>VZSG01000121.1:199305-234260 GCA_013398315.1 Nothoprocta pentlandii
CCGGCCGCGCCGGGCTGCGCTCCGAGCAGCTCGGTAAGGGCCCGCGCGGTGCCGCCCGCGGGTACCGGGGCCCGGAGCCGCCGTGGCGGCAGGCGGGAGGTGAAGGAAGCGGGAGGCCTCGGAAGCGGCGGGTCGAAGCTGCGGTGCTTGGAAAAGTAGCAGGGAAAATAGGAATTTTTGTGGAATACGAGGCACTGCCGGAATGGCCCAGCGCTGTGCGGTTGTGCAGCTAGAATCCGTGTTTCCGTTCCAGAATATGGCCAGTGCGTTTAGTTGTGGCCTAGGAATTAAAGATCGACTCCTGGGAGTACAGGTGGTTTTCAATCCAGATATTAATCATTTTAATAAATAATCTTGCTGCAGTGCATTCCGTTTACCTATTTCTTCTGTTAGTGACATCTATTTCTTTAACCTTGTTTTCCCTAGCTCGTAGTAGGGGTAACAGTATGTGTGAGTTTAGGAAAACAACTTCGACGGGTTCCCAAACACCCAGACTTTTGAACACATGAACTTGTTTTAAAATTGCAGGCTAAGTTTCCAGTTGCATGTGTGGAGCAGTGAGGCTTAGAACTACAGCAAATAATACCGAATCTGCAATGAAAGTGTGAGTTAGCAGCGCAGGGCTTCCTCCTCTTCACCTTGCACCTGGGGGACTTCTGTGAAATTGGTGTCATTTCTTTTTTTAATTGTAGTAAGGTGATTATGTCTTAGTGATTTTTTTATTCCCTTAAACCTAATACATCTTTTCTAGGAATCTCAAGAGAACCCAAATTCATTTCCAAGAGAAGGGTACCCCACCGTAACCCCCAGATTTCAAAGTCCTTCGAATGGGTGGCAGATTGTGATTCCAACGATCCGTTAGAAACTGAAGCTCTTCCGACTGCGGAATTGCAGAGGGACAACAATAACAACGAAATGAGTCGGGAAAAGATTGAAACGCCAGAAGGACCCAGGCTCTCCCCAAAAGTTCGGGCATGTTCTGCAGATGCTGGGGCTGAAACAGCTCTTGCTATTCCAGAAAACAACATGAAGAAATCACCATCTGCAGCTGCACCAAATCAGGATGAAGCATTTGTATCTCCAAAAAAGGAATTAGAAAAAGTGGAAAATGGGGTAACAGAAGTCTTTTATTTATTTTTAACTAATTTAATGTACATATTCTAGCCTCTGTTCCTCATGGTATTGACACTTTCTTTTTTTTGGTAACACTATTCTGTGTTTTGATGTTTTTACTTGCTCTTTTAGGAGAATTCTACTTTAAGGCCGGATTACGTTTTTTTCTAACGTCAATAGGAATTTTGTCCATCGCAACTCATTTGTGTTCACTTCAGTTAAACCAGAAAATTTGCATTCATTTAATTAATGTAAACAGAAAGCAAAATGGATTTGAACACATGCATTGAAAACATAAGGATGATAAATAGGAGGGAACAATCAGTGTTAATCTTTTTGGATCTTTTTGTGCTGTCAGCTTCACAGAGTCCTTCAGAGGAAAGCAGGCATGAATATTTCACCTTTAAATACTTTTCCTAGAAATTCTGAATATCAAAGCCAGTTTGTGTGGAAGAGCCCTCACGAAAAGTCTCCAATACTTGCAGCTGAGCAGGTAACTTTCAAGAATTTGAAAAGTAGATGAACAGTTTGTTTCAAATGTCAGTAAGTTGCTTACTTCCAGGTTCTCCAAGGCTGGCTTATTTATTTGTTTATTTTTGTGGCACAAACAGGCATGTTGTTCCATATATGCTTTTGTTTTCCCCAGATAAACAAAAACACAGTGTAATGAGATTTTTTTCACTGTGATACTGTGTTGTAGTCAAGTCTGATACTTGATCTCCTCCCAGGCTGTGTAGACTGTAAACTCCATTGGTTGTTCTCCCAGATTCTCTCCAGCCCTTTCTAAAAGGGCCATTTCCTTCTGTTTGCAGTAGTTTA
This sequence comes from Nothoprocta pentlandii, assembly GCA_013398315.1. Lineage (NCBI taxonomy): Eukaryota > Metazoa > Chordata > Aves > Tinamiformes > Tinamidae > Nothoprocta > Nothoprocta pentlandii. The sequence continues at coordinate 201,238 of VZSG01000121.1, forward strand.
AGATTCTCTTCAGTATATCAGTATTAACCCTTGATTCCATGCTGTTTGGCTTTGTATTAAATAAAACAGGAGTATTTAGATCCTGTGTCCTCTATCTCCATAGTTAGTTATGATTTTTTTTTTTGTTAACTACTTATATTGAAAAATCAGAGCCACCTGATTTTAAGATAGTCTGGTGGCATTTTGACATTTCTCGTGACTTTCTGGACCTTGTAGGATTGGAGATTCTCCTATTTCTAGTTAGACTTTGAAGAGCAACTCTGACTGTAGGACTAATTTGTGTTGCTAGTTTATTATTTTCGGGATCCTGAGTAAGGTCTCCATCATAAACAGGGAAGCTGTCCTACTTTTGTTGACAGTACTGTATAAAATGGCCATTACAATAAAAATAAGTGTGAGATCCTGAACTTGAAACTTTGCTCCTGCTCTTGTTAAAGAGTTTTTATTTTGTCTCCTTTTTCTTTGCTGGGAATATTTACATTCATGGAGTTATTACAGATGGTGCTATCTCCATTTTTTTATCCCTAGGTAGCAGATTTGTTCAGTAACAGCTCTCAAAGGTAATAAATGCCGCTAACAAGCATCCATCCCTAAAAAGCCTGTTCCTGTCTCTCCCTTGGGATGCCAGACAGGTGGGCTTACTTTGAGATGCTTGTTTCCCAGCAGTTCCCTCCCTGTCCAAGGAGAACTCTCATTAAAGTGCATGACAGTTACATAGAAACTAAAGGATAATTTCAGAAGAAGGCAGGTCCATGATGTCACTTCATGGAAACATTTAAAGAATTCCATTTGATTGAGATGGAAATCAGGCTCATACTCTCATTATTGATGCTTGTGAACATGGATTTTTTTTTCAGAAGAAAGAATGTAGAATCTAAAATGACTTTTTTTCAGAGCTGATATCAAAGCCATACCAATTCAGACTGTAGGCCCTATAAAAGCTGAGATAAGTATAACTTAGAGAAGATCCAAATATTTTAAAATATTTGCAGGTTCTAAGCTTAAGATTAGAATTTCATGTGAAACATTCAAAGTAGTACTGAACTCTTACTTTTGATTTTCTGTTTATACAATAGAGAATAGGCCTGAATGGTGCCAGTGCCTGGCCCTCAAAAACAGCTTGAACATTCTCACAGTTTTATCATGTAACAAGACTAAAGAAAATGTTTGCTTGTAACATATGGCATGTTTTTGTTTTGTTTTTTAACTCTCATCAGCCCAAGAGGAGGTGATACCTGGGAGAGCGTTAGACAGATTTGGTTCCTTGACTTACAACAAGGTGTTAATTGGAAAGTGCTGGGAGATCAAATTACCAAGCCCTACACATTTGATTCTAAAACAAAGAACAGTTGTTTTTTACTTATGGACAGCACCTGTATCAAGGACTTTCATGGCTTACAAAACTAGGTTTTATGGCATATGTTTTGGAGAAAAAAAGAAAAAGGTGATCTTGTATATACAAATCTTGTATACAAATTGAAAGGTGAACTGCAAAATTCCCTGCAGTCTTCCCAGATAAATAAAACCTCTGTTCACAAACTTCAATAAAAAAAAAATTTGATTGTTGACTGTAGGTTCATCAGTATCTTAGTAATCACTTCTAAATGATTAAGTTTCTCTGATTTTTTTTTTTTGCTGCTTTCTTTTCCTAGAAATGAGTTAGTTTGCACATGCTGTATTTGTATGCATGGCTGACTCTTTGCTCATGTGTGAGCATATTTGCATGAATTGCTTAACTAATTTTGAAATGTAATCTTAAAGTAAGCAAATCTTTTTTTTTTTTAAATTCAAAGGTAATTCACAATGCGAGTAAATCCATCCCTCCGTTTAAATCTGCACTTACTGCTGAAACTGAATATGAGAGAAATATCAAAGAGTCTCCTGTTAAGAGTCCACAGCTGAGATGTGATTCAGAAGACAAAGAATTTCCAGTTTGTGAACAAGTAAATATTTGCTCTAAGAAAGATATTGGTATACTTTTATAACTTTGATTTTGTTTTCTCTAGCCTGGATAGGTGTTTTTTTGTTTGTTTGTTTTTTGTGTAAGTTTTGGTTATATTTTATAGCTACTTTTAATGACTTTGGGCTCGGTTGGGAGTGGTGGTTCTTTCAAAGACTGAAAATAACACTGAAGAGCTTTACTGTCAGTGGTTTCTCTAATACATATGTCTGGTATAAAGGGACATTTTAAGTGTTTATTATTATTTTTTTCTTCTGTCACCTTAATTTGATTCCAAGTTTGACCAGCGTTTTTTGAAATTAAATTTGTTTTTAGGCATTGGGGTAGAGTTTCTGAAATCTAAATCTTCAATTTGTTTTCACTGATACCTGTGTAATCTCTTACTATTCAGCTCTGTATAGGAGAGCTGTTGCTTTTAATACCACTTAGATTTACAATTTTATAGCTTGGAGATCAGATACAGAATGAATAAAAAAAAATCCTGATGTATGAAAGTTGCCACCATTAGAAGTGGTTTTCAGACAGCAGCTATAATTTGGAGAGGCATGGAGACAGGGCTAGAATTCACTTCCCTTTGCCTCAGTGGGTTTAATTGGCAAATACAGGCCTGCTCTAAAGGCAAATTGTGTAACCTCTGTAGGCTCTGCCCAATTCATTAAAATGTCCTTTGGAAGAAGCCACAGGAGGCAGTTGCCTGCTGGAGGCCGTGCGTTTCTTTCTCTTGTCTTGTCCTTGGCTAGAACAAACAGGGGTGGAATTTTAGGAAGTGTAGTTACAGCTGTTTTAGCAAATGCATTTAATAAAATGAAATAATTGCAGGCTGACAGTGCATAAAATAGGGGAAGACAAGTAAAGCTCTGAGTGCATCACAGACAACCCGTTTTTTGTGAGGTGGAAGGATGAATGGCCTCTTTTGCAGCAAACTACAAGGTGGAATTGTTTGAAATCATGAGATGAGCTTAGGGTTCTTCAGGTAAAACGAACGTGTGTGAGTGTCTTCAGTGTCCGCCTGTCTTTCCTGCATAAAGCAGGAACAGCCGCCGTCAGGCACCGTGCTCGGTGCGACTGTTGCCTGCTGAGCACGGAGTGCACGTGGCTCAGGTGGAGCCTTCGATGCTTTTGAGGCCTTTAGAGGTGACTGTAACAGTTAGAACCTTGGCCTGCCTAGAGCTTTAAATCTGATCCGAAAGTGACAACTCTTCATGTCTCTTTTTGCTGCTTTTGGCAGATATGAGGAAGGCCTGAAAGGCTGAAGGTTTCCAGGAAACTTTTTTTTAAATTTGTTTTAATACTAGGATTAAGGTTTTATTTTCCCAAGACAATAAGCAAAATTTATGTGTCTGAAAATGAATAGAAGGCCCGAGGATGGAATTTCTGGTGAAAATGTCTAAAACACTTGTTGCTTACATCCATGTATCTTCTCTAATAGATATGTCTGAAGGAGAGATGTATGATATATCTAAAGATACATTGGAGACAAATTTGGGACTTTTCTTAGGTGTTTTTTTTCCCCCCCCCAGCAGAATCAGTAATGATGTTTGAGTTTTCCAAGAAAAATAATATAAGCAAGAAAGAAAAATCTTTGATAGGAAAACAAAAGAAATCAATCTGACCCTTTATAAACCATATTGGCAAAAAAAGTTTAAAAGCTCCTTCTTGTTTAGTGAGAATTTGCTTATATTGCTTTAGTGTAATGCTAAGATCGTGTTTTAAAAAAATTAACGACTGCAGGAATATGCAGGCTAAGTTCTATACAACACAAGTTAGAATGCACAGGTATCATGCACTTTTATTGCTGTGTCCCATGTTAAATTCATTTTATGAAGTGTACAAAGTGGGTCATCTGATGAAATGAACTTTGTGCTAGGAATCCTAACAATGGCATTTTGCAGCTTTAATTTTCTATTAAATAAGGAGTGTAATATTCTTTCTTGTATTGAATATGCCTAATAGTTAACATTTTAAATTCAAATTAACTTTTTTTTTTTTTAATTCAAGAGTTTGATGTCAAAAGGAACGTGAAGGTTTTTTAGTTTGTTAGCTAATACGGTATTTTTAAAATTATCTTTGCCTTAGAATAAAAGGAAAGAACCGTTTCAAAGGCCAACAGAAGATGCATCAAAACAAGGGAAAAAATCAGAACAGAAACATCCTAAACAAAAAAATAAGCAACAGATCAGTCAGAAACCCCTCTCTTTACATACAAGTCGTGGGTATGTATAATACAGGCAAACCTAGCCTAGTGAATGTCTAGCACCCTGATATTAGAGAGATCTTTAAGCATGTGATGGATGCTACAGTCACAGGCCACGTGCAGCATCTGCCTCTTGCACAGAGGTCTGCATCAGCATTGGGGCTGAGCTGCCTGGGGCTACATCTGTACCTGCTGTTAATCTCTGTGCCCTTCTTTGGGCTGTGAAGCTTGCCTCAGTTGAACTTCTTCATGTAATAATATTAACATTAATAAAATTAACACAAATGAAATTTCAGAACTGCGGTGCTGCTGTTGAGCTTTCAGTGAGCGCTTTGGAAGTTGTAGTCACCTTTCAAACTGCTCTCCTGCTTGTTGCACACATCTCAAAATTGTGAAGCCGCTGCTTGGTGATGACTGTGTTGTCTAGCTCGTACCGCCTCCTGTCCCATAGAGTAACAAGAGGAAATAAAAGGTAAAGAGAAATAAAGTCTGTCCTGTCTCAGGTAATCTGACAGCTATGGACATAAGATGAACTCAGATTGCTACTGCCAAATATCTTCTGCCACATTCATATACTGCAGGGCTTGAGCTTGTGTTTCCAGTTTCTGCACATCTGAGATATGTCAGAGATATAAAACCTCAAAATATGTATAAGTTAAAAATGCATAAATCTATTACATATCTGATATCTTCGTGCATCTCTCCATAGCTGTTTTCATTCACATGGTTTTCTGACAGTATTAAGGCATTAAATTAAAGGCAGGACAGGAGACTTAGCCCATGTCTGATTACCGTTGGATATTGGGAGTTTGTTTGGATGCTTCTTTTTTTAAATAGCGAAAGCGCTATAAAGTTGTTTTATGAGAAAGTGACTGGGTACATAGCTCCTAGACACACTAGATGGGACATAATTTTGTAGGAGAAAAACTCTCAATAGCTTGTTGTGACTTTTCCTTAAGGATAAAGATTTATGCCTGTTAAAACTTCAATGTAGCAATACAAGTGGAAAAAATCAAAGCAAATAATTGTGAATATGTGCAAATTCTCAATATGCACAGACAGAAGTTGCATTTTTTATGCAATGTTCTATCTTTTTTTTTTTTAAGGCAGATTGAGATTGATGCACACTTCTTGACAAATTCCTCAGTTTTCCAAGCAAATCTTAGAGATTCTCTCAAATTTCAAAGAAAAGGACATAAGGAAAGAAGAAATATTCTGAATTTAGAGGTTTTCTTTCCTTGATACTTTTCTTCCTACAACGTGTTTTCCATTCCCTGATATTAGGTCTGGTTTTGAAGGAGTGGAAAAAGAGGACTTCCAGATTATTTTGAATATAGAAAAATAAAATTAGTTCTGAAATAAGTTAAAAAAAACTTTTCTAGGTTTAAGTTGATAAATCCATGAGTCACTGCTTGAGGAAAGGTTCTGACCTGTAGTATTGTGTATTGCCTTATTGCGTATTGCCTGCTATAGGGGAGATCATGCTAATTCCTCTGTGTATGTATGTGTGTGGCAGAAGGGGGTATGAATCAATCTTCCAGGGTGCTGAGCAGTTTTGAAAATCAAAACCAGGAAGAAACAGCAAGGCAAATTCTCTAAGCATGTTCAGGTACCGCCCCAAACAGCCCTTCCCACACACATGCCAGACTACACTGCCTCTGTGGTGGAATCCATAGTTCTCTGTCCATCTTATTCTGTGTTTTGGATGTGTTCATGGAAAACCGTGCTTATTTGCTCGAATGCACCTTCATCAGCAACCGACATGCTCTGTTTTGCATTGAAGTAATTGGGCTTTATGTGCATGATGTGTTGTCATTTGGCTGTGAGGGCCAAAGCTTCTGGCAGAAGAGCTATGAGAAGCCAGCACAGGTAGCTACTTCAAGAGCCACCAGCTGTGAATGAGCTTTTCACACCTTCTTGAGTTGTGTTGGCACAGATGAGTGGGTGTTTTCTAAGTCTCAGCCCTAGAATTTAGATGCGAAAAAGCTTATGTATTACTGTTACTACTTTGTAAGCTCTCTTAAGAGAGTCTCCTAGATCTCAAGCTTTTTTTTTTTTCTATTTTTTTCCCTCTCTCTCTCTTTTTTTCGTGTCTTAGGAAGATGAACACTGAATATAGATCAAAATTTTTGTCTCCAGCTCAGTATTTGTACAAAGACGGAGCATGGTCTCGGATCAGGAATAGTGTTCCCAGTCAGGTGCGTATTCTTAAAAAGAAAATAAGTGCCTAAACATGCTTTGTATAATACTTCTTAAAAATGCAAAAGAGAAAAACCCCAAACAACAATAACAAAAAAGCTCTAAATTGTGGTGCATATAAAATGCAGTTTTTAGATGGTATGTGGCAAGCAAACGTGGGTTGCTTCATTGTTCAGGACCAAGCTGATGGGGAAATTACAACGTGAGTGGGTTGTTGTAGGGTCTTGGGCTCTGAGCTAGGACAGGAGTGGCATTCAGTTTCTAGTTTTCTCACTGAACTAGCTTAGCAAGACATTTTTTATTTAGGGGAAAAAGCAATATATATTGAATATACATGAAAGAAAATGGATGAGAAACAGGCATGTGTAAGTATATCAGAGTTTTTGAATGTTTTCTGATTTTTTTTCATAGTTGTTCATCAGATAACCCATTCTGGGAAGTGAGCACTGTGAGGATGTTAGAGGACTAGAAACAAGCAATATTTTTATTTTTGATGTATGTTGAGTCGTGCATATTTACAGTTTTACCATCACTAAAGCTAGAGCACTCTAAGCTATTGAATGCAGCCTGGTTGTATGTAGCACACAGAATGTTTCTGTAGAATATCAGCTTTTTTTTCTAGCTTGAAAGGTGTTTGTCTGGAGCCTGATCTTGGTGTCAGTAAGATTCAAAACCTGAACAGGCAACGTGGAGCAGTGTGCAGGCCCAGCAGTGACTGACTGCTAGCCAAGCATAGGGAAAGGGCTGTTGCCCTGGAATATATCTCATTTGCTGCACAGTTAGCTGGAAGGAGGCACTGAAGTTCAATGTGGGGAAAGCACAAGGAACCTGGAAGTGAAGGACTAGTGTTTTGCTTTACCAGGCAGGATCCTTTAGGGATGTGATCAAGGAGACAGGTGAGAAGTGTGGCCTTTCATTAGCACTCACAGGAACCTGGCAGATTCCCACACTGTGCGAGGTGTTTTGGCTGTGTCTGACTTTTCCATGGAGATTTTCTCACTGATGAGGGAGTTGGAAAAGAAACTAGAAAGAAGTCGGTTGGGACTAGACATGAAGAACTTGGAGGAGAAAAATGTTAGGATATTTTAGGGCCTTCGAAGTGAAGGAATTGTACTGGATACCTGGAAGAGCTAAATGCAATTTAAAACTATAGTAACAAAAGCATTGTTTTACTGATTGCAAATGTGCATATGTTGTATATACGTGTTCACATATACATACGTACCAGGCCTCCCAATATGACTTCATATAGAAGTCTTTTATAATTGGAATCTAGAAGATATAGATACAGAAATCCAGAATACAAAAATCTAAATTTCTCCTCTCAGCTCGGCTTCAGATCACACTTAGCCTGTGAGCATATCAAGCTAATTCAGCTAGTAGACAAGAACAATATTTAGCTCATGTAAATATGTTACTGTGTGGGATTTGCTCTTTGTAGAGTGCATTACTTCAGAAAGGGTCAAGCTAATTGGCTTTACTGTAAAGCAGCAAAGGTTCCTTGGCTGTGTAAAATACAGGCTGCTGAAAAGGTCTCCCACCAATCTGTATCTTTGTTCTAAAGGTTTCCCACCAATCTGTATCTTTTTGAGCCTGTTCTTGTGCTAATGGGTTGGTGCTAAGTGTTGTGTGAAGATGCTCTGTGCTCTTTGAGGCTCATCCTTGCTGCAAGTGTCCAAAGAACCTCTCTTGTGCAGCGTAAGTGATTCCAGCAGATAAGCTCCAATTGCTCCAGTCTGATTTCCCACCTCACTGAGGAAAACTCTGTGTCCCAAACATACTTGGGGCAGCTCTGAGGCCAAACAGGCAAAGGTTGTGATAGATTCCTTGTGTAACCTCAGCCCCAGTGATTACTTCTGTGCCTTGCAATGTGTGCAATTAAGGGTTGCTTTTCAGCAGGAGAATAAAAAGGACTCTTTGAATTTTGCTTTTGAAAAATTCATGTGGGCAATTCATAATCGCAGCAGGCTCTCCGGGGCCTGTGTCCTGCTGAGATAAAGCTGCCTGCTGAGGCACTGGAGAAGCCTGCTTGTCCTTTGTACTTCTTCACAAGTCCCTGGAGACACAGTCTTCTTCTTCCCCCTGCAGTGCCTGGTGCTCTGGATTTATATTCCTTCTGTTGCGGCTCTCATAATTAATTTTTCATTCGGCTGCTTAAAGTGAATAGTCTAATAAATCACAGTTCAAGCTTTACACTGAACTCTTAAAATGGTAACTATATATTTTTAATGGGATGTTCTTTGGAAGCTTAATGGGTATAATGGGTCCAATTCTGGGATATTAGCTAATGTGACAGAAGTAGATTTCTATCTGCTGTATTCAGTTGTTTCTGGTGGGATTAGCAGAATTTGGAGCACGTATCTCTGTTCCTTGCAGGAAGAACTATGCTAAGTCTGTCATGAAAGAAGAATAAATAAAATAGGCTACAAAAATGTGCTGAAGGAAGTGACAGTGTTTCTTTCCTGCTCTTTGATAAATTGCTTATTTCCTGTGAACCTCTTCTTGGGGAGCCAGGATTCATACAACAATATCACAAAGTTATTTTTAAATGATTAAAAGTGCAGGGTTTTTTTTTTTTTTGCTTTTTATTTTTATACTTTCATTGTGTCTGGGTAAAGGGCACAGGACTCAGTGTGAAGAGAATTCCAGGAATAGAAGTGTAAAATTAGCAGTGTAATGTGTAAAAGAGAGAGAGGTTGATGCTTTCATTTTTTAAGGCTAAAACTTATTTTTTTTTTAATATCTCATTCATACCATGATTAATGAAGGAATGATTTAGACTTAAATGCAGAACACCAGGAGATCTCATGTGATCATCCAGTTCTCACTGAACTAAGATTTACGTAGCAAGAGACAGTCGCAGCGTTCACAGCAGGCAGGCTCAGTGTTACACATACACCAGGTCAGGAATTGGTAGGTGGTGAATGTATTTTTGACTGTAAGGCTTAGAAATCTGAATTTGTTTCCTCTAAAAATCTTATTCTAAAGTTCTTTCCAAAACTGGTAGAGTACAAGTGTTGAGGTGTTTGTTTTACAGCTTTTCACTGAATCTCTGGGAGGCAGCATAGAGCCATGTTGACAAGTTTTTAGTATTTGATTAATTACTTAGAATGAAATGAAGTTACAGTAGTGAAATTAACACACAATGTTGAGAGAAGAATAAAGAAATTTAAATAATTCTGTATTCCTCCCCTTAGGCATCTCAAAATACCCTAAATTCCATGTGGTATATGGAGGTTTGTTGCATCTAAGTTCTTGTAATGTTTGGAGCACTGTGCTGTGTCTCACGCTGATAAAGAACCAGAATCCAGCACTCAGCTTCTTCTTCATTGCTGCTTTTTGTGCTCATGAAATAAATAATTGGCAATTCTGCTTTGGCTTGATGGCTCAAACATGCTTATTTAAATCTAAACTTTTTTGTTACTTGGCTCTCCTTTTGTTGCATTTACTGCAGCATGCAATGTGTGTGCCCTGGGTGGTCCTGCTCTGTATGTAGCTTGCCCTTCTCCTCTAGCTGCCGTTAGCTAGTGCACATGCTTCATGGTAGCATGCCAGTGAGTTTGGGAGGTGTGCAGAACCTGAAGGAGCTTTGCTGTGCAGGTGAAGGAGCTTCGAGCCAGAGCCAAGGCCTACAGGCAACGACTAGAGGGCACCCACTTCTCCCGGCACCACCTCAACCAGATTCTCTCCGATAACAACAGCCTCTGGGACGTGTCCTCAACTTCCAGTTCCGAGGAGGGCATCAGCAACAACATCAGGGCACTCGATCTGGCAGGGTAAGGTTGTCATTCCTGCGTGTTCGTTCCCGAAACGGAGCAAAACGCTGTGGGCTTTGCCTGGCTGTGACATCTTTAGTGGTTTTTGGACTAAAGCCCATCAGGGCATAGACCTTTTTACTATACTGGCCGATCTGTAGTGCAGGAGTTGATACGTGTTCAGATTGAAAACCAGATGTGGTCAAGTCTTTTGAAAGAACAGAAGTATTGCACCTTCGTTCTCCACAGCTCTATTTTTAGTGTGGAAATCTTGGTTTCATCAAGCTTGTGGGAATCTGTTGCTAAGTCAGTGCCATGAGATGTGTTTTACCAACTCTGATGTTATCAATGCTCTTGTCAAGATTAACTTTTAAAGTTGTGGTTGAGTCTTAGACTCCACTTACATCTGACAAGAAGATTTGGGAGATGGAAAGGCATACAGCCTTTCATTGAAGACTATAAAGAAGTGGTAGATTCTAAAACTTCTAATTGTTTAAAAAAATAACCAAAAGATAATATTTTAGTGAAATGTATGGACATCTTGCCCAAGAAAGGGGAAAAAAATGTGTCTTATTGTCTCTGCAAAATCTGATGTTTAAAAGCCTTGCCTTGTCTGTGTGTCTCTCTACAGTCCACTTACACAGCTCTATGTAAACCACTTTTCCTGGGTGAGGAAGAAAGATCTGCCCGTTTGCATGGCTGTAGTTGAAGTAAGGGTTAGGGAGGTGACATTTGAGAAATTCTTTATTACATTGTAATGTCTGAGATCAAGTACAAGATAATAATTTTTTTTTTCTCTTCATGTGCACTGCACTGTCTTGCGTGTGACTGGTTTCTGTGAGCAGCCGAGAGTTCAGTATTTTTGAAAAGTTAGTGCCAGAAAGGCAGTCTTCTAAGCTGTTCAGTTGTGAAAAGTTTTGTACCACTAGACCAGATATCTTTTGAGCACTCCTGGTAATCCAAATTGTTATTTAAATAGGAAATAGTCCTAACCTTCCGTTTGTGGGGTAGTGATCCACGGAATCTGTCTTGAAAATGGATTGTGCTTAAATGCCAGTTAGAACTTCAATAGAAATGTATTTGTACCTCACATTTACTATTCCACTTCTTAATATCTGAACTGTCCATTTGGCAAAGGACTGAACCATGAGAATGTGCTCTTCTTAGACACGTGCATATCCTTCAAATCAGCTGGGTGAGAAAACTTTCTGTTGCTTTCTATTACTTAGAGTTTCTGAAAAAGAGACTTCACGGAGCCCCAGCGCGCTGCAGCAGCCTGGGGCTGCAGAAGAGCTGCAGCAGGACAGCCCTGAGAAGAAGGACCTGTCAACTGCCTCCACTGTGCCAGTCAAGAGGCGTTTAGTTTGGGGTGAACAAGAAGGGACTGAAGGAAGAGACAACCAGCCCTCAGCAGAAGAGGAAGAAAAAGAAAACGAGCCGGTTGCGAGCGTGGCCCAGGAGACAGATGATAAGGATGGCACCGAGGATAAAAACAATGAAGGGTAAAATTGATCATTCTTGTGCAATATATAATTTCTTTGCTGTAATATCTCAACAATTTAAAGCATAACTTTTCTTTAAACAACTTTAGGACACTCTTTAATTGACTGGTAATTTTGGCATGACACTAGTTTTGTTTTTAATAGCAGAATGAGGAATTAAGTATTTTGTGACGTTGAGCTCGTTGATGGGGTTGGATTCATTTTTAAGAATACTGGATTTTTAGCTTGCAAGAAAGAATCTCTGTTTGGCTAAGAGTATAGAGAGTTCCTTAGGACTGTCAAAATTTGTAGTGCAGTCTCGGAACAGACTGATTCCAAAGCAGCCAAGTGTATTGAAAATTAAAGTTCGCAATTTACTTCGAACTGGCAGTGTAGAATTGGTAGGATTAAGTACAATATTACAATGTATCCTCTCAAGCAAAGCTGCAGGTAAAAATAAGAAACTTGCTGGAAAAAAAGGCTAGCGTTTGTGTTACTGAGCTGAGGTAGAAAAAATCTGGAAGAGTGTTTAGAAATAGTAAGAATTCAACTCAGCATATGCTTAGTATATTACATATTACTGTATTTGGTAATTGAAAGGCTCAGATTTTATCTAGTTGCAATGCTGGGCTTTTTACTGTGCAAACTTTGGAAATATTTTGGAAGAGAGGTGCTCAGGTATTTACACACAAATATAAAAATCTGAATAACGTTGACCCTCATTGCTGTTGTATCTAATCATTTTGTATTCCTTTCTGTGCCTTATCTTTGGTGTTGCAACATCCATCTAAAGTAAAGAATTGCAATGATCTCATTTAGGGGAAATATCCTGTATGTGAAGTCTGGGCAAAGGAGGATTTAGTTTCTGCTTAACCCCAGAGATGATCTAGTTCATGTGTGTGTCTCTCGTCAACATTATAACTTTTTGCCATGTAAAATGGGGCCAAATGGCTCTGGGTTTGGCTGTGCAGAGCAGATTCAGTACCTGGCTGTGGTCGAGGTCTTTTGAGCCCTGCAGATGAGACCACCTTTGCGTGCGTGTCAACATGCACCGAGAGGAAAGGGATAGAAGTGGTGGTGCTGATTTATAGAGGAACCTGGGGGCCAGGGCAGTTGTCTAAGTGTGGGATACCTGGTTTCAGTTCCACCACAGTGGCTGAAAGGAGTCACACCTTTGTTCCCACCTCAAAACCAGCAACCTGGTCCAAAAATGTCCCGGATAAGAACCCTTTCCAGCCCCTCTGTGGAATCTGTCACTGTGCAGCAAAGCATTCAAGGTGTAACGGCCCAGGGCAAGCCTGAATTTGTAACCTAAGACTCTTTGTGTATTTTATCCAGTTCATGTTTTAATGGAAAATTTGGAAGAAATGGGAGGTGAGGACTAGAATGCACAACTCCCCATTGAGGGCAGATGCTTTAGCTGCAGCTTCTTGGTGCTTTATGGTCCTCCCTGACTTGCCTTAGGCTTTGTAAGAGTGTGTTAGAAACCAGCAGTGTGAATGCAAGTCTCCCAGGTCGTTAGCTAATCCTGCAATCGTTTCCCATTTTTGCAGCAAGAAGGCCTTGGAGCTGAATCCCTCTCCGTCAGAGTCTTCTGTGTCCTCCGGGAAAGGTGGCCGGCTGCCCACTCCAGAGCTCAGAGCTCTTGGTGGTGCTCAGAGGACCCACCATGATCTCACCACTCCAGTTGTTGGTAAAAGGACTTTTTAAAATGTGAAGCAACACTCCAAGAACTAAAAATATGTGTTTGAATTATTTTTTTAATGCAATAAAGCATTTTTCTGCCCTTAGGAGGTGCAGTTTTAGTGTCTCCTCGAAAGTCCAAGCTGTCATCTCCACAGTGGAGAACAAGAAGTTTAGGAACAAACCGTTCTCCAGATAAGCAAGGAGCAAGAGAAGCTTCAAAAAGAAGATCCTGCAGGGTGAGCCAGAAAAAGGAATCATCAGGCATTTTAGGAATGAGCTTTTTATGTCATTTTGACTGTTTTTTTCTAATAACTGTGTAGAGCTGTCATTTATTAATCTAAAATTTTCAATATCTCTGATTGACAAATGCTGATGTCCAAGTGTTTCGAAGTTTAATTATATACATTTTTTTTAATCGAGCCAAGAACTGAGATTTTTGGAGTGAAATTGGATGAGTGCAAGGTTGGCTTTTTCTGCTAACTGCATAAGGTCCGAAACAACCAACCAGCCAACCAACCAACCGAGAAAAACAGCATTGGGAGCTGTTGATTCCCTATTAAATTTAACTTATTCTTGTCATGGAGCAGAGCTTCAGATCCATCATTTGAAAGGAGTTAAAGATGGGTTGGGTACCCATGTGTTAGGTGTGTAAATGTGCCATAATAGTTTCATTTGCCCTTTTTTTAACTTCTGTTCTTCATTTTACTTTTAACGTTGCAAAATTACTAAGGGGGGGAAAAACATTTAGGGGGTATTTAGCAATCTTCGTCTTAAATCATGTCATTGAAAGTTGTGTTCATCTGCGTTCTGTAAAGATAGTCAGAACTTCGCTGCATGTATATCTGTAGTGAGATCTGTAGCAAGATCTTTAACAGATGCAGAGACAATTAAATGAAAACAAAACTTCAATGCTTAAGGCCTTAAATGCTGCTGCTTCCAGAGCCTCATGACAAGCGTGGCAGCCAACATTTGCTGCGTGAGTGGGGATCTGTACAGGAAGGCTGGTGTGGATGTATTTGTAGCAGTGTGTGAGGTGCCTGCCTTTTTTTTCCCCCCTCCTTGTGGCTTAGGCTGCTGCAGAAGTGGACGCTGTTTCGCTCCTCACCTCCCCACCTGCTGGCCTGGGAACTTTGGATCCTTTGCCCTTGAGGCAGGATGAGTGGCCGGCTGTGGAGCGAGTTCCTCTCGCTTCCCAGCACGAGGAGCGTCCCGAGGAGCGCCCCTCTCCTCCTGCTCTGCTGAGGGCAGCCCAGAGCCGCCCGGCGCCTTCCTGGAGCCCCTCTTGTCGCATCCAAGGGACTCTCAAGGACCCGGAATTCCAGCATAATGGTGAGTTTGGGGTATTAACTGGCTGTGCTTAGGAAGTGCCCCGGGGTGGGGATGGTTCCCTTGCAGAGCTCAGGGCGGGTGTGCTACCTTTGCTGCTTTCCTGACTGCAGAGAGTGGGTGCTGCTTGTAAACAGCAGCAGAAGCTGTTGTTTATGTTCAGGCTTGCTGGGGAAATGGGCACAGCTCAGCCTTAGATTATTCTGCTGTCTGATTTTTGTCTTATTAATTTCAATAAGCAGTTAACTCCTTGTGAGAGTAATTTGGTGTAGTATCAACGTTTGTTTCCTCCTTAAATTACAGCTGGATATTCTGACACCTTCCCAGACAGAGTTACCCATAGTGATGGGTAACTGGCAACCTTCATAATACAGTTTTAGTTTGCAAGAGCTGTAGGTCTCTGAGAAGACCTCCAGCTCCTTAAATATTTTATGGGATATGGGGACAAAAAAGCCATCTATGAAAGATACATCGGATATTCAGAAAAAACATTTGGAGTTTTTTTGTCCCCTGGGAGTGTTCTTTGTTGAGGAGTTTGTGTTGGAGCATTTCAGAATAGTTTTAAACAACAGTTATTAAGATGTTATTAGTATTGTATGCTCTTACTATACATTGTGTCTGCAAATCTGATAAACACACAATCTTTCATCCCTTGCTCAAAATAAAGAGTATGTGCTTAAGTCTCCATCCCAGAAAGGCTTTTAAGGTCTCAGTACTCTTGGTCCTTGTATTACAAGGAGCAGCTAGACCAAGGTACTGTAGGCTAAGATACTATTTTTATTTTATAATGGAACAAGTAGTGAAGGAGTTAAGTGAACTGGTCAAACTCAGAACGTGAGTTTAGCTGTGCATCTGCAGTGTGGTTCACTGTGTGCCTGTTGTGGCATCTACCATAGACAGATGCCCTGGGAGGAATACAGTGGAATCAGTTTATTTAACCTTGTCTCAGCATTGAGGAGCCACTGAGGTTTTGCCTTTTTTTTTTTTTTAATTTATAGGATTATATGTTTTTGGAAATAATCTAACATTTTAAGATTTTTCAAATGAACTGTGTTCAAATGAACTGTGTTTCAAATGAACACAGTGTTTGTGTGTTTCAGAATGATTTTGTGTTCATTTAATTTTTTTTTTCTTTTTATCTCCTCCTTTAGGGAATGTTGTGAGTCCCAGAATGAGATCTTTCCAGCTACCACTTCAGGAAAGAAACTGCAATGATGAAGGTATTGCTTCCCAAGGTGTTAATGTGTGTCATACATATCACATAGAATCATTTTAACTTCTCTTTTGCTCTTAAGTAGGATGTCTCTGACTACTCTGGTAATTTTGGATGTGTCTACATGAGTAACTACCCCATTGTATCATCAAAAGAAATTCAAAAATGTGCTTCCCAATAATCTGAAGTGTGAATATGAAGGTGTGCTCCAATTTGAATAGACCATTAAATATAACTGAAAATTAAACACAAACCATTGTGGTTCAGCATGGTTAAAATACCTTGCTCAAATCCGTACCTGAAATCACTTCCTCCATGCAGATTTTTAAGTCTTTGTATTGACATTGACAGAAACCAACTGCAGAATGATCACAGCCCAGCCTGCATTTGCAGTACCTTTCGATGCGGTTTAAAAGGTACCAAAAATAAAATAAAAAGTTAAGATAAATCTCTTGCCTGTGAGACTTCATCACTAGCTGATTTCGCTGGCTTTAATGTTTACACCTGTTTTTCTGCTAACTGTGCCAGGGATGCTTTGGGCATCGGATTTTTTGGATTGCTCTTTTGGATATTTTTGGATATTTTTGGGATTGCTCTTTTGTCCGTTTACTCTGTTTAAGGTAAAGTTACTCCAGGGAGGAGGTAACACACAGCCCGCTAGTACATCTGGGCCCTTTGGTTGGCGGACCCAAATGAATGCTTTCTGTAGTCTGAGGCAAGCAAAGACACTCTAACCTCATTAGCTTGAGCTCATAAATGCTATTTTTTTAGTGTGGCATGTGAGATTGGGCTTGGTGTGGGGCTGTGCTCGCCAAAATCACTTGCCTTCCAGGGTTAGCATGTTGGCAGTGTGAGGTTATGTCTGGCTGCAGGGTATTTATAGATGAACCCAAGAACAAGCAAAATGTCTTTGCTGCTGCCTTTCACGCCTGTTTGCTCCTCAGTTTTAACCAAGGTTCAACCTGATTCTCTATTTCAGTCACTGCAGTTGCCTGGAAAATGTGTGGGTTGTGCAGATGGCCCAGCCAAGCATGTGTATATCTGCCTAAAACATGCAAGATCCTGTAGCACTGTGCAGCTTCCCCCAAGTTTGCCATGCAGACTAAGAGCTGTAACTGTCCTTTTTTTTTGTTATAAGCTGAGTGATGATCTCTAAGCTTTCAGAAACAGGCACAGTGTGGCAGCTCACAGATATTTCGTATACCCATATTTATTCATGAACGTACCCATAGCAGATTGGGAGTTAATCCAACCACATGTCTGATTGCTGAAGTGCCTGGGAATATTGTTGTGTGTGTTGTGTGCAAGCCAACATGTTACGGCTGTTCTGGATCTCTGTATTTCAAGGATTTAGAAATATTGCTGAAAAGTTAATTGCAACACTCACAAAATACAGATCCCATTAGGATTTAGTCATGGAATTGCTGGTTTTTTGGTGTTCTTTTTTTGGAAAGCAGTGGTATGGCTTTGTTTATCCACTGCAGGAGAGTTGATGTATTTAAGGTCTTTATCCATAGAAAGCATCTTGATAAATCTATAACAACACTTCAGTAATGATGTTACAGAGTGTGGCATTGTGCTTTTTTACTCGGAGAACCAGCCTTCAGGCTGTGTAATTTTGAAAGTTTTGTTGAAAATCAGATGGTTCCTCTAGTCAGCCTTCAGGCTGTGTAATTTTGAAAGTTTTGTTGAAAATCAGATGGTTCCTCTAGTCAAAGAAGCACCTTTAAAGTACATTTCTGAAGCATGTTTGTTGTCTTTGTGTTAACCTTCCCGCTTTCTTCAGAAGACATGTTTTCAAACAGTTTGTGGCAGACTGTTCTTGCACAGAATGCTGCTTTCAGCAACATAGATTCTGGTATTTTAGTCATGGCATTCTAAGGCTGTCTGTCTTGCTTAAAGTGGTGGGTTGCTTTCGCAAATACGTTATTACCAGAAGCTAGTCTAGACCGAGTCCAGTGGCGGAGGAATGATTTCTGAGGTCTCCTGGTGAAAGAGAGGAAATGTAGAGTTAAGTTGGAGAAATGAGCGGTGTTTTCAGAATTGCCAAATAAAGACACCTCATTTCCTCAAAAACTGGCCATGTAATCTTCTTAAACCTACCTCGTATCTTAGTGACTCTGTAGGTAGATTCTTTTCCAGCATGTTAGTTACCAAGTAGTAGAATTCAAGTGAATTGCGGTCCCATTTTAGCAGCCACTGTAATAGAGGGCATAAAAATGCTTGAACTTTCAAAGCCTGTGAATGTTAGCAGTCTTCTAAAATGTGCATTTAATCTATGTATTTGTTTTTTCCTTGTTGCTTTCCCCACAGATGACAGGCTGTCTCAGATCTCTGCTCGCTCTGCAGCTTCTAGCTCACTGGCCTCTCAGGTACTGGAACGAGCTCAGAAGAGGAAGGAAGATTTTTGGGGCAAGACATAATTTGTCCCACTTGTTTTATATTAACTGTGCTGTAAAATGATGTATTTTTACAATTTGTAGTTGTGTACATTTTTTTTAAGCCTGGGATTGCAATGTCATGAAGTGTCCTTTCACCTGTCACTAAGAAGGTCCAATTGTTAGCAGTTTTCTCATTTCAGTATTTAAACCAGTGCTGAAAATCGAGGTCCTTGATGTCCTTAAGCATTCAGTCCTCATTCGTGATTTTACAGCAGCTGTGTTGAGTGTTTTCTTTGGTTTTGTTTCTGTTTTACAGTGGCCCCTCCTGAAACTGAAACAGTTATTTTTATGCAGCCTCTCTGTTACTCTTCAGGTACTCTGCAGTTCTGCTGCAGTCATGCAGTGTCCGGGGGCAACAGCAGCATTCCCAGACATCCCAGTTGCTGGATTTTAACCAGGTGTATTAGATTGTTGTGGTACGTTCCTTTGTTGCTCTGTGAATTGCGAGTTCAGCACAGTGCTATAACACACTTTGTTACTTTAAATACCTAACTGCTTAGGTTCCTGTCAAAAAACATATCCTAGTATTTCCTAAGAAACCTAGCTATGAACATACAAGAGTTTGGGAAAAGAAGGTTAAGCTTTGGAATTCTCATTGTCCCACCTTTTGGCCAGGATAACTACAAGAGTTCAGTGTGTGCCACAGCTAGCTGGGATCAATGTGGACACCAGTCTTTTGTTGGCAAGACCTGTTTTTTAGTGTTAATTTCAAATTCTAGGAAAAAAAACACAATTTCAAGCACATAAACACTAGTATTCCCCAGCCCAACTTTAGCCCAGGTATTTAGAAGTAGCTGGTTTCTTAAGGTAAGCTTGGAAGAATGTTTTATTTTACTTTAAGATGTTAATTACCTCTTCTACTGATTGCCTGTTTTGGGGTGACCAGAATACTGTTGACATTGTCACTGCAAAAACTGTTTGCTGTGTATGATGCCAGCCTTTTTTCTCTGTCCGGGTGATGCAAAGAAGTTAACACAAAGTAGAAGAAATAGGTGGGTAGCAGCCAGTTCTTGACAGCAATTTGGTTCTTTTTTATATCGTTTCAAGCTTTAGTAATACGTGGTTTTAAAATTTTGTACATGATCAATTTGAATTTTGTACACATTTGAAAATAAAGATCACATTTGTTTTACTTCATTTGTTACACTTCTGTTTTACTTCAAGTTTGTTACACTTCAAACTTTCGTTTGTAATCAACAAGAAAATCTTGAAAGGAAAACTTTCTGTGTGTGTGAATCTACTTGTTCTGAAAAACACCAATTTTCTTCTAAAATGAGAATTTTTCAAAGGAAAGCTGAATGGCTGAAGATGGAAATGTTGCAGCAGTGTGGTGTGGGAGCATTAATTTGGTTGTCTTCTCTCTGTATTCTTCTTTGACCAGCCATGACCTTCCTTGGTCAACCATGTAGTTAAATGTGTGTCATCTGTTGCTTCCCCTGTGTGGTACCTGTAATCTGTGTTTTACAACCTGTGTCCTCCTCTTCATTTATTTTCACTATTAATTCTTTTTTTTATGTTTTCCTGGGACTCCTGGCTCTCTGATATCTCTTGTCCGAGTTTTTGTGCTTGACCTTGAGACCTGTAAATCAGAGATGTTTTAACAACTTGACCTTGAGACCTGTAAATCAGAGATGTTTTAACAGCACTTGTGCTAGCTTAGGGAGAGATGCGTGGTCTAGCCGGGTAACACTGAGTTTCTGTGCTCTATGGTACATATATATTTAATTCTGCCAAGGGGACAACAGAAATTGTAAAGGTGGGACACGTTTTTGTTGCATGAGGGGAGAAACCCACTGTAGAGATGAGAATGGAAGCTCCTGACCTCTCAGGTGTCCCCATGTGGTATTTGTCATCTAAACAGATTTTAGCTTTTA
Organism: Nothoprocta pentlandii; assembly: GCA_013398315.1. NCBI lineage: Eukaryota > Metazoa > Chordata > Aves > Tinamiformes > Tinamidae > Nothoprocta > Nothoprocta pentlandii. The sequence goes on from VZSG01000121.1 coordinate 221,367, forward strand.
CATGAAATGTTATAGTTGAATTTTCTTTTGGGCAGAATTTAAGGGCAAAGTAGGCAAAATGCGTTTGCTGAGTAACACTGACACAAAGCTTCTGAGAAATGCTCTTCCCCAGTCTTTAAGGAAGACAATTTTTTTTATGCCTTTCTGCTATTACTGTTTATTTCTTCAAGAGGGTGTTTTTGCTTTGTTTTTCCGAACTTCTCAGACCACCCTTTAAGGACTTTTCCTGTTGTGTTTTCCGGCACGCTGAACTTGGGGGGAAAAAAGCAGTTCGGAAGTGCAGCCTTTATTGATGCTCACAGATGTGTGCTGGGCAGGGAACGTGGATTGTTTTCTGCCGAGGAAATCTTAGAAGCCTTGAGGTGGAGACTCCAGAAAGTTAAACAAGGAGCTTGGCAGTTGCCAACAGGAGAGACATATAAGAAATAAACAGCCTGGGGAGCTGGTTGGCTTAAGTGCAAAGTCAACTGTGGGTTGCAAAGTGGGCGTAGGAACAGTAGAGCTCATCGGTAAGAAGTCTGTACGAAGAACTGAATGTCTTCAGCTCCTGTTCCCATGTTGGAAATACCAACTGGGTCTCTGCTTGGGATTCACAGCTCTTCTCCACCTCTAGGACTAAATAAGCCAGCTTTTCCGCACAAAATGTTGGTGATGGGTAAAAGAGGGCACTTTCTCCAATATTCTTGCAAATATAGTAGTCAACCCAAGAAACAGGCAAAGAGGAGATTACTCCAATCTGCCATTTCCCAAAAGGAAAAGAAAATTGGGAAATTATCTTTCTTTAGCTGACATTCTTCTGCGTGACATGAAGAACAATCTCTGGCCTAGGGGGTGGCCTTGTTCTCACATGGTTCTCACTAAGGGGCAGAGTTGTGCTTGCTGCAGCGTCCTCCTTCTGCCCGATCACAGAGAAATGGCTTCGGCAGGGGAGAAGCAGCACCTTTCTCTGCACTTAGGCAGTTCTTCCAGGCAAGTTTCTGCTGCCTCTGGACAGGAAAAGAGATTTGTGGATTCAGCTGGATGCTTACAGTCGCAGCAAGGTGGTTACACGTGTGAATCATTTTGTGGCTCTGGGCATTCATTTCAGACTCCCCAATGTTTTTCATGATGCATCAGCCCTCTGTACTTAAAAAGTTGGAGTCAGTGAATCCCTAGTACTAAGATTTTGTGAAAGACCAGTTAGCGTTTTCCAGACATGCGGGAAAGTTTGAAGGAAAAATAGGGTTTGAGTATCATTCTACCCAATTAAAAAATCCAGCTAAAATGCAGAACATTTGCATTGATATTTTACAGTTAATTTTCAAGCTCCCATGCCTCACTGAGGTGAGTTCTGAAATGTTACGGGAAGTGTATTCACCTCCCAAACCCTGCAGATACAAGCAGCTGGTTACGTGAGCCACCAGTGTGGGATTATTTCTGATGTAGGTGTAGGCAACAGGCATCTTTTTGGGCGTACAATCTGGATTGAGTCCCAAGGCAGCTTTCAGTGATTGGAATCCTGGTAATAAGTCACTGTGGTGGTGTCTGTTTTTTTTTCAGTCCTTTTTGGATTAAAAAAAGTCCTAAATGGTTTGCATAGTTCATAGGGACCCCTGCAAAGTGAATAGCAGCCTCCTGAAAACAGTTTTGCCGTTGCTGGTGCAGGTTGTCCAATTTCCCTCTGAACCTCAGGGCTGGAGGAAAGCCAGTGTATATTGAGGAATGGTCGGAGGAAGTGAAGGGAAGTCGCTGGGTTTCTCCTTCATTGATGGTTTTTTGCCTAGTCCACAGGCTACGGCGTTTTCTTTATGGCAGCCTTGGTGCTGCTGCTCTCTTGCAGCTGCAGAGGAAGAAGAGCTTTTCGAATGCTCTGCATCACTCTCCATGAGCGAAGTTTAAAGACGGGAAGAGGGGCCAGGAAACAGCATCTATGAACGTGCTAACGTGCACTTGTGTAATGCTGTTCTCCTTTCTAGATACACAAGCCTGTTCCCACTGCAAGTTTGGCAGCAAATGTTTTAATTTTTACTGTGTGGTTAGAATTTGTCAGTAAAGAGCCCAGTCCCTGTGATGCAAATGGAAGTTCTGCTCTTGCTTTTGTTGACCAGTTTGTAGCAGCCTGAAGCAGAAAAGCAGTTCAATTACCCAAATACACACAAATGAGTGATACAGAAAGCTCCCAAATCGAGTTTAAATCGTTTTGCAAATTAAATAACAAAACACAAACTGATTCAAACAGAAATTTTCACTTAAGGTGACCTAAATCAGTGTCCTGATTCCAGCAGTTAATCAAACCTTTGCAAATAACGCATCTCAGGAGGAGAGGGGAGGACTCTGCAGAATTTGGGACATGGGAAATTCTCCAGGTGCAGCTGCAGGCTGGCTCGGCTCTAAGGAAGAGCCGCGTCGCGCAGCCCTGATCACGGCGAAAGCTGAACATTGAGTTCATCAGTTGCCTGGAGCTAACCAAGAAAAAGAGGGTTTCACGGAAATCCAAGCTACTTTTTGTTCTGAGTTTAATAATATGTCAAAGAAGAACATCTGGAGCTTCCTGTTAAGAATGTAAATGAGTTTCTTAAATAGTTTGGTGTTTACTACCCTTAATCTGCATGTGTGCGGGCTGGTTCTTGTGGGGCTTTGGCGTTGCAAGCTGAGCTCTGCTTGTGGGCAGGCTCTGCTCTAGCTCATCCTGCGGGGTGGGCTGAGTGCCGTGTTCAAGGTCTGAGCTCAGCCTGCCCCGTGTACTGTGTGGGGAGAAGATCCATGAAGCTGCAGGGATCTGGGCTTCCCACAGTGCTTGGACACTGACTGCTGTGGAGGATGGCACAAGATGCTCCTGGGGTCCTGCAGACTTTGGAAACTGGAAGGAGAAGGTGGCCTTTAAACAGCCACACGTATACCCTGTCTTGGGTCAGTTTGTCATTTGTGGAAATAAAAGTGTAAACAAAAGTACTTGTTTGCCAGCAAGAGCCATGTCTTTACAGGGTGAGTTTGGTGATACGCTAGTGCTAGCAAATCCTTTTTAGTGCAGATGGCTCCAAAGCACTTCTGTGCGGAGCTCTGTGAGAGGTAGAAAAGCAGTAGAGTCACAGAATCCTTAAGGTTGGAAGGGACCTCTAGAGATCATCCAGTCCAACCCCCCTGCACACGCAGGGACACCCAGAATATGGGGCACAGGGCTGCGTCCAAGTGGGTTTTGAAGATCTCCAGAGCAGGAGACTCCACAACCTCCCTGGGCAGCCTGTTCCAGGGCTCTGTCACCCTCACTGTCAAGAAATTTTTCCTTAAGTTCCTGTGGAACTTTTGGTGCCTCAGCTTGTGGCCATTTCCTCTAGTCCTATCGCTGGCCACCACTGAAAAGAGGCCGCCCCCTCCTCCTCACTGCCTCCCTTGAGGTATTTATGGACACTGCTCAGGTCCCCCCTCAGCCTTCTCTTCTCCAGGCTGAACAGGCCCAGCTCCCTCAGCCTTTGCTCACAGGGCAGATGTTCCAGGACCCCGATCATCCTCGTAGCCCTGCGCTGGACTCTCTCCAGCAGCTCCACATCCCTCTTGTACTGGGGAGCCCAGAACTGGACACACCTGGAGGGGTGCAGAAACCCACTCTTGGAGGCATCACCGTGTGTGTCCATGTCTGCTCACGGGGTTTCAGACTCGTGCCTGGCTCTCATGTCAGGGCTGTGTGAGACAAGGTGGGACTCAGCGGGACGCGGCTGCTCCGAGCGGGGCTGGCTCTGTGTGCTCCCAGAGCTGTGCGCTCTTCGTGTTTCCAGGGGGAAGCTGGCTCCAGCCTGTCTATCCACTTAGCTACACAATGCGTGGCTAAAAACAGATAACCCAGGAAAAGAGCATCCTGATCACTAATTATTTTTCTTGGTGTCCTTTTGGCCCCATAAATCTCACATTCTAGACAGCAGTCCCATTCCAGCAGGAAACTTGCTGAGTGGGGCTCTCCTGGGAGATGGGCAAGAGCTTAACGTGAGCATGGAGAAGGGCTGGAGCTGTTGACTTCCTAGGGAAGGACACTCACCAAGACACTCACGTCAACAGGAGGGGAAGGAACACTCCTGCTCCAGCAGCCCCGTTAGGCGGGATCACGGAACAGCTCCAGGTTTGCCATGAGCAGAGGACAGCAAACCTGGACCTGGTGAAACCTGGAACCTGGACTTGGTGGAAGTGCTCGTGTGTGTCCGCTCCTGAGCCTTGCTATGGAGGGAAGTATTTCACCTGGAGTGAACTTGTTTCCCTTTGGGATGATTTACTTAGTGGAGATGCTGAGGCTTTGTAGATGTTCCAGCTGAACGTCCCTGGTAAATCAAGGCGCTCAGTGCTTAGGCTGTTTCTTAACCGGATTAATTGTGCGGAACTGCATTTTGGATTATACACCAGCTTGCATTTTTTTGTAAACATATGTCAATAATTCCACTTTGCCATGCCACTGAGTCACTGCTCTGCAACCACACCACATTAACAGGAAGCCCAGAAGTTTCAGTTCACCTGATTTGACTCTTCTCAAGACATAGTTGGATATATGTAGGTCACTGTATAAAGCAGCAGTCTCATGATATGTGCTTGGTTTTAATTCCTGAATTAAAAAGAACAACCAATAAGGCGGAGTGATTATTAGTGGTATCTTTGGTGGCATGAAGCAGTATACATTGAGATGGTCTGAATTTCCCTTTCTCCCTTCTGCATATGCTATGATGGCTCCTATTGCAGCCAGCCCCGTTGCAGGTTTTCTTCATGCTTTAGAGATGTCAACAGTGATTTCCTGCTGAAGCACGACCACTGCTCTGACATCTGTTGCCCTTGATGCTGCTTTGTTGGTTTTTTTGGAGGGTTGTTTTCAAATAAAGCACTGAATCTCCCTGTTGCTGCAATAGAAGTCATCGCATCAGTGTCCCCAGGAGAAGAGCAGTTCTATCAGAAGCAGTTGTACATTGTTGTACCAGCTTGTCTCCGAGTTGGTTTTCTCTTGGAGCTCCATTCCATCAGTATTTCTGAGGGAAGAATATGATTATTTAAAGCAAAGTCTATCCTCCAAATACGCCTTAGAATTGAGACCATGCTGAACTAATAGTCGCTTTCTACTTACCCTTTTTATGGTATGAAATACCACTTTTAGGATCCTTATTATACTGATGCAGCATCTTTTACTTCACAGACCCAGAAATTATGTAAAGGTGCCAAGGGAAGGTCACAAACAGCGTGTTCAAAGGAATATCCCATCTACAAGCAAAAGTGTTACTGTCAGAGGAAGTGTGTTACTGACAGCGGAGCAAAAGTGTTACTGTCAAGGGAAATAGGTGAGTGGCACATCTTGTGCAGAGCCGAGTCAGCAGCGTCTGCCCTGAGACCTGACGCAAGAGTCTTTTCCAAGGTCCCTTGACTCTCTTGGGCCAAGCGGTTTTAGTAAAACCCTCCTCCTCCTCCCAAAAAATTCTCAGTGTCTTTCAAAAGTTTGTCATGAAAAAGGCAAAAGTGTAAAGGTCTTGAAGTCTCTGTGCTAATTTTTTTGAAGTCTGCCTTAATGTTTTCAAGCTTGAAAGTCGTGGAAAAATCTTAGCATGGAAGAAAACAATATAAATATATGATAAAATGCAAAGAATTAGCCTCACGAGCAACCAGCAACACCAGCAGGCATGGTGTTGAAGGACTTGTGGTTGGACTTGATCATGAAGGTCTTTTCCAACCATAACAATTCTACGGTTCTAAGGGGAACCTGAAACCTGGGGATGCCTTCAGGCAGATTTCAAGCACTTCTGAGTTTTAAGCACAGTGTGATCCCTGGCTCATTCATAGAGATGTTTAAGGGGAGAGATTTTTACCTCCAGGTACCTCCAAGAAATCATAGAAAGATGTAGAGATATTTTCTTCCACATGCTTTCCCTTGACAGCATATCTAGCCCAGCATTTGATGCTGAGGCTGCTTCTAGTAACACAACATAATTCCAGCTATCTAAAAATGCACCAGAGCTCAAGGAAATTTTGCACATCACTGTGCTAGTAATACATGACAGGTGAACGCTGACGTACGGTACTGGTTGTTCACCTGCGGCCTCATTCGAAGTCAAGAAGGAAGCGCCTGTGGTTTTTGAGGCCGGTGTGATGCAGAGTTCCAGTCCTCCCCGAAAAATCCTCTGTGTTCAATATGGGTCAAGAAGTCATTGTCGAGAATGATCAACCGCTGCAGGGTTTCAGCGACCGGCGGAAAGTCCTTGCAGCTGCACTCGAAGCTCCTGTCGGCGAGGTCGGCGAGGGAGAGATGCTTCGCTCTTGGGAGAAAGCACAATCTAATCTATGAACAGTTTTGAAATTGAAGTAATTCGTAAAAAAAGGAGCAGAGCATAATTTGAAGAAGGACTTTGTAGCTTCAAATTAGAAAAGAACCATAGCGCATATGTTTTCTTGTAAGAAAGTTGTGTTTTAAGCGGTATCACTAGGCATTAAAAATAGACAAAACCTACTGAAAAATCCTAAGAAAAAAAAATGACCTTTTTTAAAAAACTTTTTTCCTCCTAATCTTGAATAGTTCAACTTTTGGAAAGCTTGAGCATATTGTATATCACAAGACATCAGTAGTTCAGGTTCTAAGCAACATCTCAGCTGGAATATTTGGAAATGTTAAGAAAGTAGTAGGGTGGAAGGCTGCTTTTTTAAGGTGTCTTATTTGGAGAAATTATTCACTTTATTTTTTCTACCTACCCAGTGCTTGTTTTCAGCCAGGACTCCCCATTAATCAATGAAGCGTTTGCAGCTTTCATCCACCAAGCTGCTTGAACAAGAAATACAAATTCTTTTTCAAATGCAGCAGAAAAGCCTCTTATAGCTCCTCCTGTCTCTGGATTCAAATTGAGAGCGATCCAGTGGTGTAGCTCCACAGCTTTCCCTAAGATTAAATGCCCAATTCACGTCTCTTATCTAAGGTGACAAGAACTCATCAGAAGAGATGATGGCAGTGAGTAGTCCCTGTAAAAAGCAATCTTGCAAAAGAAATTATGGACCTTGGGGAGGCATATGTCATTTTCCAAAGCAATTTTCTTGATGTATGACAGGAATAGCTGTGACCAAAGCTCTATCTGTACCACAACCAAGTGGTGCTCCCAGACCAGCAGTCCTCAGTGGTGGCTGCTGGTGGCTGGCAAGAGGCAGAGTGGGCTGGTGAGCAGGGGAACGATGCAGGCTGCTAAAACCAGGGGTTGGCAAGATGGTGAATACTCATTTTTGACCTAGGCCATATTCATAGCAAGACAGAAGGATGGAAAGTAGGTTATTAAACCTCAAAATTATGAACTGCAAGATAAAAGAATGTAAGGGTTCGTCACTGAGTTAGAGGGTCCAGAGCGGCTGGCGGGCAGCAGCTCTGGGACAAGGGGAGGCGCTGCCCGCCTTGGAAGAGGCCACGTGGAAAAGGCTTTTGCTCTGGGATGGGGACCCACTGCCTGCTGGACAAGCCAGTGGAAAAGTGAGAGAAACAGAAGTTAGAAATGGATGTTGGGTATGAGGCTGTGTTTAGCACCTGGGGAGGAGTTTGTGGGAGCACATTTCAGGGGAGGCCAGTCTTCCAAAACTGTCCCTCTGTCTGGTTTTCTCTAAGTTCGAAGGTCTTCAATTGAAGTCCTCCTCAACCTCCCATCTTCTCATACATCTCCTCCTCCACTAGGAAAAATCAGTGGGAAGGACTTTATATAGAGTTACTCTTGAAAGACCTTGTGGCACTCATGTGTTACGTGAAGGCAACTGAGGCACACAGAGATGACCTCGTCCTGCGGATGCATCAGGGGAGGCTGAAGTCTGGTGCCCAAGGGCTTTTAACTGCTCCCTTTTGGCTATAAGGAAAAGAGTTGGGTGCTCTGCTCACAGGTCCTCTGGGTTTGATAACAGGAGCCTTGCAGCACCGTGGCTGTTGGACGGCCGTGTGTTTGCACCCGTGCCAGCTCCGTGTGCGCCGGCATCGCTGCCTCAGCTGGGCTGCACATCCCTCTCCGAACAGAGCCGTTTCCCTCTCACACCCTGCACAGCAGTTTGGGCTGCGGGTGCAGCTCCTCTCCCGTGGAGCCTTCGCATTAGCAACACAGGGTGAGAAATGTGGAAATCACCAGCATAAGTGAGATCATAAATAATTCTGGTTAACAGCACTGTCTGAAGCTTGGAATAAAGGCCTATTTTTTAATTTCTTTTTGCAAAATGGAAGTTTGGAATCAAGGGGGGTGATAAATGCAGCCCTAGTTACTTTCTGATCTCTCTGAGAGAATTGCACAGTGAGGGACAGGTGGTCAGTGACTTCTGTGGACCAGTGTGTGGAACAGGTATCTGCAGAATCAGAATCACAGTTCTTGGGGGTCTGGTGCAGTCTTTGACTTTGGTGTTTGTGTACTTCAGTCAGCACCAATGGGGCACCACTCATACCACAGATAATAAACATAAATAAACTTGTAAAATCTGCCATCAAATTGCTGATACTTGACTGTGTGCTATAATTCAGACTGAAGGCACAGAACCATAAATTTCACAATGATTTCTATGCAAAAAGGATGCAGGATTCCTGCCCCAGTAGAAGCCCCTACTTTGCCCCCACATTAAAATTTGGTTTACTTTATAAGAAACTAAAGATTACAATGTCCTTGAAGTTGTATTTGTGGGTTTTGTAGTGGTTAGGTAGTGCACTTCTCAGAAGAGGATACTGGAAAGTAAGAGACTTGCTGATGTCATTTTTAATTCACCACCAGCAACAAAAAAAAAAGAAAAAAAAAAGAAAAAAGAAAAAAAAAAGCCGAGCGGGATGCTGATGGGCCTATATAAGGTGCACCTCTCCTGCTGCCGGCACACCGAGAGCCACAGCAAAGGTAGGGCGGGAGCCTGGTTCCTCTCGCGCTTCTCCTTGCCCGTGCTCTCCGGTGCTAACGTTGTTCTCTCTCGGCAGTGCTCAGTGCTGTGTCTGCAGCCCGTTGGTGCTGACCGCCTTGCGTCGTGAGCCATGGCCTCCCTGCAGAGCTGGACCAGGTGCTTCACCAGGTGGATCCTCCTCTGCTGCTGCTGCTGCCTCCCTCTTCTTCTCACCAGCCCTCTGCCTCCAAAAGGGCTAGGAGGCCCTGCGCATCACGCCTGCAGGCTCAGGAAGATCAACTTCCAGCTGCCCTACATGAGGAATCGCACCTACACCTTGGCTAAGATGGTACAGTAACCCCCCTTGGCTTCATGGCAGAGCCTGGGGACCTCTTCTCCTCCCAGTCCCTGCAGCATTCCTCTCTCTTCACCTCACCCCTCTCCAGAAGAGCAAGCATCTGTGGGGAGGCAGGAGCAGGTCTGCTCCCTGCGAGTCATGGGGCCGGGGAAGCTGTTGCCTCTGCTCCTCTCCATCCCAGAGGAAAGGCAAAAAGGCAACCCTTGGACAGAGCGCAGCCCTTTGGCAGCTGGGCTTACACTTCTCTCTTCCCTCAGCCCCTCCAGAGCTAGCTTTGGCTGTGCCTATGGACATGGCTGGAAAGGTCCCTGGATACTGGGCAATGATCTGCTTCCTTAGGTTTCTTGGCCTGCTCTTGTCCCTGTGTGCCTCTCTGGTGTGCGGCGTTGAGCGCGGCAGCACCTCCAGCAGCACCCTGGGCTGAAACTGGCCACTGGAGGCATCTGATTAGTCATCACCATCCCACAGCATCTGACATTTATGAGAGAGACACGAATGTAGACCTCCACTTATTTATTTTCCAGTGATGCCAAATCTGAGTTTCACTCAATTAGAATTTGAAATGGTTGCATTGCCCAGATTTATCAACCTGTTACAGGATTTCTGTGTCTCCATTCATTTGTTTCATCTGGATTATTATTGATGAAAACCTTAAAGTTAATGATTTATTTAGTTAAGGTTTCCATTCCCATATGAACTTTTCTTTCTTCCTCCCAGGCCAGGGCCTCAGACCACGACACAGACAACAGGCTCATTGGACAGCAACTCTATGTTAACATCAAGGTAAGTTTTAAACACAAGAAGATGCTTTTTGCATCCTTCTGCAGCACTCGCAGACCTCTTACCATCATTTCACATGGCATTTCATTGCACGCGTAGGAAAACAACCGCTGCTACATGATGAAGAGAGTTATGGAGATCATTGTGAAAGACGTCCTCCTGTCTGAGGCCCAGGATCAGTATCCCTATACAAGGGAGGTGGCACAGTTCCTGGCGTCCATGACCTCGGAGCTGAGCAGATGCGTAAGTAGCCTTGGGTTTCCTTCCCCTTCATGTACTGCGACTCTTGGGGCTGCTCCTGAATCTCAGAATGCTGCAAAAGTGGCAAAAGGAAAGGAAACCTCAGATCAGAGATATCTGACTGGAGGTTAATGAAAGGTGTGAAAAAGAAAAAAACCAAACAGACTTTTGGTTGCATATAGCTGCCAATAATATCTGGATGTTTTCTCTCTCTTTTTTTTTTTTTTTTAGAAATTCTCAGGACACAAAGAACACGTTGAAAAGAATTTGGAAGAAATGACAAGCAAAATGAAAAAGGTACATTTTTTTTTCAACATTTTAAAAAGTCAGCTCTATGCCTCAGCCACTTAGATTAAGACTAAGCTAATTATTGCAATGAAATTCGGGAGATTATCTAAGAGGTGAGACCTGTAGTGGCATTAAAGAGAGGATTAGAGATATTTCCACTTCCAGCCTTGTTTCACTGGTTCTCTTAACTCTCAGCTAAGGTTAGAGTAATTTAAAACTGGCCTTGAGAAATCAGGCTGCAGGTAAATACAAGTGCTAGGTTGGCACTGAATGAGGTACTGTATACATTATGCTTTAATGACTTTAATATAATTACTTGTGAGAATAAGGAGAGGAAGTTCTAGATTCAGATACTGTGACAAGCTTATATTTACCTCTTCTGAGAAATAATGTGATGCAAAAACCTATATTCTGCTCTTTTCTAGTTGGGAGTGAACGGGAAGAATAAAGCCATGGGAGAGCTGAATTTGCTGTTTGACTACATAGAAGATGCTTGTACTGACATCTCAAAGAAGGGAGGCAAATAGAAGGAAAAATGAAAGACTTGGGAATCAGGCTAGAGGAAGGATCTCTGAGAAACGCTTACTATGAAACAAATTGACTAACTATTATGGATAAAAAACTCACATCTGTAGATGCTGTATATTTTTACCCGGGACAAAAATAACAAGGCAAATGGGCACAGGCGGGATGCGTATTGCTGCCTTCTTTGTATAAGAAATCTCCACAGCAGTGCTTGCAGCTCCGTTTCGACAGGGCACATTAGTTGTTTCAGAAGGCTCTTTTCTGTCCTACTAATCTCCGTTGGAATGAAGCAACAGTTTCTGTAGTTTGTAGGCTGACACTTGGCTGCTGTGAATGAGCTTTGTCCAAGGTAGGCAGTGATACCTGAGCCGGATGTTTTGAACCTTTAACTTGGAAAACTCGCTTGCATATGTTGCCCCCTTCTGACTTTTACCTGAAAAGTAGGTGTTTCAGACTCATTTAAAAATTAATTTTGTCACTCGTATTTAATGGTAACTTATTTTTAAAGTAATAATATTTAGTGCTCCTATTTATATAGATTAGTTGAAAAATAAGCAAGGAAATGTATTTATGAAATTGGACTCAAGTCTTTTAAATGAACTATGAAATGAAAACTGCTGTGTAATATTTATATGCAGATGGATTATTTTGTAAATTTATATTTTTAATTTATTAAAATAAATATTTTGGTCTCCAAGAACTGCCGTGTTATAGAGCTTTTTTCTTTTACTCAAGTGCAAGGGGATGGTGTCTGTGGGGCTGCTGGGCCAGTTGGGGTATGTCCAGGAAGGAGGCAAGCTCAGTCTGGGGAAACGTTTCTTTGCCTTAAGGCTGGAAACTCAGCTTATCTCCAGCCAGGACTAAACAGGGAGAGTGTGGGTGTGGGTCAGCCTCTCTTAAAGAGGGTAGTAGGAGAAATAGCATCACTTCCATGTTACAGAGAAATCCGGCTCATCCTCTTACCAGAGGATGATTTGGATCATTTCGGTCTGCGTGGGCAGGAAGTAGAGGGACCAGATCAAATGAAATGCTGTTCACTGAAGCAGTAGGAAAGAGCCAAAGTGAAGGAGCCCAACTGCTATGAACATTTCTGCTAGAGGCCATTTGGATGTGTCACTTGAGGATGCTGGCTGCATCTATCCCCTATACCAAAAAGACTTTATCAGGGGACCTGATACAGTGTTTGTATAGCTCCATATGCTGCAGTGCTGAATTAGACCTTGCTCTTTGGTGGTAGTTGTGGAAGAGCCACATTAGTGTTTGTGAAATAAGCACAAGTTTGTCCCAATCTATGGAAACAGAAAAAAAAAGGAAGGATGAAACCAGGCCTGCATCTTTTGGGGCAGCAGGCTCTCCTGGAGGATGTGGACGTATGGAGAGTATACTGGAGAACTATTTTGTCCATCACCATCAGGGTTTTCAAGTCAATCAACAAAGTCCTCTGGACAAAGGCAGATCTTACACCTTAGAAAATCAGATGAAGCTCTTGCCAGGACAGGAGCATTGAAGCTCTTGCCAGGACAGGAACATTGATAGAAGAATTGCTGTGGTATAAACAGCTCATAAGCAGCCAGATCAAGCTTAAAGAGATCAAAGGCATTCAAATAATGAAAAAAATCAGAGAAAAGATGCAGTAGTGAGTTGTCAGCAGGTGAAAATTTCTTGAATGAAGCTATTCCATTTCATCTTTCAAGGCAACAGGTAGTCTCTCTCTTTCTAAAATAAATAAAACCCCCAACCCCATGAATCTCCTCAAATAAAGAATGCAGCTGAGAGAGTGCAGATGTGGGAGTGAAGTTCTGAAAATACAGTGCTTCAGGGAAAACACGGACTGAAGGAAACCTCTCAGAAGATGAAACACTTTCTCCCTTTTTTTTTTTTTTTTTTTTTTTTTTTTT
>VZSG01000121.1:234360-297642 GCA_013398315.1 Nothoprocta pentlandii
AAAAAAAAAAGGAGTTACCTGATTTGATTCTTGCACATCCACAGTTAAGAATTTCAATAATTAGATTTAGCATGAAAGTTCTGTCTCTACTTCTATAACCACTTGCTTCATTTGTTACAGATCATCCATAAACCAGAATGATCTGCATGAAAAATGTTTGCCATAAATGTATCTAAAAGAAACCTAAAAACTAGATACTACAATCTCCTACCACTTCAATAGAGATTTGTTGGAGAGATGGGCAGAGCAAAAGACTTTCAGAGCTGTCTCAAGACATTCTAGTACTATTGACCCTTCAAGGTGAATTGTAAAACAAAATCCTTCAACTCCAATACAGAAAAAGAAAAAAAAATCTATATGCTTGAGAGCAATAAGTCTAATGAATTGAGCCAAGAGATATCTGGTAGAAATGGCAGTGGAATATTGTTACTGCCTTGGTAAATTTACCATTTCCTTTCAAATAGAAGTGAAAGACAGCCAGAAAGCAGCTAGTCTCAGCATGTCTCACATTAGCTGTTGAAATGAGATGTTAGTGAAAGAGGATTACACTGCCCCATGTTGGTCTTGGTCCAGAGTGATTCTGAGGTACAAGTATCTACCTGCACTCAACTTGAATACAGTCGCTGGTGAGCCATATGGAGACTATAGCATACTCACTATAGCTCACATAGTATACACATGACATACGATCCATCTAGGTGGCAGATGCCTCTTACCTGTCAGCCTGGCCTTGCTCTGCACTCTTTCATTTTTTATCTCGTGACATATGAATTATGTGCCTGTTAACAACTGGGCACAACTGAGGCCCAGCAGTGACAGCCAACCAAGCTTTGAAGCTGCATCACAGTGCTAGAGGTTTAACCTTTTACTATGTCATACAGAATATTTATTTTATTTGTTGTGGAATAAGCGATGATATGGCCAGGAACAGTTGTCTGACATCCTATATCTTATCACTTAAACTTCCAGCTGCTGACAGCAAAGGGAGGGAGGTTAAACACTCATTAGGAAATTCATCTCACTTCAGTCTTGATAGCTATAGGTGAAAGGCCTATCTCAGAGCTACCCACTCCCAGCTCTCCTTATAGTCAGTGGATGGCAATAGAAATTACCGAGGTGTTATTTGTCTGACCTATGTTAGACATGTAAAAAGATTGTGTTTTTGGAAGGAATGGGATGACTGTGCCCTAAAAGTACCTATTTTCTTCCTTGGTTGTAAATGGAGATCAGACTACGAATGCATCGCACTTACTGTTCCTCATTGCTACCACCTCCTCACAAACTGTTAATAACGTATTTTCTTCTTCTATTTCTTTTAGGACCCTTCCATAATGTTTTTTTTTTCCGAGTTATCCTACCCAGAACTGCTGAATCAATCTTTCAATCTTTCTATGCTGGGGCTGAACACAAATAAAATCCCTTTCATCCACGGAATGGTAAGAATCAGTCATCTATTTATCAACTTGTCCGACCTTGAAAGCCACTTGGTGGAAGATACTACCATGGAAACCATGTGAGATGGAGCCCTGAAAGTGTCACACAACTAATTTTGCAGAATTTACAGATTTTCTCATAAGGAACATGTGGTCTGTGAGTGTGTGAAGGGCTGAGGTGGGTGGCTGGTTCTGAACAGACAAAGGAAGTAGAAGTCAGAGATTTCCCTTCCCTTGGTTGGGAAATGTCTGGGGCAAACTGTTACTGACCAAATGAAAATACAGATGTACTTTCAATCAGGCAACCTCAGTTTCATTTCAGTGAAAAGTTACTGCTCAAAAAAGAAAACCAAGCTGAAATGTTTCATTTTGACCTTTTCTAAATAAAATATTTCACTTTGCATTTCAAAAGAGAATTTTGGTTTAGAATTTTACCTACATTTTCTTTCAAAAGTTTTGAAAGCAAAATGAGATGTTTCAGTTTGAATTGGGTGAGTTCTTTGGGGTGACCCCAAATGATTTTTTTTGGTTAAATTATTCACTTGGGTTACCAAAATGAAACTCTGTTATTCACACGGTTCTAATTTCCTTTGCCCTATTTTCTTTCCCTTACCTTTTCCTTCCCCCCAAGTCATGGAGTAGTATGGGAATCCATAGGTTTCCATCCCTGCTGGAAGCGTACCTGCTCCACATCCTTTATAAAGGACACCTCCATCCTAGAAGCTAGAATACCTCTCCTGGAGCAAAAATTGGAGCTGCTTACTTAATTTATATTTTCTTGGTTTTCTCTCCCCTTCACGTAAATTCGTGACTAGAACAACACTTTTTTCTACCTTTAAAACATTTAAGCTAACTCTGAAACTTCATATTGTGAAGACAGGGGAATCCAAAGCATGAAGAGAAGTTTCCACATCCTGCTGAGTAAGTATTGGTGACAATTTAAGAAATGTCTCTTAAATGTATAATGAAGAGTGTTTCTTGGTTGGGAGATCTACATATTCAGCATTTGAATATATATTTTCAAATGACCTAGAATAATAGAAGGTGCTGATATTTCTAATTTGCTGCTGGAAATATTTTTCTGGACAATGTAAATATAGGAAAGTGTGTTAGTAATCAAACAGAACATGCAACTATGTCTTCCTAGGCTTTAAAGCACAAGCAGTTATCTAAGTTTTGCTTTGAAGAAAGTGTAAACTGCATTCAACAGCCTGATAATTCTCCAGTCACAACCATGACCTATAGCCAAAAGATGTATATACAACTGGTGAGATACGGAACAGAATTAGGCTGCTATTACAAAACAGGATTAGTCAAGAGGTTGAGGTCAATCTCAGACTTGTGAATGATGCTTCTAGGTAGGAGATTATGACCCTGGAAAGAACCAAGACCTCCAGCACAGTTTGGTAGGACCCAGGGAGTTCTTGGCAGGCAGCTATTTAATGAGGTTCTACTATTACTTCATCTGGAATACACTGAAGAACGGATTAGAAAGGATGTCATTTTTACCTCTTTCCTCTTTAAGAAGTAGACGACAATGCTCTCTCGAGAAGAAATGTCCTCTTGTTTTTAGCAAATTAACTCATGAGATCTAAATATAAACATTTTTGGATTATGAGGATTAAGGCACAACATTAAATACTTACAAGATCAGGCCATTTTTCTTCTTTAAGACAGAATAAGGAGAAATGACAAATCTTTCAAAGTAAAAACGTTTTCTGTTTTACTCAGGGTAACATGAAATGAAATATTTTGAAGAAACTGAGTGAAAAAATGTGTCTTTGACTAATTGACTTGAAACTGTGGTATAGTTGTGTCTGCAAGAACCAGTAAAGCTCTTCAATGGAAATTGTAGCTCTAGTTTCAAATGACTGAACGCAAAATAATATTGCTTTCCCAAAAATGCCAAATTCTACTTATTTAAAACTTATTTGGTTCAATATGCTTCCCAAAGAGGGGAGTTTCCAACTCCAATGGTACAGTTATGGAGAGGTGATAATTTTTGTTAGGCTGCACAAGGTCAGTAATGTATCTGTGCTAAAGTCTAAAAGCTACACAATCTTGAAGATTGACTTTCATGCCTTTTGCATTGGATCTTGATTTTTAAGAGATTCCCAGTGAATTAGCTCATCAAGTACCTGCTCCCGCTCCCACAGAAGAAAGGAGAAAAACTCCCATTGACTTCAAGGTTTTTAAGATCAGGGTTATAACTTATGTATCAGCTTATAAAGAATACAAGGTCTATAGCTTTATATAAGCTATAAATAAAAGTTGAAATATTTCAATGCAGATGTTAAAATGGAAGTGAAGAACCAGAATGCTCTCACGGAAGGCATGACCCAGAAATTCCAACTAACTGACAGTTCGAAGTCCAATATTCCAAGATTAAAATTATGCACCATCTGACCTGCAAAGACATTTCATTTTATTTTTATTTTGAAACAAAAAAATTAACCGTGCCTTGTCTTGGGATGAATTCTTCTTGCCAAACATATGTTTCAAAATTCTAGTTTGATCAGCTTCTGTAGTTCTTCTTTATAAAATGACTTGGGGTATTTTTGTTATAGGAGAAGCAAACTCTGGTTCTTTCCCCTTTNAAAAAAAAAAAAAAAAAAAAAAAAAAAATGGATACCAGAGATTTTAGATAAATAATCCCAGAGTTGGGGATTGTCAACTCTGACATTCCTTTTTACACTGATGACTAAGAAATGGAGAATACTGCCCTTTTTGAACACATTGTTTGGCAAAAATATGATGAATTTGTAGCCGTGCCACTTTTCAATTTTAACTTCTGGTTTAACTTGACATATGAAGTGAGGGCTGCAAATCAGGGAACTATTCACAGCTGTAGAGTTGTCATCTCATCTTGAACATATCTGTGCTTCAGGGGTTATATGACAAGGACTTCTGGGCAACAGCTGGGAATACAAACCAAGACCCCAATCCTGCAAACTGGCCAAAAAACAAAGCTTTCCTGACTGAACATCTGCTCTCAGTAGGAGTCAGCTCCTCAGTTCAGGGGACACCTCTGTCTGAGACTGTCCTCCCGGCTCCCCACAGATCCTATGGTGGGGGCTGATATCTCTATCTCCTCCTGCTAGGAGGATCTTGGTCAGATCAGACCCTCCAAGGGGGCTGGTTCCCCTCCATTAGGTAGGTCAATGTGCACCTGGACATCCACAATCCAGCTAAAGGCTGGGCACAACCAACCTCAGCTATGGATTTCTGTGAGCGACATTGCTCAATGGGTCAAACTGTTGACATGAGAAAGAATAAGGAATGAAAAGCTTTGGCGGCTTCTATTTGACTTTGGAAACATTATGGTAGTATGCACATAAATTTACATTCTGTTTTTCATTTCTAAAGAGTTTTCCATTGCTACCTTTGACACTACTTTTACTACTAACCCAGCAAAACTGGAAATGAATACTGATAATAAGGAGTGTGATTTGTGTGAGAAGAATGTGTGTGAGGTTTCTCTGAAAATAGGAAGAAGAGAGCAGGTAATCTTTTCTGCATTTCTGTAAAGTAAAATAGAGAATTTCTTAGAGCTGCTCTCTGAAACTCTGGCCAAGAGGGTTTATACTGTAACCTGAGAGTGATAGCAAACTGTAAGAACTGAGATATGAGGGAAGTTGCAAATTTATTAATTATCTCCTGTTATTTGCAGTATGATTACAAGAGTGCATGATAAATTGGTTTATTTTCAGAAGTGACAGATTATTCACAATTAATCCCAGTTAATTCAGAGGTTTGCCCAGCATTTCAGGTCTGTGGTGCTTTTCAAAGTGCTCCTGAAAATTTTGAAACAGGTTGGTCGAAAATCAAGGCAACAAGTGTTGTGATTTTTGTAGACCTGCTAAGCTGAGTAAATGGAAATATACTGACAGGGTATTCCTTTTCAAGGAAAAGTACTCTCCTGTTAAAAAAATATTGCTTTTAAATAATCTAATTGAAGCATGGAAAGGAGTCTACAACAGCATAAGAGCTTTTCTGGTGTCTTTTACTAGGGCAGAATATTTGCAATTAACCTGATGAAAAGTTCTTCCTCATATAGATATCATTACAGAAAGATTTTATTAGAGTTAGATTGAAAGTCTTTAAAAATAAGACTGTCGTTGTAGCATTTGATTTTTCCAGGCAGGGCAGAGAAGTATAGATGTAACCACTTTCTGCTGAGTATCAGATACAACTAAGCACAGGAATGACGAAAAAATCTTTTTCCTCTTTTCCTTGCTTTCCCTTCCTTTCCCTTTTTTAACAGAAGGATTTTTCTGAAGTGGTGATTAAAGGCTGGCAATACTTTTCAGTTGCAATACACTTTTTCTCCTCTGCTGCCAAAGGAAGAAAATGAAGTTTGTGATGAAAATAACATATTTACTGATTTTTTTTTTTAAGTGTTGATTTTCTCCTGGAGACTCTAAAAAAGGCTCAGTACCAATCCTCTAAATATATAAATAAAAAGTTCATTGTACTGTATCTCCTGGTGGGTATCTCTCTAGATCTAATCATTATCATCATTAAAGTCTCCTGAATTAATTACATTAATTGCAGGAAGTAATGCTATCTTTTAGGTGATAATTTAAAGTTTCCTGGTTGTCCTAATTGGAAAAAGCCTTCAAGATTTCCCTAATCTTCAGTTAAAATCTGAATGCATATTTTGATATTTTTAAAGTATTTTTTTCTTTCTAAGTGCCTCTTGTATTCTGTGATAATTTATTTTTCTTTACTTTTTAGGAACTCCTTTTTTTTTTTTTTTTTTTTTTCTTTACGGCAGCAAAAAGCCCATATTTTACTGCAGTCTTAGATATTTGTATAGTGCTCATTTATGTTTCCTGAGCTGGTAGAATTTTACGTGCTTTGCAAAATGAACCACTCAGTCAAAACACTGAACGAATCACTATTCAGTTCCTGCCTGTCCTCTATCAAAAAGTACTAGATATGATCATATCTCCTTATCAAACAATGTAAATATTTCACAAACAAAGCAAAGCAAAACAAAACAAAAATGTTCCTGCTAATGAAATGTTCCTACTAATGAGATTAATTGAAAGCAACACCTGACAAAGAAGGAAGACGCACAGTAGGACATGGAGAAGGCAGGAGATATTAAAGAGCTTTGGGATGAAAGCTAGGAGGACAGCAACATAGCAGCAATTTCTGGCTTATGGTCACAGACTTTCTGGGGATGGAAGGTGGCCTCCAAAGGTACCATGGAGTGCAACTGGAAAAGTGCTGCTATTGCCAAGCAGGAGGAGAAAAATGGAAAAACTGTCTAGAAAGAGCATGTGGTTGCCTGTTGTGCTGATGCTTTCCTGTCTCCACATGCTGTTGCTGTCTTTGGAGGACCAAGCAGGAGATGTTTGCAAGGTTGGAGGACAATTAATTGCTACCAATGCTCAGCCTGGTGGTCACTGGTTTCTGCTCATGAGGTGCAAAGATGGCCCAGTCCTTGGTTTCCAGGGGTCCCATGGGTGCAGATCCACTGGGAGCCAGAGTTTTGGCACAGATCATTCCCAAGGAAAGAGGTTTCCTGAGATACGGTCTAGCAATTTTTTTCCGTTGTATTCTGAGTAAATTTAGTAAGCTAAGAGTTCAAAAAGGTAGACTAAAACTGATCCAGTTTTCACTAAACAGAGCACCACCCAATGGATGTCTTTAGTTCCTTGTTGAAACTACATAAATACACTGCAAAAAATCTTTTTTTTTTTTTTTTTTTTTTTTTAAGAAAGACTAGTTATAGGAAACAGATATCACATATAATATTTTTCTATAACCTAGTTTGTTCTGCTGTCTGCTATTAGCATGGCTATACCGCCTGAAGAGTCTATTCCAGTACTTTTCACTAATGCCTGGTTAGGTTACTTAAACTTAACTTAAACTTAAACTGTATAAATTATCATGAGTTTCTGAATATTTTCTGAAAGCTCAATGATTTCATTATTATTATAAATTACACTTTTTTTTTTCTCACAAAACTTTATATTAGTAATGACATGGCTTCATCTGTCTGCCCTTTTTTTATGTCTTAAATATTGTTCTTTTCCACCATGAAGAAATCTTTCCAGAGTGGGGGCTGTAGGTTCCAGTCTTCCAGGCCAGGTCCTAGATGACATTAATCATGGGGCATCCTTCTCTGGCACTGCTGAGCTGCTCGGGGACATACTGGGATAAAAGAAAGGAGGAGGAAAACATTTAAAAGTTAACTTTAAATGTGTGAAAAACAGAATGAGCAGGATAAAAAAAAATGGGAGAGAGAAAGCTGTGAAAAAGGGGGCACAGAAGTGGAAGGAGAGAGAAGCTCTGGATATAAAAGTGGCATCATGCAAACTGACCCACTTCTGCCAGTCTAGTGGCTGCGGGCACTTCCCTCCCCCAGAACTCTACCTTGGTTTCCATGCAGTTTACTTTTTCCTTTTATAATTTCAGCATGAACCTTATATAGCCGTAGAGCCATAACGAATTGACAAGAAAAAGCAGGTCACGGAGACTTGAGTGT
Organism: Nothoprocta pentlandii; assembly: GCA_013398315.1. Lineage (NCBI taxonomy): Eukaryota > Metazoa > Chordata > Aves > Tinamiformes > Tinamidae > Nothoprocta > Nothoprocta pentlandii. The sequence continues at coordinate 242,293 of VZSG01000121.1, forward strand.
TCCTCTGTTTGGTAAGAGAAGATAGTCTAGTCCTCAGGTCCTGGCTGTTCAGTGGTCATGTAGAGTTTGGAATAGCTGCCTGACTACGTGAGGAAGTCGAGTTAGCTACTATAGCAGCATATACCTGTAAATGCCACAATAATACCTCTGTTCAGGGACTTCCTAACATGAGGTTGGTGACAGCAGAATGTAACATTTACTGAAGAGCTGAAGGGCTGAACCACTATAGTTTGGTGTGATGACTTAACCTTTTGAGGGAAATGACGTGGATGTGCTTGAACATTTTTTTGTACTCAATAACCACAGTGCTCAAACAGTGATCTAGTCATCGGACTACAAGAATGTGACCAATAAAATCAAATATATAAATATATATACAGGTTAACTCACACATACATATATATTCATAGGTTTCGTGTCAAATTTCAATTCTTGTCTAGCCATGAAATGACTTTGGATTTTTCCCTACACAGGTGGAGATATTTGAAAAGCATCCTGAGCTATCCAGGGAGTGCTGAGTATTCTTTCAATGCTGCTAGTTGCTGGCCATAAAAAATGATATTGCTTAGAAAACTTAAATGCTTACCTATTGTCTGAGCATATAAGGAAAGCTTCAGTTTGGCTTCCTTGGTGATTCCAGACTGGACTCTGAATACTCTTTAATTTGATCTTCTTGTCATATGGCTGAAATAAAGCTAGTCTCACAAGCAATTGGTGGCAAACTGTTACCAAGCTGAAACACGAACAAAACCAGACCAGCAGAACAGGGACATGAGTGAGTCCACGTTGTTCCCTAAAGATGACAGCAATTCATGTTTGAGGGCTATTCATAAGATGTTACTCATAATGTGCAAAGAAATGCAAATCCTCAGAGGAAATGTAATTGGGTTTGTTGGGGTTTTTTTTTTTTTTTTGGTTTGGTTTCTTCGCCTGCCTAGGTTAGAGTCTGATTTTTGCTCTATTTAATGTCTTAGAATCTTTATAATGTCTGTCTAAAGCACAGAATCGAAAAAAATCTGCTTGTGGTGAGTATATATGCAGGGTGAGAAGCATTTGGGCAGGCGTCTTGCAGCATGAGTGTCCCATGAGCACAAGGGCAGTGCAGGGAAAGGCACCAGACTGACAATCCTATCCTGTGCATCAACTCTTTATCTGCAGTCCTTCTTATACTATCTCAATTTTAATTATGGAGGGTTCTTTTTTTTCCAAACCAGAGCTGCATAAGTGCAGTATTTAAGCAGGAGCTGCTAGTACCATCTGCTCAGGCTACTCAGCTGTTCCCATGCCATTTACGAATGGTGAAGCTGGTGCCAGTAAGTCTTTGGTTGCCCAGGGTTTGCATGGATAGTTTAGGCACCCATGTCTGAAAACTTGGCTCACATTTGTTCAGCAATAGCACAGGCCACCAAAAGTAGTGTTAAAACACTGGTGGGCATTTTGTGCTTACCCATGGGCCTATGTTCACTACCGCCGTGTTTAAGTTCGGATGCTAGGAGCTCCTCCACTCCAAACTTCTCTAACAGTCACTAGAGCTCTCAGCTTTGGGGCCATTAAAATAGATATGGTTTCCCATAGCTTTTGGAAAATCCCACTGGACTCTCTCAATAGTCATCAAACCATGTTTTTGAGCTCTAGGACTTCATGTCTTCATGAAACCTATTATTTTGTAGAAGACCGAAGTATATTAAACAGGCAAAAGGAACCTTAAGATATACTAAAAAGTAAATATTAACAGCAGATAAGTAAATTAAATGTCATTAATGAATATAGGAAGCACATGACCAATTTAGCTCTACCTACAGTGATAGGAAATAAAACAAACAGAAAATGTGAAAGATCTTGGAAGTGAGAAACAAACCAATATTTTTTTATGGATGGAAGTGAGGAAGTTGGCTAAGCTGGAAAACAACTGGTAGGTATGATTGTTTTGATTTATACAGATTAATGGAACTTTCTAGGAGCAATACATATTCCTTTTACAAAAATGAAGATAATATTAATATCTATTTAACTCATGTAGACCAAGGCAACTCCATCTTAATGATAAGGTGCTGAAAATTAGATTCTCCACCATCCTCCAAGCTGGCGGTTTCTTTTTTTTTCCCAACATCCATGGGATTTTCCCCATTGTAGATCAATCACAGTTTTCCCTGAAACTTTGTCCCTAACCCAGATGTATTAGGCAAGATTTTCTTCTCATATAAGTTGGCCACTTTGTTGGTACTCTTGGAAGCAAAATTTCTTTTATTATTTTCTCATCATTCTTTTCTTTTTTTTTCCATTCTCATGATCATGATTTTACACGCTTTGTATTACTGTAACACATGAGCTTCCTATGTGTTATCATTTCCCTATTTACTCATGGTACAATGTATTTATTTTTTTTCATTACTGTGACAGCCCAGTTCTTTTGGGACAGGCTCCTTAAACTCCTGCAGTTCCCATGTAGGTTTGGAAGATCTTTTCTGTTTGTGCTGCCAAATGGGCAGGTGATCTTGAATTTCCACTATTTCCACTGCCTCATATAACCTTAAATATTGAGAAAGACCAGCTCTGTGGGATTCAACATTTTTGTTATTTATAACATAATTATGCCTGTGTGATAAATTGGCCAGGTAAATTCAGTGTACAAAGTACTAAATGAGACTCCAAAGGGAAAAAAAGAAACCTATGTTCTAAACAGGTAGCAAACTGAGAAGCTTATGGGATAAGGATATTTGCTGAATAGTAATTAAGTCACCATTTCAAAAAAAGGTGGCAGATTTTGCAAGATCTACTAGTAAAAGATGCCCATGATCCTTCTATGACAGGAAAACCTTAAGAAGGGGACTTACTTTCTTTTCTTTTTTTTTAATTATGGCAACCATCCTTCTGTACCATCTACCTGAAATGTTAGCTAAATTCACTAAGATGCTTGCTGATTCACACATGGAGATCACTAGATCACTGTCATAATAGTCCTCTAAGCATAATGATAGGAGATTACAAAATAGAGAAAATGAAACTTGCGGGGTAAAGTGTTTTCCAGAAACATCGGAAGTTTCAGAGATGTTGAATATTATTGATTTTCTTGTGAAAAGCCATTACATCTAGGCTAGGTGGCCCATTTATTTTTAGCAAAAGGCTGTTAATCAGGGGAGTACCGCATCTTGGGGAACCTGAGGCAGTTTTGCGTTTTGACTCTGTTCTGCTTACCTGAGATCCCCTTCTAGGAACAAACTAGGAGCAAGTGGCTCATCTGCTGTCCGCACACCTTGGTGTGATGGGGTTTGCTACGTCTCATCTGGTAATTGTGACAGTGTTTAGAGTGTTTAGACCAAATCTGGAGAAGCTGCCAGGATGTGTGGATGGTCCTACGATAAAACACCGGAGCTGTGACGGGAAGGATGCTCAGGATGCGCATCCAGCTGGATGTAAGAACGTCTACCTATGCAAGTGCTGAGCTGGATCAAGGTAGAGATGAGGTTATTGCCCAGTTCTTCTCACATTTCTTCTTCCTGGAGCTGATTCAGGTCCCCAGGTGTGCACTGCCTGTTCCATGCTCCTGGGGCTACCTGCTGGTGCCATGGTGGTTACAGAGCTGGCAAGGATCTCCAGTTCTACCATGGGTCACTCTGCATCCTCTTGAGGGGTCTTAACTGTAGTCTAATACACCTCCTTGGTCTACCTAAGCCCTTCAGTGTTGCTATTCAAACACTAAAGGAATAAAAAATTCCTGCATGGATATTGAAAGAATCTACTTTTGTTTCCAAGAAAAGGGACATCACTATAAGCAGAAGTATTGCTGTGCCTGATTAAAAGCTACTTTCCACCTGCTCTTGCATACAAATCAGCCTGTCCTGTGGGTCTTGAGAGCTCTACATCCCTGATGTTACTTCAGGATTTCCAAGTCTAACTTTGGAATGGAGTTCTCTGCATATATGCATTTGTACTTGAGATGGTTTATCCTGTTCTTCCAATTCCACTTCAAACCGCTCTAAAGCCCTCAGCATTTGCCTGGATCAAGAGAAGACAGAGACATGGATAGACTCTCTATAACTCTGTCAGGCTTCCCTATAGAAAATTGACCTTTGTCTCCACAGCTTTAATTTTACCACCTCTCTGTTGGACCTGCTGGAATCTTCTGTCTCCTCTCAGTGAACCTTGGCTCTTGGGCTGCCCTGGATGCATCGAGACACCTAGACATGTCCCAGAGACATGCATGTCTCTGGAGCACCCTCCTCCTTCAGGTTTCAACAACCTGCTGCATCTACAGGGGGAAAATTTTGCTTTGACAAAAGACTGGATAACCAGGGAGACTTAAATAGGCATCAAACTCCTTTGCTACTCCCTGCAATGTCCCTGAAAAAAAGCACTTGCCTTCTCAAAGACTGGAAAGTGAAGTTTTTACTGCTGTTTACTCCAGCTTCTTTATAGATAACTTGACTTTTAGTGCTTCTTAGGGCAAATTAGAAAGGATTTTTTTTTCTGTTAATATGCTACCTTTACGTAAAGTGTTGCTATAAAGTTTTGTGGAAAAATCCAAAAAGATTTCATGTGTTGGTATGACAAAACCAAACTAACCAACTTAACTACTTTTTCTTCACTGACCACCACTTAAAAGAAAGACTTCTTACAAGAGAGGGAAGTTCTTCTTTCTTGGAAACCTTGACCCTGCTGCCAGTAAATATGGAGCTATCGTTTAGAAAACGTCACAGATGACTGTGGTCAAATTTGTTGAAAGTGGAGCAAGATGTATAAAAAAGCACAGCAACAATACTGATCAGCCAGCACATAAGCAAGAGGTTATCTACGTGAGATCTCAGCACAGAAGCTGCTTTGAGGGTTAACAAAAATTAGGTTAACCTCTGTCATCTAACCGGTCTTGCTGTATCACATATACTCTTGTGACTGTAACAGAGGCACGAAGATTCGGGAGCGAAGATGAAAGTATATTCTATTTTCAGATATGGGCGTTTTTTTATTCTGCTTTGTCTTTTCATTGTGGAAGGGAAAAAGTCACCTACAGGAAAGCATACCTGCCGAAAAGGACTCCTCTTCCAAGTGACAGAGAACCTGTATATCAAGGCAACTAGTTTAAAATCATCTGTTCCCGTAAGTTGATGCCACCAGTTGAAAAGTTAATTTTATGTGTAGATGTTTATTTGGAGTACCTTCATTTTTGAGGATCTGGAAACCTTAACAGCTGATTAATTGCTACAGGTCTGAGAGATAGGGTAATTCTGCTACTCCATACTTACCAATAAGAAAGTGAGGAGGTATAGAGTGAAGAGATCAGTTTGCCAAGCTCATGGAAGAAGTTTGCAGCCAGGCTGGGAATAAGACACAGATTTGATGAGTCCTCGTGATGCATCTGAATATTATTTTCATTACTACCACTACTGTTACATCCAGTGACACTACCTGTGAATCACTACTGCACAGAGCTAAGTTTTGAACAAACCAGAATAAAAATCTCTTCATTTTCAAAGATTAATTAATACTAGTACATTGTATTTTACAGAAGGATCTCATCAAGAACACAAGACTGCTAAAAAAGACAACAAAAATGCTGTTTATGGTAAGAATTATACTACTAACTTTCCATTTTCTTATTTTGTTTCCCCTTTAGTCTGTAGAGATATGAATATGTGGTCAAAAGGAATGACTACTGACAAAAAAGTCAGATATATTTAATTGTGAATAACATTTTATTTATGACAGCCTTGTGCTTAATCCAATCCCCTGCTTAGAGGACGAACGTTACCTTTACCCTTCAGAAAGGGATTTTCCTGTGGATTGAGACATGTGAGCATGGACGGTGGGTGTGGAAAGCCCATGTGGTTGCATTTGTCTCTTGGTGTTGTCTGGGGCAGCGGGGTGAGGGTGTTTGTTGTGCTGAGGAGGACAATGCTCATGGTGGCACTTGCTGCTCCCACGCGAGCTTGGCCATGCACAACCTTCCCCTGTCTGGGGATTATCCAACCTGCATGGAGGCCAGGGCCACAGTCGCCATCCTAGCAGCTGAGACACGCTCTGCCGAGGGTGTGCAATGCTGCAGGTAGCCCGGTGATGATGCAGAACACCTGGGATGCCCAGGAGCTGCTGTGGGCTTGTCCCTCTGCCAGTGTCCAGGGAGAGAGAGAGAGATTAGAGCCCTCCAGTGTGATTCCGCATGGAAGTAAGGCATCGGGTTTGTGAGACTACAGCTGTGGGGTACTTTAGCTTCCTTTATGCTAAGATCTAGTGAATAGCATTGGTGGAATCAGCTTGCCCTTAAGTAGAGATTTGTAGATATTATCTCAATATAGATAATTATTATATATTATATATTGATACAAATCTGCCTTTGGGCTCCACTAGATTTCATTGATCACCTTGGATCCTAGGATGCCTCTTGCACATGGACAACCCTGTTCAGGTGCTTTAATCCATAGCTGAATTCCATTGCTGTCGGAATTTCACACCGGATGCTTATTCCGTTGCCTAAATATAAGCCTATAGTCAGTTGAAATACCTTTGGGTATTCAAAACATAACACAGGCTAAGAAGGCTTGACACAGGGCATCTAGCATGGCTGGTTTCTTTCGGAGCACCAGCTCTGGAATATCCTTCAGGATCTCAAATGGTGCAGGGCATTGGTGTGGAGGAACTACACTCAGGACTCCTGTTTCTCTTCTGTCTTCGTATGAAACTTCCAACTCGTCCAAGCTGATCTGACTTAACTTTCCTATTCCTCTTCCTCCTATGATTTGAGTGATAAAGAGATTTGTTGTTTGTGCTTGTGTTTGTTGTTAGTCATGCTCATATTCCTTTCCATGCCAGCACGGCATTCTCCTGCCTTTCCTTCAGAAACAAAATGTTATACTCAGTTGTTCAAAAAAAATGAAGGAAGCAATTTAATAGTATACTAAAAATCAAGTTTTTTTTTTCACATGTTGTACATTTTCTAAACATTTGTATTTTTACCAATTTTTCTAAACATTTGTATTTTTACCAAATTTGTATTTTTACTTATATTTACCAAACTTTATTTGTTATACCATGTTTGCCTTCCTAATTTTTCATTAGGCTACTTTTCCCCTGCTTTTTTTTTTTTTTTTTTTCCAGAGAAATTGCAGTGTTCGAGATCAGCTCTTGTCATTCTATATGAGAAATGTTTTCATTCACCTTGGAGCCGGAAGAGAAAAGTTATACATTACTAGTGCCTTCCAGGTCCTGCAAGAGAACCTGAGTGCCTGTGTGAGTATATTCCTGATAGCTAAATGAACTTTATCTATCTGAAGGGCGAGGAAAGGACCAAGCCATACCTTTTAGCAGGCAGAAGGATTCAGAGGCACAGGGTGCTCCACACCTCAAAAGATGGAGCTTCCCAAGGGCTTTTCCACTGAGGCAGGGAAGATCTCTCTGCTTCCTTTTCCCTGGAGAGAGACTCTGAGGAGGGTGTGGAATACTGTGGATGTGCCTTGGAGAAAACCCAACCACTGCTGCTGGAGGGGGAGTCAGGTCCTGCCTATCCAAGCTGCAAAGGGGCAGAGTAAATGTAGGGAGAAATGCAACTTAGGGCATTTCCACAGTGTAGTATTTCTAAAGTGTACCCACTGGATGTGTGCACTATTAACTCCCATGGCATCTCTGCTCTGCCATGCTGAATCCTGGAAGAGCTGGCTGTGTCTCGTGAGAAAGCAGGGCCTGCAGTTACAAAGCATGTTGGAGCAGTTTCCAAGTCATCTGTGTTCGACGTAGCAGCAGGTTGTCAGATAGTGATGCTGCACCCAGTTCCCAGAGTGGGTCCAAGATTCCCAGGGAAAAGACACTTTTACCAATCTCTATCACTATCATACCTTTGAGACCAGGACAGCTGACAAAGCACATTTTTGCCCATGCATATAGTGCATGTAGCCTACAGGGAAATCCTAGTGCCACACTGTCACTTACAGGTAGTTTCTCTCCCCAGCCTTGCCACTCAAGTCTAAGTTAGGAGAACTCATGCCAGGTCTCACCACCTAGCTGTTATTTCCAAGGTTAAGCACATGACAACAGGCTGTGCCCAAAAACTTCATGCCCTTTGGTGGTCTTTTTTTTCCCCTGAGATATTCTATTCTTGCATGTTGTAGTGTCACAAATAATGAAGTGTGATTTAGGGTGAATATAACCACGGGTGTTCAGGCAAATCATCAGGCAAATGTCTATGGCAATTTTAAAGAATGAAAGTGAGATGAGAAGTCAGGGAAACGCTATTGAAGTCTAATTGAACTGTCTAATCTGAACTGTGCAGTAGCATGAAAAAAAAGGACATTAGGTCTATATATGCCCAAATATTTGCAATTCAGAAGCAAGCAGCTTCAGAGGTCTCCTTGTACTGTTACAGCTCAGAACACAATCAAAATATTTGTACAGAATAAAAAGGTGGGAGAAATGTGAGAAAATCCTACCAGCTTTCCGATCCTACATTTAAAGGCATGTTAAGTAGTTGTGACTTGCAGGCATTATACTGTATTCAACACACTGTTGTAATTTCCTATGTTTTTATCAAAATTCCAGCTTCTGTATGCTACAATCTACTTAAAATTTAAAGAAATGCCCTTCTTGTCTGAAAAATAAATTATGCCATATACAAGTGCTAGTACATATTGAGGAGTTCAGGCTATTAACTGTGACAGAATTAAGAATAGCAGCTATTTTGTGGTACTATTATTGTCTGAAACTTGCTATATAACAATAACTACATGCACTTCTGTGCTGTTTGGAGACAAAATGCTATGGAGTTCTCAAAGTTCCTGTATTCTTTTCAGAATTAATGTTATTTTTTTTACCCACCACAGATCTAAAGAGCTTACAATTTAAATTTCTGTATATTAAGAAAGCATTGGTAGGAGAAAAAAAGATTTCCCCTTACCATAGAAAAACAGTAGCTCTTTCTTAAATGGTGACTTGTCAACATTTTCTACACTATTTTTTATCATTTTCTGGAAAGTACAACATTTCATAGGTCATTTGTATCAATTTAAAAACAGCACTATAAAACCATATAAAAGTTTAATAGGAAATGTGAACACATTGAAAATAATGCATCCATTGCTAATACAAATCTTGAGATGGCTGCATTGCATTATTCCTCAGTAAATTAGCAAGCTTAATCTTCCATTTACATAAGCTCTTAAAGTTTTATTACGTAACTGAAATATCAGATGCTTATCAGAAGGGATCTTCACCACAGGAATATACACAAGGAATTTATATTTTTCTAAGGACAAAGTTCTTTTAGATAATGGAGGCAAAAAGTGATATCTTTATACACACACACACACACATATATGCAGATAAGTATATATATCTCATGAATTGTTGCGCTAATTTAGCCAAAACCAGAGGAATGCATACTGTTTAAAAATTCAACAAATTCCAAAATCTTTGTGTGATATCATTGCTAAGGTTCTCATCCCATCATTTCCTAGTTTTATCCACACAAGAGATCTCTTAAAAAGAATAAGTGATTTAGGAATCCATGTCCTTCGTTCAAACAAACACATAGATGCTAAAAACTCTAAATGCCTTTCCTGCACTGAAATGAATCTCTGTTATTTGTGGCATGCCTGCACAGTGAACACATACTGTGAGCACCCACCTGCAGGTGTCCGGGACTCACCACTGCCTGTTTCCCTGCACAACAGTAGTTTATTGACATTTCTTATGTAGTTTGAGTACTGTGCAGGAAGCTGATAGAGCCCTTGTGAGATTTTTGATTGATGCTCTATCATTTCAGGCAGAACCCAGTCATTTCGCGGAGGTGCAGCTCAGCTGTAAACGAGCAGACTTGCTTGCTTGCTCATTTGTTTGCTTGCTCTTGATGCAGGAAGAGCACTTTGCAATGTGTGTTAACTCTGGAGACCGCATCGTCATTCGAGATTAGTTCTGCTGCCAAATTATTTCAGTGAAAATCTGCTGCATACAACCTGACCTTTAAGAAAGGCCCAAGTCAGGACAAACTGTCCTAGATAAATGATTTTGAAAGGTGTGAAAATTAAAGCTGCCTGGGACCCGTGCAGTGCAGCTGTGCTGCTGGAGCAGTGTTGCTGGCAGTAATCTGGCCAGAGAGGTTAAAACTGGCCTGTCCCTGCACCGTGGTGCTGTGTGAGCCCTGCAAAGCTGCTCTGGTTTCCCACCACTGCGCTCCAACCATTGCAGGCTGCAGAGCTGCAACCACCTTGGTGCTGCAGGTCCCCTCTCGGATCGCAGCCTTCGGCTGCTCTAAGATGAGCTGGAGCAAAGAGCTCTTCTCCTTCCTTCTTGGAAGGCAGTTTCCAAAGGAAATCTTGCAGTGGTAATACAGTCCTGTAACTCGAGGGTGCAGGGAACCCCAGGGAGATGGATCTTTGCAGAAAAGACATTGCTGAAGGATTGGAATAGGACGAGTTGGGTACAGTCATGCAGGCAAAGCTCTGCACAATCCTAATGGAATTTTGGCTTGATTAAAGCATGTAGGATTAACCAGAATGGAAGGATGGAAGGATGGGCAAGAAAACAGGGAGAAGCATTAAATATGTAAACAGGGGCAAAATTTCCCTCTGTATTTTGCAAAGGTCTTTTGCCCTTAGGTCTGCCTTTTTTTGGAAGATGCAAAGTTAAATGGCATTGAATCTTAGAGCAAGCCTGCATGGTGCAGAAGGTGTAACTGCAGGTGATACAAGGACCCCTGACATAAATAGAGCATCTAATAAGAAAACATACTGACATCAGTTTTATAGATTTCTTTAGTGTGAACTCATCTTTCCAGTAAGTACACAGGTAAGATGACACACCTGTAGCAGCAGGGGATGCTGAAACGATGGTGACTGCACACATCTTACCAGTAGTGCTGATCGTGTCACACTCTGCATTCAACTCTTCCCCATCACCATGTCTTCCCACCGGCATCTTTGTGGCATCAAGCTCTTTTGGTTTCTTCTCATCCCTTCAGCTCCCATGTGCTCCATCCACAAGGTTAACTTCTGCTGTCAAAAAAATAAAGCGAACATTTCGTAAGGTAAGAGCAGGCGGTGGTGGCTCCCAGCTGTGCTCTTCAGGAGCCATGGCTGGCTTGTTCCTAACCTCTCTGTCTCCTTGGCAGCTTGGAGAGAAGGGAATCTACAAGGCCATCCATGAACTGGATATTCTCCTTCCCTGGATTCAGACCTACATACAAACTGTTATATGAAGAACCTGACAGACAAGAAGTTGCTTCTGTGCTACAAATGGTTCCGTACCCAAAAGACCTGAACATGAACCAAGAGCCGGATGGGATGCACAATTGGCTTGGATATAATTCCAATATACAGTAGGAGAGAGCCTCTCTACCACCACAGCATGAAGAGAAGGATTTCCAAGAGCTTCAGAGCTGGTTTGGTGTGTCAGCTACATCTACCAGAAGTGAAAGAGCGACCTCCAGAGCAGCTACAGGCACAATGCACTTGGTGTCCCGCCTGCCTCCTCCTCCCACAAGTCCTTCTATGTATAAAGAAGAAAATCAAGTGTATGCTGCTTATCATTGTTATTAACTTAAGGTAATAATTGATATATAATAAATATGCTCTGTTTAATGAAGAAACCTTGGTCTGTTCCTTATGAATGCCTTTCAGATGTTGTATGCTCTACCTGAGATCACACTGTACAGAAAACTCAAGAAGTGGATAGTGTAGCTGGCCAGGATTGTGAAATGGTTTCTGCATCATGATCTCCTGCAGCCCGGGGGTGGTGGGGTGGACCTCTGAGTGGTGATGTTAGAACATAGCAGGAGTCTGTGGATGAATCCACTTGTGAGCTGCACGCAAGGGGCTCGAAGCTGCCTGCTAGCCCTTGCTACAGGAAGGTAGCGAGGTCCTGTGTCCTGCAGCATCACCAAGCCCCACAGCCCCACGTTGGCCCTCCCTGGCCTCCAGACCATGTGCACTTTGTGCACCATGTGCACTCCGATGACTTGGAGACCTGGAGCATTACTGGCTTTCTTCTACCTCCTTGACAACACACAGAAGAAGAAGGAGGATTTTCCAGTTAGGAACACTGGCCACAAGTGACAAGAGCCAAAGAAAGGCAATAATAAATTGCAATTTGTAAGTTACTCATCAATATGTTTAAAAAAATATAAAGGATATCATCATTTTGGGAGACTGCCAAGTCATTCAGCAAGTCGCAGCAACAGCTACTTCTGATGACAATTATTTTATTTTTAATCATTGAGGCTTATTATAACAAACGATCTCAAACAGATGTAAGTGGTGATCTTAGATGAGAACACAGTCTCTTTGTATTTAAGTCTAATGCAAAGATCCTGCAAGGAAGACATGAGCCTTTCAGCACGAGCAGTGGCCTGTCATAGCGTTGGCTGGTTAGTGTGGCCTTCTAGCATTGATCATGAAGAAATTGTATTTATTGCATGCTGAAAGACAGGACATTGTCTTCCAATAAAGCACCATAGTTAAGGTTCTTGGGAAGCAGCGCTGACTGAATGAGGAGCTGAGCAGAAGTAGTGCTGCACTTCACTTGCTCCACATAGTCCTGAGTCTCGCTATCAGTGCCATGATACGGGTACACATTTTTGCAGGTGCCTCCTGATGTCCCCGTGCTGGCTTTAGTCATCACAACTTAAGCATCCTGGTTGAGAGGAGCTGAGCAGGCGTGCCTAATAATGCATTAAGAACTCAAAGTCCAACAGTTATGTAAAATAATGTTCGTATATTTGCTGACTATTTTCTTCCTTTACCAAAATTTTATCTGATCACATATATCTCAAAGACTTGCTAGAAAGGAGGGATAACATGAAGCATACCCAAAAGATGGATAAAAATTCTACAGTGTCTACTGTGGGCAGCTCTCAGTTAAATGTCATTGCTCATTCCAAAGATAGATAGAAATTCAGATATACAGACTTAAGAAACTGCAAAATATGAATAAGATGTTATCATCTCTCACAAATGAGTCAGATGGTGACCAAAAACCTCCCTTCGCAGAGTTTGTGTTTTTTGATCTATATCAATATTTTCATACTGTCTTTGCTCTCCAATTTCCACACAGAAGGATCAGGACAGTTGGGAATAGTAGTAAGGGAGAAAAATGAAAAGATTTATAAGATTATTTAAGACTATTTATACATGACTGAATTTTCTTTTTTGGGAGAGGGCTGTTTTGGAACACTCTTTTTGCTGTAGGACCACATGAAGGAGGCTAATGAAAAAAACCCAAACCACTAATTCTCTTCTAGATCTCATTAGGTTTTGTTGTGAAAATGGTGTATTGAGGGAAAAGGAGCAGGCCAGGTGGGGACAGGGCTCAGCAGGCTGAGCATGCTTAATATGTTTAATTAACTTGAGGCTGCAGAAAAAGATGAGGGCAGATGCAGGACTCCAGCACCTGAAGACACAGTACCCATCCACGGACACTCACATCTACAGAGCGAGCCTGAAAGCTTTTCCAAGGCACCCGTGCTTGTTTCAAGATGAGCAGTAGAAGAACCAGAAAAATAAGCAGCTCCAGTTTGCCTGACCCCTCTGAGTGGCAACATCCCACCATCCTCGTGAAGTCTAATGAGAGTCAATAGTCAGTCCTGGACTACAAGGCCGGGCCTTTCACATCCCATTAATATGCATCTCCCTGCTGGAAATCCCAGTGAGTGACTGAAAATAGGACATCTGCTTGTTTTTCTGACATGATGCAGACATATACAGGTGACACTCAAGGAAACAGAGGGAGGCACTTTGAAAAGAGCTGAAATAATTAGATACCTAATTCCCACAGATACCTGTTGGACTTAGGTGCTTCACCTAATTCCATATCACCCCACAAGCATCACCTTCTCCCGTAGGGATCTACATGGTGCTTCTCAGCTCTCAGTGGCACGAGGAGGGAAGGTAAACCTTGAATGAGCATTGGTGAGCTCTGCTGTCGCTTCAAGGAGCCAGACAGACCTTCCAGAGCTGGGGATGTTGATACCAGCTTGCAGCAGGACTCAGTCCTCTTGCCTCCATCCATCCATCGGACATGTAAATCAGTCTGTCCTGCTGCAAGAGCACTCAGTGCGCGGGGGCTCTTGACCTCATTTTCTGTATGGCTTGAGACACAGCACATGCTCTCTGCCTATAAAATGAGAGCAGTAATGTCCCTGCGCATGGTGCACACCGTCATGCAGTGACACCAATCAGCATTCCCAAAGCAATTAAACACTCTCGAATGATAGGCAATATATGGGGCCTGCAATGAAAACTCTTTAGTAGAGAAATGTTCCCATAAATGGCAGATGCCTCCTAAAGGCCATTTCGCAACACATTCTGTGTGGTATCTTGACTAAAACATAGCAAGATAATAATTATTTAATTAACTGGTAATTTGACGTCATGAGTACTGACAAAAGCTTTTCAAAACTGGATGAGTAAAGAACATTTTAAATTTTCAGATGAAACTCTAGGTGTCACTCTTATAAAACAAGACTTGTGTTGATCCAGCTTACCTCTTCTTCAGTAAATGGATATAGTGTTAGTCTTTGTTCATAAATATAACTATATATATATTATTGTTAAACTGAGTTAGATTTACATCTGTGCCAGAATTTCTTTTTATTCAACTGCCACAATCTTATCTAGAAGTAAAATTTTAAGTGCAGGAAATGAAAGGCAGTCATACAAAAAAAGACTAGAGTTATATGCGAGGCATGAAGACATGCCCTGAATTTACAGCTAGCTTTTGCATAAGTTAATTTATCCTTGCTTGGAGTACCAAAATCCTCAGAGGGAAATTTATCACCTGGTGTGGTGCTGGTTATTGTCAATACTGTTAAGCATGACTTGTCTTGTCACATGGTTTCACTGCCTTTTTGGAACAATGACTCTTAGGACAGGGAAAAGAGGGTATTGTGTGACTCTGTTACTGCAAAAGTAAGAATGAAAAACACGTGACTATATATTAAAATTATCTCTAACTTCTTGAAAAACACTGACCTAGTGGAAAGTGGCAGCTGCACATATAGCTCTGGTGCTATGTAAATAATACAGCAAGAGTCAGCAAAGACAAACACAATTTCCATAAAAAATCAGAGCAAGTACAAGGTTACTTTTTTTCTGTGCTTTTTTCTATCTGCAGTGTGAACTCCTCAGGGCAGTAAGTCCTTTTAATAGGTAAGCTCTGCTGTAAGCAGAATAAAATCATAGAGTCACAGAATCCTTAAGATTGGAAGAGACCTCTGGAGATCATCCAGTCCAACCCCCTGCTCCAGCAGGGACACCCAGAGCACGGGGCACAGGGTGGCATCCAGGTGGGTTGAGAAGATCTCCAGAGAAGGAGACTCCACAGCCTCTCTGGGCAGCCTGTGCCAGGGCTCTGGCACCCTCACTACCAAGAAATTTTTCCTTAAGTTCCTGTGGGACTTTTGGTGCCTCAGCTTGTGGCCGTTTCCTCTAGTTCTATCACTGTCCACCACTGAAAAGAGGCCGCCCCCTCCTCCTCACTGCCTCTCTTGGGGTATTTATGGACACTGCTCAGGTCCCCCCTCAGCCTTCTCTTCTCCAGGCTGAACAGGCCCAGCTCCCTCAGCCTTTGCTCACAGGGCAGATGTTCCAGGCCCCTGATCATCCTGGTAGCCCTGCGCTGGACTCTCTCCAGCAGCTCCACATCCCTCTTGTACTGGGGAGCCCAGCACTGGACACAGTGAGGCTCCAGATGTGGCCTCACCAAGGCTGAAATCATCTTACAGAGAGTTCCTTGTATCTGGTATCATAATGTAGTCATTAATAGACATTGTGATAATTTCCTTCAGACAACACTAGAAGGAAGATAATTCTTCCTGAAACACGGGAATAGAATGGGATTTGAAGTAACTGAAGCCAGATTGGGCCATTTGGTCACCATCTCTTCGTGCTGCGATAGACAGTACCTTCCAGACAATTTAAGGGCAACCTCATTGCTGCAGAGACGTGTGACCAAAGGTGAAATGCACCTATTCTTGGTCTAATGATTAATAAGATGCTCCCACAAAGAGCCTGCTACAGCCATGGAGCCCAGATACTGCACTCGTCATGTTTCCCCCCCAAAAGGGTTGATGCATTAATGGGAGGGAGCTGCAGGGAGGCAGGATGTGTGCTCAAGCAGTGCAGTTACTGGAAATGAATGGTGACGCAGGTGACCTTGCAGGTCACTGCTGTGGTCACTTAGCAGAGACCACAGCACTAGTAGTATGTAGTATGTGCCTCTTCCTCACCTCTAGCTAGAACTTCTGCTGTGATACCTGCTAGTAAAAACTGATGGTGGCTGCAGAGCTAGAGGAGACACTCTCCCCATGAGCATGTGCAGAAAATATTCTTGCCTTACATGTGGTTTTTCCTTTAAAATCAGTAGTTAATTCAGTATTCCTATTCTATTGACTCCAAAGGAAAAGAGATTTGGAGATGTAAAAACAGGTGGTAGATCTATGGGAAGCTTTGCTAGAAGGAAAAAGAAGGCAATGGACATATATTATGGACGGAAGTTGGAGGCTATTATGGTACAAAGAAGTTGGCAACATGTGACTGGAGTAGGTCTGGATGCTAATTTCCAAAACATTTTTTTTTCTTTTCACTTCCATGGATGAAGGCAACAATAACCCTGGAATCACAGGGAAATTTGGTCTGGAAGGGACTCCAGGAGATGTCTTGTCCAACCACTTGCTCAAAGCAAAGTGAGCTACAAGGTCAAAAGAGGTTGCCCAAAGCTTTGTTCAGCTGGATCTTGAAAACTTCTAAGAGTGATACATAAAAGCTATCTTTGTGAACACATGTCATAATTTATTGGCAGAAAAAAGAATTACAGAGCTGGATGAGCCACGGTGTGATCTGTGGGACTCTGCAGCCTCAGAGATGCTCCACTACCACCAAACCATGCTCGTAGTGCCAAATAGTCCTCTCTTTCCCCCTGGGAAACCCAGGGGGGAAAGACAAAATTAGATCCAGATACAATTAGATCAAATACAGATGGTCCCATGACCACTGTTAGCCATCATCAGCTCCTTGAAAAGATGAAGGAGCTTAATTTCCATAAAAGAAAGGAAAAGTACATGCCATATATGTACTGCATCTTGCCATAAAAAGTTTGTGCTTTTATTTTTCATGTGAAACAACACAAATGTGAAGATCCCCATGGGCAGCACCACATGCAAAGGCTCTTCATCCCTTCGAGGTCTCCTTTCCATGGGTCTGAGAGAGTCAGGGATGTGGGCTGAGACCCTGGGGTCATGCAAAGCAACATGCTGATACTTGCTCTTACACCTACTCCTCACCTTGTAACAGGGGCACCTCTGAGGAGCTTTTCTTTGGGTGACCAAAGGCCAGGCTAAAGTCCCTTCTCTGCCATTGATGGTGGGTGCTTCATGATGATGGTGAGGAAGCAGGATAGTGCCCCAGTGCATGGTTAGCCCATTTTTTTTCTTTTTTCCTTTTTTTTTTTTTGCAGTAATATGTAACAGCTCTCTGATTACTATTCCATGATTTTTAAGTATTCAATGATAACCTGGGAGCCTCATAAAATAAAGATGTGCTGTCCTGCATTCCCTACTATCCATCCACCAGAAAACAAAAATCCTACAAGAATAGATTAAACATTGTTTAGTGAGAGAGGGTTATTAAGACAGAGAAAACAGAAGAAGTTGGTGTGGGTGTACAGAAGAAAAAGAGTGATGATAAGTGAGGACATGAGTATGGAGCTGTCAGCTCTCAGTCTTAATTTTAATGCGTTGCTGCATTTTACACATAGAATAATCTGATTAAAGGGCAGCAGGGAGTAGAGCTTCCAGCAGCCAGAGTTGCAGAGAACAGAATAAAATTAAATCACAGCTTGTGAATCATGTTGCATATAGATACTAATTTCATTGCTGTTATAAAAACATTGTCCAGAAGAGTCTATAGCTGTGAGAATATTCAAGCCCTACAATTTTCAAAAAATAAGAAGGAAACATAATGTTTCTTATGAAAAGGATAAAATTAATGATAGTCTGTTGAATAAACTTGAGGAACATTGTGGAGAGATTCTTGCTATTTCTACAGTGCTTTCTGATCCTGACAATGATAATATTCATTCTGGGCACTTTTGACTAACTCAGAAACACCTAAATGTGTTGGTCAGTGATGATTCATTGTCTCTAAACCATGCATAAAAATGGCTGATAACTCTGGAGGAAGATTATGAGTTTGCTTCGTTCAAGCGCTTTATCAGCTACGGAGGCAATGTCATCAAGCAGCTATCTTGTTTCTGTCCAAGCCTAGGGCAACATCTGTAAAGGTGGTGCTATCGCTGGACAAAGTTTGCAGGACTTGGCCTAAATAAGGATCTTCCATGATGCTCTTGATAATATCATCACAGACGTCATGAGCTGAAATTTGCTTTGAGACCACAAATATTTCATCACGGAGAAAAAGTGCTTTGGCCACGCTATCTGCTTCTGTGTCAGCAGCACACAGGAATGAAAGCTCCCCAAAATCTCAGGACAGGAAGCCTTGAAAAATAGAGAAAGGGAACTCCATTAGGGTATTAACAGACTTTAGGATCAACTTTTGTGCACCTCCTGGCTATGGCATCAGATCCCAATACCAACTTGCATCTTGCAGTTGATTCCAGAGGCAGGTTAATTTTCCATGGCTGCAGTATTTGCCAAAAGTCAAACGGACTAAGTTGGGTGTTACAACTAAGCTGAGTGTTACAGCCATCTCACCTGCAACATATACCTTTAACTGGTGAGCACTGGTAGGCAGTGTCAACCAGGCATGCAGAATTTAATTTTTCTTGGAGGTTTATGCACATTTGTTGTTGGTTCTAAAACAGCCTTTTAGTTGATGATCATATTTTGTTCTCTTTAAGGCCTCAGTGATGTTCAGACACAGTCTGGCCTACCAACGGGCATTACTTGCTAACAGTGACTGATACATTTCCCTACATCTTGCCCCAGTGCTGCTCATTCCAAGTCATTTTGGTGCTTACGGTGCAACTGTGTTTTCTATTGAGCTGAGGAGAAGAAAATAACTTCCTCCAAGCAACAATGGTGGTAGGGTTTTTGGGTTCTTTTTATGTTTTGTTTGTTTGTTTGTTGCTTTTCCTAGTGATTCAATGAGCAGCAAAATACCCTGCAGGTGGATTTATCTATGAAGGGGAAGCTCAACAGCCCAATGTTAATACGACCGCATTGATTGTTTCCTGTCTTCTCCCTCACCCCAAAAGGAAAGAAATGGTATGTGCCAACCCAGCCATTTGTCCCTAACCACGAGCGAAGAAGTGACTTACATTTCCTCGATAAATTTTGCCATGTCAGTGTAATAGCTTTTCTCTGTTCTTCTATAATGACCAGGGAATAACCAGTAGCACTTTCCAAGTGGTGAAGAAAGCTCACAGAGATAAACCACAGGTGTGATAAATTACTCACTTGATAAAGTAGTTAGAATTGAGCCTTCTGTATGTGAGGAAAAAGTCTTTAGTGAATGAGAAACCACACGCTGTTAGTGGAAAAGGTAGTCTGTTTTTCTACCCACAGCAGAGGAAAGGGCGGTTTACGTAAAGTTGTATAATCACTTGCAGATGTGAATTCCAAGTCAGCGGACAATTAGAATGATGACTGGAGAAGAACAGCCTACGTGAGTGTTAAATTCAGAATTTTTTAGGCGGATGAAAAGTATCACCTCCGTTCCTGAGAAACCTCCTCTGCTCTACCTCCTTCCTCAGCTACAGTGATGGGAACTGTGACGTGGACCATCGTTGGGTCACCATGCCGCTTCTCAGTTTCTGGACGTTTTTGTCATTTATAGGCTCATTTGCCACTAGAAGTGGAATGGGAGTGGGTTTCTCACTTAGTGAAATATCTATGTTTTTTTGAAAAATTTCCTGTTCTACTTGAGTAGAGTCATGAACATTTAAAGTTCAGAGAAAATTGTGGCAAATATACGTTGCAAATGGCTGCACAGAAGGTTCAGAGCCTAGTACCTAGGGTTGTGATTTAAGTTATCAGCTCGGCCTCTCTGAAAGCCGGTGACCTGGACTTGTGTTGCCCATATTCCCAAAGCCCCCTGCATAATCTCTTGTAATGTGATATTTGACCACAGCTTTTACAAAGAAGTTCTGGTCATTTGACCAAGAGTTCTTTTACAAACTAGAAGCTCAGTTCCCTTGCTCACCACAGTACTCCTTTTCTGGACTGTTTCTAAACTGAACACAACTTTATGGCATTGAGTTAGTGCAAAGCTGTGAGCATCCCTAGAGCATCTCTAGTTCTCATCTGCCAAGGGATGTGCTCCTGGCTTCTCATGTGTATAGACCACATGCTTGACCTTGCACTTCCTACTAGCAAATTTCCTCCTATTTTATTAATCCCATTCTTGACTAAATCAAGTTCTTCTCAGTCCAACCCGTCTTCAGTAAACCCAGGGGCAGCATTTTATTCTTTCACATCCATGTCTTTAATGGCTGATTGTTTCATAATTTGTTCTAAATCCTTGCATATCCCTCTTGTCAGTTAACAAGTCTATAGTTGCCTAGCTTGTTCCTTCCTTCCTTAATGACATCTATTACATTCAATGTTCTCAAGTCTGATAGCGTTATTCCTCATTTGACAGGTTAATTAACCTAATGCAGCTTCACTTTTATGTGCATAACTGTTTAGTTTGCTTCCTTATGGGAGAACTTTTGACTCTACCTTTTTACTTTTGCCTCGAGGAAGATCATTTCCATTGCTATCACTTTCAGCCATCCTGATGTTGCCTCCATGTTCTACAAAGCAGCTGTCAAAATCATTTTGCTGACCTACTGCTTTTGCCAATGTGTCTTAACCTCCTTGTCTATATTAAACATTTAGGTGAAGTATCTATATAGTTTTGGGGTTATACTATATGCAATCTTCCAATCCAAACCTCACCTCACTCTGTGCCAATCTCACTTCCTTCCCTACACTCGTCTTGTTTACAGGATTAAGGTGTGTTTTGCTACTTTTCTGCCTCTCTTTTTACATGAAGTAATTTTGTGTGAATTTGGGAAGTTTTTTCCTCACACCACTTTTTCACATCCAAGATGCAGTTCACTTTGCTGATCAGCCTTTCTTTCTGTCCTTCAGGGGGTTATCAGGGGGATGGTCTTAACATAGGACCAGAGAAAAGCTGAGGTTAGGAAGGAACAATGGACATACATGGTCGTACCTTCTGGAAGCAAAACCTCGAGTTAGATTATACAAAGTCATGTCAAGCTGAGTCTTGATTATTTACAGCAAGGGAGGTTTCACCACTTCTTTAAGCAACCTTTTCTTGTATTTCATTGTTCTCACAGTGAAGATCCTCCTGGAGAAATTTGTGCCTATTGTCCCTGGTCCTGCAGCCATGTATCTGCATGAAGAATATAGCTTTGTCCTCTCTGTAACTACCTTGCAGGTAGTAAAAGACAGTGATTAGATCCCCCCGAGTCTTGTCTCTAGGCTGGGCAAAACCAGTATCTTCCACCTTTCTCCATACACCAAGGTCTCCAACTCATAATCACCTTGGTGGCCCTCTATTGGATTCCCTCTTTAATGCTGAAAGGGGGACATCAAAACTCGTGCAGTGTGTCAGGTGTGTCCTGACGAGTGCTGAGCAGAAGGGCAGTGACTCCATTCTGACCTGCTTGGCTGCTGATAGGATAAGGACAAGGACAGTTTGCCTCCATCGCTGCAAGGATGCAATGTCCACTTATGTTCAGCTATCCACAAGGACCCTCAGGTCCTTTTCAGCAGAGCTATTACCCAACCAGTTAAATTTTTCGTCTTTACTTACAATGCAAATGCTGAAGAATTTTGTACTTTTGACTTACAGTAATGAACTCTGCTTCACGTAAACTTTCCTAAGTTTTCAGAATCACTGATTAATTTGCTTAACGTAAAATGCTTCATCTTGAAATAAACCCCCTTTGCCACAGACTTATCTTGCCTGTAAGGTTGTTATTTAGTCATGCTGTCATTTAGTCTTTAATCAGAGAAATGATACCATAATGATACATTTCCTTTTACTATTTACTTTTTCAATAATACTATTATTTTATTATATTTTATCTTATCTTTATCCAATCATGGGATTGAATAGCAGATTCCTAATACAGCTCCAAAGGGCCCTCTTTTAGAATGATATTTCACACAACTCCTTTCTGTTTATTGTGAAATTCCTTTTGATGTTTTGACTATACTTTCCTTCAATAGCATACGAAATCTCCCCACCACCTCTGTTTTTCTTTTTGCTTTTCCTAAATGTTGTCATCTGTGTTCCAGGCATGGCTACTTCTTTACTATTTTGATTTCCTTATTCTTTCAGCATGTCTGGCCTGCATAAAGGCCTACTGATTATATAAACATGTAAATCCCAACAAAGCAGAACCCTGTGATTTGTGAGGATTGGAAAACCCATGTGAATCCATTCCTTACTTGAATGATTTATATGCGATTATCACTGACTCTTTTAAAACACATTACAACTTCCTTGGAAGCAGAGAAGGTACAGTTGCATCCCATTGCAGCCTTTCTTGAGTGTAGTTCAAAATAAATGATAGAAATGTTTCAATAGGCTTCCACGTGTGCCCACGTAAGAGAATATTCATGAATTTCACTAAAGCGACTATTTTAAAATACACAATCATTTGTCCCATGATTTTCTGTATCACTTGCTGTGTAGTTATGCCTAATTATTCTGGTTTAAGAGGTGGTATAAGATATACTTCATTTAACTCTTTGCCTTCTGTTCATTGGAACATTCAACTTCAGGGCAAAACATTTCAAAAACAACACCAGAATTTGTGCAAATACCCTAAGTCTGCATTAGTAAGAGGAGCACTATAGTAGGAGCTGTTCTGTAAGCCAAGTTCACCTGGGACAAACTCTAGGCCAACCTGCTAGACTGAATGCCCTTTAGCAACTGGAGCTGCTCGTTTCTCAGAGTTGCCAGATGAGTTTCTCCGCACGTCTTCCAGGTTGTTTTTATCCAAAAGGAATCAATTCTACAAGCTCCAAGACTGTGCTGCAGTGCAACCCTTAGCATGGTGATTGGGGCTGATCGTGATAGTGGTTTTCAATGATGTGACAAAGATCAGCACTTTTGGGAACTATTCTCAGAGCCTGCAAAATTTCGTGCTTAATTTTGCTCGTGAGCAGTTGCACAGAGGTTCATGAAATTGCTTAGGCAAAAAGTAAAGCAGGAACATTAGTGTTTATATAGAAGTCTGTACAAGAAAAGCTGTTCAGCTCCTTTAAATATGGAACTAACTCATACAGACACTTTAAAATACCAATGTGTGGTCCCTCATTGGTAGAACAAACTTGCTGCTGTTAAGCTGTCATTTTTAATGAAATCTGAAAGGGAAAAATTAGGATTAGGACTTAGGAGTCTTTCTCAAATTTGGATGAAATTACTGAATGAGTTCAAAAATTAGTGAAAGAGAAGGGACTGATAGGGAAATTGTCCAAGTTTCGTTTCTATAGGAAGAAGGAAGACAACCCATGTTGCCAAATTACTTGCCTTTTAATTATTTTAAAACATTATCCTTGAGGTAGTGTTTTTTAATTCCCCTATCATTGTTTTATTCCCCTTCTACAATCTTGCTTTGTTTTAGATTTGGGCGGATGTTCCATAACATCTTCATTAAAGAAAAAAAACCCCAAAACCTCAGAATATTACTTTTCCCATTTATTTAGCCTTTTAAATTCTTACTACTAGCTCATTTGCTAATAAAATCTTCACATTTCCTAAAGATATCTGATTAGGTGTCTGTGCAGAGCACTGTGCATTTACTAGGTTATGGCTTTGCAAAAAAAATAAGATATGTGACTTTAAAATAAAGTGCATCTACATATGACCCAGAGTAGCTTTTCTAAAGGCAGTCTTATTTCCTGTGGAGTTGCAGAGGAAATGCACTGGGGAGTGTGAAGCTCTTGTTTCGTTTATTTTCTAGCTTCAAAAGAGCAAAGAGAAGTCTTTCATATTTCTTTCAGCTTTAAATTCTGAATCTAACTGGAAAATTTTGCTGCCAAATTGCCCTCGGTTTTAAGTAAAATGTCATCTGTGAATGGATTGCTTGTACGACTGCTTTTCTTGGGCAGGACAGAAAGAGGTAGGACCAAATCTGCATACTGGTTTGCTTTTTTTGTGTAAGTGTAAAGACGACTGGTTTGCTTCGTCACGCAAATATGAATGGTGCTAAAGAGTATGTCAGGCAAGGGGAATCCCCACCAGACCAAGTCCTGGAACAACTCGGAATAAGGGATCTCATCACACAGCGTATTTCTGCTAGGAAACCTCCTGCGGACGTATCCAAATGGTTAGGACAAGAAAGGCCTGCTCCCTTGGCTGTTTTTAAATATTTTGTGGACATTTGCTTATTGATCCTTGCAATAGATTGCAAGGATCCTTAACCTCCACTCTTTGCCCAAATCTACACACTTATGCTTACATGTATGTGCGTCTTAATTATTAAAAGCTGTAAAAGACTAGGATGTGAAAATTATCAGATGCTTAGCCCCAAATGCATGCATTCCCACATAGAAAATGCAATGCGAATTGAAAGAATTACAGGATTGGTTTTATTAATATTTTTTTCCAAATTTAAACACGTATAATAATTTTCAACAAGAAACAGGTCTTTGTGATTAGGATACTTAAACTGTGAAAAAAAATGTCATTATAAAATGAGAACCTGATTTTTTTGCTAAAAATTCTGCTCTGAATAAAAACCAGCAACGGAGAAAATCAACATACGAAGAAGGAATGAATCACAAAAACCAAAGCCAAAGCATGGAGACAAGTCACTAAACATATAACCATAGGAAGATGAATGGGACTGCCTTACTGACGGGTGGAAAGTGTGCAAAAAATGCCATTTGGATGTAGCACTGAGAATGCATGGAAAATATGAGATGAATAGCACTGGAAATCATAGCTCCCCTGTCAATCTGCAGTGAACTTTCAGAAGAGTGTCTGCTGTTTTGAGAGGCTTTGTAAGCCGCTTGCTGACAAGGCTGATGCAGATCCCAAAGCGGTTTCACCCAATGCCCACAATAACTGACTGAGAAATGTTTAAAGATTTGCATCCTTTGGTTCTTTCTCTCTAAAAATAACATGGTTCTTTTTGCCAAGGTTGTGTCCTTAAGCATGGGTGCAGAAATTTGAATGGTTTTCTGGTTTCTTTTGCCACTGGACCTGGTCCTATGAAAATGAAACTGAAGAGGAGCTTGTGAAAATGCCTCTGTGCAGGGTTAAATCACATGTATTGGAAAACATACTGTCATTTTACTGGGAAATGGGGAAAAAGACCTTGAGCTTGTGGGGGAACCTAGGCTCATAATTTGCCAGGGGCCGATATTGTGGTCATTTTCTATCTAATCACGTTGTTTCTCCTGGCCAGTCCACTCTTCTCTTTGCAGGGTTTTCATTCTTACAGATTAAAAAAAAAAGCAGGTCCGTATTCATGTAGGACTACATGCATGCACATACGCGTGCGTATACGTACACTTAGGTACATATTTTTACAAGAAGACTTTTCTATTCATGTCAGCAAAGATGAACATATAAACATATATGCAGATGAAATAACTGACAGTCAGAACTAGAGAGCACAGTATAGTGGAATTTGGTTCTTCATGAATTGAAATGTGTTCTGTTAAAACTAACCAAAATGTTAACTTAAAAGTAGTGGAAAAATATTGTGGAAATACTCGTGGAAATACTAGAGTGCTAGTCTTACTCAGAGTAATGTTCTTAGGGGGGAACCTGAAAACCTTGGAAGATCTTTTAGAAAAGAAATATATTCATAAGACATATCTTACTTTTGCTGAAGGCCTTATATCTCTCGAAACATGAAGTTCTTTATCTGAAGTCAGTGAATTTTACTGGTTATATTGCATAGATAGCATTGTATGGATCACATTAAAACCCCAAAATGTTAAAGTTGCAGCTGCCATTACTGGCGAAAAAGCATAGCTGAAAGTATTCCAAAGTCTTTAAAATGATCTTGAAAATATCTATGTTTAAATAGTTTGTTCTACTCGCCTTATCGTTGTTATTTGCTTTATTTGTCTCTTGCTTTCAGTGTTTTTCCTGCAATCATAATGACTAGAAAGTGATCAAAAATCCTAACCCCAAATCTCTAAAATTCATGAATCACATGATGGAAGGAGCTGAGACCCTGAAAAGGAAACAAATACTTCATGATATACTGTTCAGAACTGTCAGTACCTCCAAAGGATATTACAGTGGTGGTGGTGGTACAGAAAACTTTCAAGAGTTTTCTTCTTCTTGGAAGAGCAAAGAATGAAGAGAAGCTGATGAAAATGAATGATTTTATGTGGAAAAAAAATATAGAAATTCTGTGGTTATAACACCAGGAGATATTTTATGTAACACTACCCCTGCTTCGGGCTACTGCTATGCCAGTAATTGTGCTGCTTTTCCGTTTACATCAACTTCAACTAAAATTGAACAATTTTTGGAATTTTCTTCCACTTCAATAAGGAATAAGAAATGTCAAAATATGACAAACTATAGAAGGCTCGAGTAAGATCTCACATCATGTTTCTCCATCACCATCTTTTACAATATCATTGTGGTTTGACTTCCTTTACTACAGGGAAAATCACATTTTAGGTTTGCATTTGCTTTTCTTGGGGCTTAATTCATCCCAGTAACTCCATAGTCTTTTTATGATTCATTCATCCAGACATGAATGTTTTACATTCCTCTTTCCATTCTCCAAATTCCTCACAGATATTAGTGGAAGCATCTTTCAAAGAAAGGAGAGGAAGACAGTATTTTGTTTCTTTTTATAAATGAGGGAATTAACTGCTGCTAAAGGTGACAGATCTCCTGGGATCTTATTGTGATCTCCACACACTCCACAGAATAATTTTTCCTGGACTCTTGAATAAGGGCATTATACTATTCTTGAGGTCTCTAGACAATACAGAAATGACAGTCATATATTTTGAAGTGGTCAAAACAACCACAGCAGTGTGTGAAAAAGATGAACAGTTATTCACAGATGTCAGGAACACTTGCATGGACAAAAGAGGAGGTGTGTTCAGATCTTCAACCTGAACATGGCCAAGCAAGGCAAAAGATCAAACTTGCCTTTCGTACAAGGCAGATGAGCACCTCGGTCATGAAGGGTTAGTTACTTCCTTGTAATAATTCAGAAAGTAATTATTAGTGTTTTGTGTGGAAAGATTTTCCTAGCCCATGAATTTTTTTCTAACCCACATAGGCCTACCAAATTGTTATTCTGAAGAAGTATGAAAAATGGGCTTTGTGTCAGTGAGAGTACTTTTATTTTTTTATGAATTTGAACTCACATTGTAATCACTTAATGTAATATCCATTAGCGAATTAGTTCTTCAGACAACTATCTAGGTGCCTATGACCACCAGATTTTAACTTCTACTTTGTTCCATTGTTTGGAAAGACCAATGAATTTTGTGAATGGAAAGAGGAGCCTACAATATATGTCTTCTTATTCCTCATTATGTGTAAGCAAGACTGTGCAATACAGATAAAGGTTTGCTGAAATCAGGTTTGTACAAATTGTTTTTCCAGTTCTTCTATACAACATCTCTAAAAGGTGCTTGGAATGAGCATAATGTAACATTTTTCTTAGAAAATATCAAAAAGATTCTGAGATTTTCAGAACTTCTCTTCCTGCCCCAAAACAATAAAATGAAAGACTGGTGATATCAATTCTCTTCCAAGCAAAGTTTCTGTTTCAAGGGATCAGCATTATCAAGAAGAAAATAAACGTGTTTGTAGGAATCTCCCAAACCTCCACCTGTCTGCCTCAGAAAGAAAATATATTTTGTAGTTCATATTTTCTTTTCTTTTAAAACAAAATATTTGTTTTCTTGACAGCATTATCCCTGAAGAAATTTGGTCTAGTGACTGTCAACTATTAGAAACATCCTTTAAATCTTAGACACCTAGTGGTCACAAGGGGTAGACATCCTCTACCTTCTACTTTTGCTATGCATAGTACTAAAAAACATAACCTTATTGATAGGGAACAGGTGGTCTTTTTTTTTCACTAAGGAAAAAATTTAGTCATATTTGTTTTTCTAGCTCAGTTATAAAGTCATTAAGTCTGATTATCAAGACATCTAATTTGCAGATAATTATAAAATGAATAATAATATTTACCAGTTACATATTACTTTTATGATGTGCTAAGTAAAATTTAACCTCTTAAACTCCTTATTCACCCCAGCAGTATGAGGCAGAAACAGAGGGAATTACCACATCTCCTTTATAGGAAACTTTATAGGAAAGTGAAATAAAGAGGGGAAATCCCATGCAAGGTCAGCACAAATTCTGGCTGTTCCGACTCTCTCCTTCTTTCCTTGGGCAGTGGTAAGACAGCCATTGCATTTCACAGAAATGAAAGTCTGGAAGAGAACTCCCAGACTGCTAAGTGAAGTTCCCAGCTAACCACCATTCTGGAGAATTCTCATAATGTGAAAAATGGAAGGGAAAAACCTTTAATCGGTGGTCACAGTGAAACCTGGCATGACTTTGCAAGGACATCATTGGGTTATGGGTGTAAGGTGTTGCCTGAACACAAAGGTGTGAAACCTCTGCTTTGCATGAACAGTCAGAGGGTTTCCAGGCAGCACAATGAAGAAAGGACTTGGTTTCATTTCTTACTGCTTTTGGAACAGATGACAACCCAGCTGTCACGGTTGAGGTACAAACAAGGACTCCCCAAATGACACATGGCGTAAGATTTGAATTGTATTCTGATAATCCTTGTAGCTGGATTAGGACTAGTGCTCAGGCAAAGAATTTGTATTGCTGGTCCCAGTCCTCTACAATGTGCACTCAACAGACCTGTACTAAGGGCCATGCATGAAGAATTGGATGCTCATAGACTCTTGGCTTTGTATAGTAATGGGTGATATTTTCAGGATAGACCTATTGTGTTTTTAACCATGTTGAATGACCAAGAAAGGCAGCTTAGAGGAACTACTTGAACTACGTGTTCTCATAGCTTATCTTTTTGCAGCCCTTGGGCAACCAGACCTATATTAGACAATGGTAACTTGTCTCAGCATTAATGAGAGGGCGATGTGAAGTGATCAGAGAGGTATCAACTGCTGATTGATGCATGTCAGACAGGCTTAACAAGGCAGTTCAATCTATCTGACACAGTCACTGTGGAAAAATGGTTCTCTGCAAAGAGGTCAGGGTTGCCAACTTCTGCTTTCAGTTTCTTCATATAATCTACCTGCCTAGCTTCTATAGACTCATGGCAAGTAGATTTGCTTGACCACATTTCCCACCTTATAAAGTTTTATGGGTTTTCATAGATGTATAAACCTACATTTGGCCCACCTACTGCAACATGTCATGGCATATCTACACATCACGTATAGGTTTACACTGCTGTTCACTATATTGCACATGTGTGAGTCTTTCTAGAGTGAAGACCTAGTATCTTTTAGGTTGCTTCAAAGCATCACAGAATAGCACTGAATAACATTATCATCTCACCTCTGCAATGACAAGTCTAGCAATCAAGTCATTGCTCAACCAGGCTTTAATTTTCCAAGCTAAAACTGAGATGGCCATAGTGCTACTACCCTAAGTACACCTACATGTGTAAGCCATAATGTCTGTGCAGTGCTGCATCATTTGTGATGTGTGTGCCATCAGTCTATGCTCCTATACCCAGGAAATTTATCTTGCAGCTTTTCAGCTTTTGGGGCTTTGAGGTCTGCAATTGCCGGTGATATTTTGTTATCATCAAAAAAATGACAATTGCCTGTTTGCAACAATGGTAGCAGTTTAGACTCATTCTGTAGAAGGAGGGCCTCTTTCAAGGTGCAGATGAGAAATTGTTGACGGAGCTGGTGGTCATTTCTGGAAATAGGAGATGCTACTGAGAAATCTAGCATTGCCTGACATGGAACACCTGAAAGCCCAGGCTCTGATGGAGAGCTCAAATCACACTTTCTGGGGGATAATTTAATTCTCATCTGTTTCTGATGAGCTACGGACATCATCCACTGTAATCTCTTTGAAATGAGCTGATTTCCATCCTCTTCCTGGTCTTCTTTCTTTCTTTTTTTTTTTTCTTCTAGGCTCTTCCTCTTCTTTCCCTGTGGAGCCTCTTGTCTACTCATTCATGTGCTAAAACCTAAAATTACTTTGATCTCTTCAAAAGACATTTTGTAGTGAGCTCTTTTCCTGTAATATCCACCAAAGAGGGTTAAATTCCTCCATAATAACATTAGCCTCAACTATGCTCCATAAAGACAGTTGTAGGTATCTGCATATGCTTGGAGACCATCCTTAGTTTCTGTCTCCTTCCATTGGGCTTATTTCCATCCATGTCTTCTTGATGTCACATTCTACATACATAGCACAAATGAACACACACATGGGGAATGTACACATGGAGAACATCAATGATTGCTGGTCAGAGAACAGCGTCCTCAATGTTGAACATGGCCATAGACAACTGTGCAAGAATTTACAGGGGCTAAGACTTAACAAGAGGCATGACCACATAAATTCTTATCGCTTTTCTTGAGTTGAGTTTGAATCCAGAGCTGAAGAATAAGAAAAAAACAGAAATGGATTTTAGGCCATGAAATGAAAACAATTATTAATTCACGAAAGGATAGCTATCAGGAGAATTTTTAAGCTTCTATGTGATTCTGAAGAACTTAGTGGTAATCTCAGCGGTTACTTCAGACGAGTACCAGAAAGAAGTTGCACTGACCCCTTAACCACATGATACTTTTTTTTTTCAGAGGGCTTGTAAGTGCTTGCTTGAACCACAATGAATCCTCCTCGTGTTATAATTTCCCCCTTTTCCCCAATCACTTGTAAAAGAAACTTCAGAAACTGTCACGTCAATGCTACCATTTGATGAACCACTGAAAAATTTTCCAGGACCATGCTTTCAGAAAGATGCTTTCGAGGGATTCCCTCGATTAGCCAAAAACGAGGCGTTCTTATCTGACACTATCTTGTCTAAATATACATAGCCTGTGCTGACGAAATAAAAATTTCAAGACCAAGTATAAATACCACCGACAGGCAGATGAAGTTCAGTCGTCTACTTTCTTCTAATAGAAGATTTAACTATTAGGAGCTGAAGGTCTCTGCCTTTAGGTCTGACATCTCCTAGAAGTTATCTGATCATTTTAACTGAACTACCATCAAGAAGATGACTTCCAAGACTTGCAGCTTGTTTGTTCTGTCTATTGTCATGATTTATTTTGGACGTTTTGGAAGTAGCTTAATCCTTGCCAATCTACAAAATGATATACAGAGCCTGAAAGCTGACTTTGTAAGTATGGTCTTCTATTGCATTTCTCTTCTTCTGCTCCTTATGCTTTAGATATTATCCAGACTTGAACACTGTTTGTCATAGACCTTAGTGCAGCAATGTATCAGGAGGGGGTAATCATAGAACTAACCTTTCAACTGTATCAATTTTTTAGACAATTTATTTGGTTTTTGGTATTCACTTTCACTACCATGGTTCTCTTCTCCAGCGCTGTTAAGTAAAGTGAGAGTTTGCATTTATTTCAGGGACACTCATTTCTTTATCAGAGCTTCAGTCAGCCACTGATTACAAGAGTTATTTCATAGAAGAAACACTTGAAGCAATTTGGATGCAATTTTCTGAAACATCTTTATTTTTAAGATAATAAGGTTAATTAATAAGGCTTGTTAGCATTAATTACCAAAATAACCAGAGTAAAGAAAGGATTTTTGATTTAACAGCTATATCTGATGATTTTCATTATTATTATCAATAATATTTAATTACAATATTTAATATTATCATAATAGTTATTGTTAATATGCTGAATAAAGGTGGTTGGTACTGCTTATACTTTAGCATCCTCCATCCATCCTGTTTTCATGCTGTGGGAATATGAAGCAGTATTTCCTCTTTTCATGCTGAATTTTGATAACTAATATTAACTCAGCTATTTTGATTTAAAAGACTTCAGCTGAGATGAATCATAGAGACAGAGAGATCTAGTTTAGAGTTGCTTCCAATTTATAGCTTTTATTCTCAAGACAGGGCTTTGTTTGTTTCCTTTGATGCATTAAAGCAACCACAAGGTCTGCTCCTGTTTGCAGCGCTGCAGAATTTTTGTTTCTTTAACAGCTGAAGCATAGTGTTTGAGGAAATTACCTCAGAAGCCTAGTGTGATACTTTTTTTGATGTTTTCAGCCTGCTAGGAGACTTGATGCAATATTGTCATTAAATCTTGTTTGCTATTAGCATATTTTGGAGGGATTCTCTCCAGAAAAACAACTAAGTTGGGCTAGTCTTGAGAGATGGTGAACTTTTTGCACCAAAATTAAAAGCTCAGCTCCCCAGCAGGTGCTCAGCATCTCTCAGAGCTGCAAAACGGGGCTGAGCAAAGAGCTTAGCATGGGTGGCCAATCACCCACAAGGCTTCCACCAGCCTGCAAGTTTTCCCATTACACTCACATATTTAAATTACTGAGTCGTCAAAAAAGGAAACAGTGACTGTTGTGTACAAAAACACACACACACACAGAAAAGGAAATGATTCATTTTACCTTGCCTTTGTAGGAGAATTGCACTGCTGAGTTTCTTAGAACCTGCCATGCTGTGCACCTAACGCTTAATGCAGTTAAACTTGGGCCTGGTGAGCCTCTTGATAGACCGTCACTGCTATGGATCTCTGAGTCTGACCACAGCTGTAGTTTTATAGTAAACTTAATTTGTCCTTGTTTCATGTGGGATTTTACTAAGGCAGGATAAACTTGAGCCCACAGACCATGCACTGGTGCAGCTTAGACTTAAAAGAAAATAGTGCAAGACCAATAATTTTCTAGCCAGTCACTCTACCTATTAGGATTTATTTTCAGCTGTCACTATCAAAATTTTCAAGGATCATTCCAGTGTTCAATTCTATTCAGATGAGTTATCAGTCGAGAAGGGGTACTAAAGCCTGGTACTATGTAGTCATCCAGTATGAGTTGATACTAAGATATACTCATGATATTTTCAGAAGTAAAGTTTGTAATAGCTGAAAGCTAGTTGTGCAAAACCCATGATTTTGCATTCTTCAGAACTGCATTTGCTTATTTGAAAAGAGAATGCTATTTGTCTTGAGATAAATATTGTGATATTGTCCATTGCAGAACTCAAGCCTTCCAGATGTAGCTGATGGCGGACCTATTTTTACAGAAAAATTGAAAAACTGGACAGAGGTGAGTCAGAACCAAGTATGACAAAGAATCTCAGGAGCTTTGCAAGACACTTTTGGTATGAAGCAACTCCACATCCTCGATAATCAGCCAGTATAGAACACACACGAGCAGAGGCAGCCCCAGTAACTCGCAAAAGAGAAAAATTTTCCCATAAAGATCCTTACCATAGAGATATTCCCTGATACTTTATGCCACACCGTGAACTGGTTCAGAGGTACAGACAAGTCCAGGAGATGAGTTAAAACATCTTTCACATGATCCTGTTCTAAGCTGTGCTGAAAACCCCTAGATGTTGGATTTTAGATGTTATCATTTTCCTGCTGAGGGATGCTCACAGCCCTTTCCTTTTGACTGGTTGATTTCAACAGAAAAACGAAAAAAGGATCATACTGAGCCAGATTGTTTCCATGTACCTGGAAATGCTTGAAAACACTGACAAGACCAAGGGGCATGTCAGACACATATTTGAGGAGCTCTTTACCTTGAAAAACAGCCTTCCTGATGGTTTGAAGAAGCTGAAGGACCTCAAGGACCTGGCAAAGCTCCCGGTAAGGATCGTACCATCTTCCTACAGTCTGCAAAACTACATTTTCCAGTTCAGCCTTGAGTCTGACTCAAGACAGCAATGGCACATTAGCTGTTCTGGTAACCCCGGCCTTGACTAAAATGAGTTCATGTGGGAAAAGGTGATGTTTCCAGCTGAACAGGCACAAGTGGGTGTGCAGCTTTGGTGCTGGGACTGGCCTCCTGGGTTTTGCTGGCGCCCGGTGTGGCAGGGTTGCAGCGTCTCCCCCACGTCTGCAACTGCCCTGGGACAGGGATGTGGGCAGATGGGGTGCCCACAGGCCAGTGTTTTAATTCCATTGCCCTCCACGTCATCTTTATTATGCCGTAGGGATAAAAAAGTGAGACATGCATGGAGACTCACACCGCCCAGGCC
Source organism: Nothoprocta pentlandii (assembly GCA_013398315.1). NCBI lineage: Eukaryota > Metazoa > Chordata > Aves > Tinamiformes > Tinamidae > Nothoprocta > Nothoprocta pentlandii. Next base: position 276,442 of record VZSG01000121.1, read on the forward strand.
AATGAGGCATGCATTTAATGGGATATGAGTCCATAAAGCAAATGCCTGCCATGGGCAGGACAGGTCCCAGTGAGCCTATACTGGGTCTTTATCTGCTATTTCATACTAATAGCCAGATAATAATATATATTTTTTTTCAGTTTCCATTTAGTAACAGCAGTGGTTTCAAAGAAGCAAAACAGAGAAAACCTAGAATGAAGGTTGAGGTGCAGCTAAAATATATTTTTCAATTTAGTCTATCTCCATTTTTTTTTATCTTTTGTTTAATGGGGGTGATTATTATAGTGGAACTTGTCAAAGGTAGAAAGATTTCTCTTTTTGATGTGATGAAGATGGCTTGTAATGCCCTTCAGGCAGGCACTCTTTAAATTCCTTAATGGAAAAACATACTACTTACATGCTCCAGAGCATATTTAAAGTTAATGTTTATACTTGTGTTTTTAGAAGGACTCACAAAATTACCAGTTTATAGGTTTAAATGACCTCAAAAATAAAAGTCTCGAAAGCCATTCAGCACACTTGCCGGTCTTAAGATTAAGCCAAATGTTAACCATTTAAGGCTTTTGTTATTTAAATCAGGATGAAAATTTCTCCATAAGAGACACCTGCATAACGATTTTGTGGGTAAAGGCTAATGACACAAACTGAGCCCTTCACTGACGCCTGCAGCCCCCACTCTTGCTGAGCTGGTTTCTCATGAATAACTCAGAAACTCTGGCAAAGTATCAATAATTAATGAGTAGTGCCATTTCACAGAATGTTGTTTTTCTGTGCATGTTGCAGAATAACAGAAACTGGAAAAAAAACAATACTTGTGAAAAGGAAGCTCTTTCCTGTAGGAAAAAAATAAATTGAAAACTTGTAAGAACAACCGAAAATTGCAGATTTCCATCTGTTTTACTCTGTTAACAGCATAGCCTGTAGGATATGAGCATTAAATAATGATGGCTTTTAACATGACCTTCATTCTGTCTGTTTCTTATTCAAAATAGATGAGTGATCTGAAAATCCAACGCAAAGCTGTGAACGAACTGTTCAGCGTCCTGCAAACACTAGTGGAGACCCCAACTTCTTCCAAGAGGAAAAGGAGCCAGTTTCAGAGGAAATGCAAATGTTAATGATATGATATGGCTTTTTGTACTGAGCTATGGTACAAATTGCATTATCAATCAAGCACATTTTTGTTTTAATTTCAACCTTTTTATTGAGATCTTATATGCATTTATTTATTAATATTTAAGTATTTTAAATAATTATTTATAAGGAAAGAGATATCAGAGTATTTATACTTCCTACTACTCTTTGAGAAATGACTTTGTCTTAAAATTTTGTCTATCTGTTATATATTTATTGACTGGAAAATACAGAAGAAGCCAATGTGTGCCCAGTTCCCACGTGGTAATATTGAACTGACATCATACTGTCCCCATCTGGTGGTGTCTTGATAGAGGAATGTCGTAAGATCAGTCTCATCATTCACCTATTTGGCATGAAATTGCTGGCACCAATCTGGGGAAGTATCTCTACTCAGGAAAACACATTCATATTTGCTTAGCTCTAAGCATATGGAAGTCTAATTCCAGCAAATAGATGTGCCTAAAGATAAGCAAATGCTGAGGCACTTTTCTGAACTGGGATCTTGATGATTTATTGATGCTGGTTACTATGATGCACTGATATGGTTAAGAGGCCAGGCTATAGAGTAATTCAGGGAATGTGACTGACTGTAATGCACTGGCTGAACCAACTCACTGATTTTTGCTATAAGTTCTGTATTTTTTTGTATTAACCATTTGATTGTGTCTGATGTCATTATATTTATTTGGATGTAGTAGTACGGAAGTTTTTATCTTAGGGACTATATTTTTGTACTGGAATATTATTTAAATCTTTGAATTTCACAATGAATGCTTTTAAAAGTGTTGACATTAAATAAAAAAGAAACATAATAAAAAAGAAAGAATACTTGCATATTTATTTACTAGAATCTCTGTGAAAAGAGCACCTGCATTCTTCTTTTGCGGTCACAGCCAAGTGAATCCTGGGGACTTGAATGGATTTTATAGGAAACAGCTATTCTTGCTTGTACTCATCACAGAACAGGATGTATTACAAGCAAAATGTTGTGGGATTTCCAAGGCTAAGCAGGACTGTGTGCATTGGACACAGATGGCCTGTCCTTTGGTATACAGCTGTTTTGCAGGTCACCACTTGCAAAGGGAGCAAAGCCATCCACAGCATCTTGCTGTTCTGTTGCTTCTTAATTACATAATATAAATGGAGAGAAAGCAAATGAAAACTAGAAGAGAAGGTTGAAATATCCTCACTTTGAGCCTCCACACCACTTCTGACTGAATTTGTCTTGGAATTTAGAGCCAGGACTGCCTAGGAGCACCAAGGAAAGTTGCTCACTTTGTTACTGTTCATCCCACAGTCCTGCACACCCTGCCGGAGTGGTCCAGGAAATAATAACTAAGGGCACTACTGTTCCCATGTGTGTGATGCTGTCTGTCCTGTGCCACATTACTTATTCCCGCTGTTATCCGTGCAGGCTCTGGTCTGACTCAGAGGAGCAGGGCTCCCGAGGGAAGATGTGGCTCAGCCACATCATTTCCCAGGTTGTTTGCGGTGCTTTTCCTTGTGCTAGTGCTGTGTCTGCAGGGAGGGACTAACAGCTTGGATGCAGAGCGGCAGCTGCTGCTTGTGCACCTTGATTTCATTTGATTTTATTTTATTTTATTTTATTTTATTTTATTTTATTTTATTTTATTTTATTTTATTTTATTTTATTTTATTTTATTTTATTTTATTTTATTTTATTTTATTTTATTTTATTTTATTTTTAGGAGGGCCCTTGTGTTCCACTGGAAAGTTTTTAAGCAAACCTTTCATTATAAATCCAATATAAGATTTTGCAATATATACTAATGCTGTCATAGTTATTTTAACACTCAAAAGTTCCCAAATAATTTGTCTCAGATTCTGGCCTTTCCCCTATATGAGTTCCCCCTGAGCCTTCCCTATCCAGTATAAATAAGTGAGACCCATTTCTTCTGGTAGGATACAAAATCAGCTGCTGAACTAGTCATTCCTTGCTTTGCTCTGTTAATCATATAGCGATATTATTGAAGAGCAGCATAAAAAGTCAAACTCCACGAGAACACATTTTTTTTCCTCAATCGTACACCAAAAAAATGAAGTGAATCATTTCTAAGATGAAAGCTTGTCATCTCTCATATCTACAGAAACATTTTCAGTTAGGCTAAATTTGAGTGTGAGATGATTTCTAACGACTTCCTAAATATTTCCAACCAGAAACATATCAAAATAGTAAAATGCTTTTGCTGATGGTCTTTGTAATTTTTTCCAGCTATGCAGCCCAAGGAAAAGAGTTAATAGATACCTAGGCATGGGAGTGAAAATATCTGCTATCCATCAGTTAAGCTAAGAAATGCAGAAAATCAAAAGAAAAGGAAAAATTGTCTCAGGAAATCTCCTGATTTTGGTTTGAAGTTGACACCTGCTGGCTTAATGCCTCTGCCTTGGGAGAGACCAGGAACGTTCTCCCTCCACACGTCCGTCTAGACATTTGCTTTATCCCCACATTTCTCTCTTTTGCTGTCTGAAATATTCTGGTTTATTTAGTTGCCTCCCATGTGGAAGCCATGCTGCAGCTTTTTGCTGCTTTTTATTGGTGTTTTTTGAAACTATTTTTTCATTTCTCTATGTTCTTCCTGGGCCAGAGAACCAGTGACACATACCAAGGACAAAATATGCCGTGAGTTTGCATGGTGGTGTAGTGAAATTTTGTGTGTCGTGTGCTCCAACGCATATTCCTAGCCTGCTCTCTGATATTTCCACCACTGCTGAGCAGAGTTGGTTGTTTGAAAGAGCTAATGGTCGGCTCTAATCCTAGTCTTGTTTCTTAAACCTACCAGACTACTTGGAGCCTATCACTGCGCTTGCAAAATGAGGATAATTTTTTGCTATGTGTGTAATTTTACAATTGTCAGCACTAGTTTTGATCTGCCATCCTATCATCATCATCTGGCTCTGCATTCTGAGGTCCTTTTATAGCTCTTTACATCTGGATTTCCTTTCTGTTGCCTTAGTACATCTCTAAGCTTCATAATTTCACAATTCACCTCATATTCCAAACTGCCAATGGTGACATTAAAAAGCACAGGCCAGCACCCTCCTAAGTGCAAAAACCACATACTGATGCCTACCCCTTATTTCCTATCCTTTAACCAGCTGCCTATTTATTTGTGGATTTGCTTAGCATCATGTGCAATCTCACTTCTTGAGCAGCTTTTAGTGCCAGATCAACTGCAATTACTTTGGAGATGAAAGCTGGTTGTGCTGCTTGGCTCTCCCTTATCTATACCCTCAGTGACTCTTCAGGAGGGGCTGGCAGAGCAGAGGTGCGACTTCCTTTCACAGGCATCACATCTTCCTTTGAGCACCGCCTTCATTCATGGCTCGCTCTCTATCGCTATCGCTGGGTACGGATGTCAGCTTTGCTGGCTTGCACTTCTCCAGGCTTTCCCTGGGGCCTTTTGGAAAATTCATAGCGCATGAGCCCATCCAGTGCATCCCTGCTGTGGAGGAAGACTCAAGTGACAGGTTGTGTCCCACAGGCAGCAGCTCAGCTCCTCTTTCACCTGTGAGTCTTGCAGGACCCTGGGCTGAATAATCTGTCCAAGTCTGTCCTTGTGGTCACCTTCCTCTACAGGTTGGGAGCGACCAACGTTTGTTGTTGGTTTTCTTTTTACTCAGCAAGAAGCAGGAATAACAAATCACATAAAGTCCTGAAAATGGAGGGAGAAAAAAGAGATCTCTTCCGAGATCTTTTGCCAGAGGAGGTATTTGCCAGACAAACATGATGTTTTCAGCCCCAAGTAACTATTCTTGCAAAAACTCCCACCCGTCTAACACACTGTGTAGGGCACGAGAGTGGGAACAGCAACTTCGCAATGCATAGGATGTATGTAGGCTGCTGAAGTAGGCGAGGAGCTGTGCAATTGCCTGGCAGCAGCAACAGATGTTTTCTGAGTGTATTATGCTGTACCTAGTCCTGGCACTCAACAGGAAAATGAAGCTACTTCTCCTCCAGCTTCCTTTTTTTCTTCTTCTTTTCTCTAAGGTTCCCACTAATAATGAACAAGCTCTTCCTGGGAAAGAGTATGGGAAGCCTGTGCAAGATATTTGGCTGCAGAAGTGAGCAGGGTGGCACACTGGTCAGTGGCAAGAATGGCTATAGATGTCATGCCGAGGGAGTGCAACATGAAGGAGGGTTCAGTTACCTCTTACTCCACGTGGGCAAGAACCAGCCCTACCACTCCGCTCACTGCTGTCCTGCAGGTAAGCAGGTGTCATTTGCAAGGCTTCCCCCTAAATCATAGATCTGGTATGTCCTTAATCTTAGGAAAAAACATGGTCAGAGAAACCTAGGCGTCCAGCAGCCCAGGGCTAGGAGTTATTGCCACTCCAATAGCTTTTGGAGGTCTGCATTTAATATCTTCTGAGACAAGCTCCTACACAGAATCTGGCCTGCCTTTCAGATATGTTTCTGCTGGGTACATGGATATAACACCATGTGTGTGCGGTCCAATGTAAAGTTTTTGATGTGATACGTATAGCTGTGTATATATATATATATATATATATATATATATATATGTATCTCAGGATTTCTGTGTATTCCTAGCCGGTGTACTCCCTGTAATTTTACCCTTGTAAGGAGCTGATCATTTTCTGGAAGATACCATTAACAAACATTGACATGCCTCAGCACTTCTCAGGTATTTTCATCACTTCACAGATGGTACTTATGTAGGTAAAATGAAATACAGGAAAATACATCTTTCTGCTTAATCATTTCCACAGAAAAGTATTCTTGAAAGATGTATCATCCTTTTGCCATGGGTTTATATACAATGAACCCCAAAGCAATGACACTTTGAAGGAAAGTCATTCCAGAACTCATGATTTTATGATATCCTCAGGCCGTTAAGGTCATAAGTGGTAAGGAAATTCCCCCAAACTCTTAAAATCTCCTGAAGGTCAAAAAAGAGAAGCTACTGACTGGCAGGTCCTTGCCTAGGGCATGCACAAGCCTGTCCTCAACCCATTTTCATGTCTACCCGCCTTAGCTCTCAGTAGTTGCTGATCACGTAAGACAATCTTGTGCCCTTCTCCGCTGATTTTTCTTTTCCTCAAAGACTGAAAATGCTGCTGATCCGCTTCTTGGAACGGATTTAGATGTTCCACTATAGCTTCCTTTTTAGAGGGACCATTGAACAGAAACACTGTGCAAATAATGCTTTTCCATTAATTTTAAATTGAGTTACAACGATCTATAAAATCTTGGGCTATATTTACATGACCACATTGCCTCAAGTAAGCTTAATGTTAAACTGAGTGGTACAGCTAAAAAATAAAATATATACGTGAGCTGGAAATTCAACTTCCGTACTAAACCAGTGCTAAACAGCTCAGTCTTAACAGTGAAAAGCTAACAATATTAAAAAGATTGAGACTTCAGTATAGATTCTGACCATTGCTGATTTTAATATCAGAAATAGTTGCTGGTGTTCATGTTGTTTGTTGCTTACACATCCGTGATTTAATATTTCACAAGGACAGTATTCCTGTTTTCCCTAAATATTCTTCAAAATTCTTCAAATCTGCACCAAGTATACACTCTTTAGAAATACAAAGTATATGACTAGCTTCAAACAATCAGAAAACCTCTGAAGAGCATAGACTGTTTAATTTTTATGGTCAAGTCCTTCAGGCTTGAGGTTCCTGAATCACATCTCTCTTACGGCCGCTTTTGATACCCAGGGAACACCTTTCACCTAATTCTGGAAAGATAAATTTAGCTTCATAAAGCTAAATTGTTTTGACCTTAATTACAAATAAGTACATTATACTCCTTTCCTCCCTCTAGTACTGCGTAAGTATTAAAATGGCCGTGGATTTATCAAGGGGCAATATATATGAAAAATGATAAAACTCATAAAAAGACATACAGCACATGGTAAAAAATAAATTCAAAATGTGTGCAGTATTTTCCAGGGATCTGTAAAAAATATAAAACACCATTATTTGCTCTATATTGCTCATACATTTGTTCTCTCAGTCTATAGATTAGCAGAGAAATAAAAAAATAAATCAACTAATCTTTTTGGTTTTTTATCTGAAACAAGCAACCAATGATGAGAGTACACTCATGCTATCTATCTGATGGAGCTTATGCTGCGTAGCTAGCAAATGTTTCTTTTTTCTTTTTTAATAGACATTGTAAAAACTATTTACTTCATGAACACTACAAAAAAACTGTGTACGCTTATGAGACTTTTTTTTGTCACAAGTGGCTAATGACATGGATGTGAATGGAAAAAAGTAGTCAGTTGAAAACCTTGAACTAATAAATTCATTTTCAGTGTTCTTATGAATTCCAAAATAATGACTAGACTACACAAATGGTGCATAAATATATGCCAGAGAGAAGGTAATAATTTAGAGAAGAAATATCCATGTATTTGTGTCTGTATGTTCAAAATAAGCTGTACACTCATGGTCAAAAAAAGTACTTTTTAAAATGCATAAAAAGAACCGGAGTGTCAGATGAAAGGTGAGTCATCGCAGCTGAACTGTGTCCATTCAGGAATGAAACTTGCATCCAAATAAGTATTTGTCATGCAATAAATAAACATGTGTAGTTCCATTAAAAAAAAAGGAAACCTAAACATAGCTTCATTTTTCCTTTTTCAAAAAAAATACTTTTTCACTACCATGGAATTGACATAGTTTCAAACTAGAGATGCTCTTGGAGGATACGGGATGGTCCTTCTAACTTCTCTGTGTGAGGAAGAGCTCTTTCAATTCTACTTATTTTACACAATTTGATTTAATAGTTTTTAGCTGGAACCAACACCTTATGACCAATTATAAGATATTATTAGTAATTTTGGTCAATAGATACAGTTATCAGATCGTTTTTTGCAGTATCCATTATTAGGAGAGATTCTTCCTCACCCACATAAGAAATGTCAAGTCTGACAACCAAGTGTGGGAGGTTTATTTCTTGCCTGGCTATTTCTTACCTGTGGCTAATTGGTTTTAACTTCATAGGAAAGTCTGTGGGTTTTGGTGCTATTTTTACTCTAAGTATATTCTCCTGGTATTTTTAGTTTGACTTTATTTGAGTTGGAACTGAGTTCTCCTATTCCCCTCCCCAGGAATATGTAAGACACATAGAGTAAATTCAACATCTGAGTATCTTTTCTTCTTCTGACATATAAGCATGAGCACAGTTAATGTTTTTATATCTTGAGGGGGAAGTGAGGGGAGACAGCTGTCCTTGAGTAACTCAATGTCTCTCTTAGCCCAAACCTTAGTCCAAGAAAAAAGATGAGTTTTCTCTTCACTATAGCACTGCGTTGCCTCCATGAGGTACTACCACACGACAATTTGTCTCAGCCAGATGCTTCACACATTCATGCAACTCACATAAAAAGACGTCCTCCTTGTAGCAGAATCTATTCATTTGTTCGTAGCACCTGGATTATGCTGCTGAGTTTAACTCTTAAACAAAACAATTTGAAAGGAAGCATTAACTTTCAGGTATTTGAGAAGACTGTGATGAGTGGAGGTCTGAAATGAAATGCAGAAGACATCCAACATGGCAGCTCCATTAGTTAGCTTTTCTATCACCTCATGTAGGTTCATCCTCAGGCTGCCAGAGGCAAGTCAAATTCTCTTTGCTTCAGAAACACAACTTTAAAAGTCCATCTGGACAGAAATTCACCCCTAAGCTGATCGCCAACACAGACCTGACAGGAACGTTGCTCATAGCTCTGCTCAGCCCCTTGCCCTGCCTCCAGCTTGCACAGGCAGCTAAAGCAACAGAACAGCAAACCATAGACCTTGTGAAACGGAGGGTTCCTGTCACTGCTTATAGAGATATATGGCTCAAGGAGATATTATTTGCTGCATATCTCTAATATATAGCATTACATACCTGCTCTTGCTGGACTGCTTGCAAGCAGAGATGGCCAAGCCCCACTGTGTCAAATTTGGAGGTGAACCAAACTGCATTAAGATGAATGAGTACCATGATGGTCTTACTCAGTTGTGGTCAAAACTACGCAGGGAACAGTTTGCAGCAATAGAGCAAAGAGTTGAAACCCAAAGCCTCAAACTAGCACTTAGATGGTCTTTTCTATCTGCTCTTCTGTGTAGATAATTATAGGGGAAAAAGAAGACATTATATTAGTCAGAAGGCTATTGAACAAAGCATCTGTCTGACTCATAAAAGTAAAGTGACAATAAGACAACTGAAAGAACATGGGCAAGAGATACAGGTTATAGTTACTTTTCCAAGGTATTAAAGAAAAGCAGAAAGGAGTGGCTAACATAAAAGTCAAGGCTGATGCAATGGAGTATTAGATTAATTCATAAATCATGGACTATATCACCTATCAGCTTGCTTTAAAAGAAAAAAAAAGATTCATATTCTGTCAAAAAAAGATTTCAAGAATCTGCATTAGAACGAGTATCACCCACTGCAGCTAAAACCTGCTTAGACAGTTGAGGGGCACAGCTGCATGGGAGAGGCAGACAGGCAAGCCAAATCACAGTCATGACAGCAATTTTATCTGCCAAAGAAGAAGGTTTTCCTGGGTGGGCTTTACCCCCATAGCTGGAGGTAAAGCCACTTAGCAACGGAAGGCAAAGAAGACGTGCTGAGCAGATGCTCAAGTGCCGTTGCCTTTTGCGCAGCGTTGGCTGCACAGACACAAGTGGAGTTATAGCCACAAGCAGAGGGGATTGCCACGCTCTCCTTTGATGTTGCAGATTGAATCATCAGTCCCACGGCCAAGGTCTGCACTAATCCAGCTTCGTGGGCTGCTGCTGAGAACCATGTGCCAGGATGGGCAAAACTGAGCAGCTTCCATCTCCGTGCTGCTGCCTCCAGACGGCTCAGTTCCTCCAACTCTTCCACTATCTCAGTCCTTCCTCTTTTGCCAATACTTGTTTGATGAGGAAAAGAACATTTTTTCCATAAATAGAAACCTATGTTTAAATCCTTTCTTTAATGGAGCAATTTATGCCTTTATCTTAATTAACTTTTCATTGTCTAAGTTGGTTTACTTCTTTGCCTTAAGCTAGAGCAGGAATTAAATGGATCATTCTGTCTGGAAATGACTTATTTTCATGATCTTGAGCTGTTCTGACTGCAGCCTGGGAAGTTACAATTCAAATTTGCCCAGCCTGGCTATTGCCTTTCCTGGCTATTTGCCCAGCGAGCAGGAATCCCAAGAGATGGCAAACTGGATTCCAGAAGTAGTTGGCATAGTTCCATTCCTTTGACTTTATTTTAAGTTTTGTTAATTTGCATTATATAAAACGTTTGGCTTTGTGTCAAACTTATCTGGCAGGACTGATTTACTTCTGCTTGAGACAGAATTTGGAGTTTCCCACATGGTTTCTATGGTAACTATATTTTGTTGTATCATTTTGAGGAAGGGTTAAAATAAAAAGGGAGTTTTTATTTTCCTCTACTTTTTTCTTTACAAGTGGTTTATGCAGTGGGATGAGATATGTAATATGGTACTAGTGTTCCTTTTGAAAAACCAAAATATAGATCTCCAAGTGAAGGCAACAAGACTGGAAGGATCACTTATGAGACAAATTCATAGGCCCAACGGGAACCTTGGGAAGTTTGAATTTCACTGCTCTAACTCTCCCCTTAATGAGACAACACCATGGATTTGCTGAACTGATTATTTCTGTAGGCTATAAAAAAAATCAATTTGATATAGTGCTTTTTGAATTAATATGACAAAAGGCCTGACCTCACTTACCCAGGCAGCCCCAGCTCTCACACACAGGACTTTCCAGCTAGAAACTGCTAAATCTCTTGGTAGCATGCTTTGCTCTGATGCTGTTGGGAAACATGACCAGGGTGTGCCATATGAGGCTAACCAATTTCCCCACAGTGGAGGATGCAGCTCTGAGAGAGATTTTTCTGTTAGAAAAAAATAGCTGGTGAAACCACAGGCAGCTCCTGACTCTTGCATATAGCGATGCAGTGGGGTCAGAGGCACTCGCAGGAGACCAGCACTGATGTTGCTTCTACCAGTATCAGTGTTTCAGCTGATCTTCATCTTTTGTTCCAGGGCCCTGCTACCAAATTTTCCTGGAAAATATATGAGAAAAAGGTATATGTTGTTATTTTCTGTTCATAGTGCTGAGCGCCAGCCTGTATGCATTCAGCTGCAGATCTCTCTCTCACTCAGGCAGGCACTCACAAATTATGACTTCAGGAAAAAGGAAGTAATTAACTCAAACACTTTAAATAACAAACACAAAAACAGCAGCCATAGAATGGTTCTTTACAATGTTAAAAGTAATGTTTCCTGAGATCCTAGTTTTCCAAATTAGAAATTTGGTGCTTAATGACTTTAGTCATTAAAGCTATTACTTAATTTGTGAAGCACAGATTCCTTTGGCTGTGTATCTTGGATTAGGAAATCTAAGCATGTCCAGGGATCTCCGATTATCATGAAGGTGTACAAGCCTAGAGGCTTAGTCAGAGCTGATGTTTGCAGGAGTATTTACATTTTAACAGATTACAATTGGACATGCTATCAAGAGCTTGCCTTCGTTCTTCCTCTGCCCTATCTCATCTGATGCCTAGAAGCTTTCACTTAGGTAGAAGGAGGGGAAAACCTCAAGGAAAAATGACTTTTAACCTCAGGGTAAAATGGCTTCTTCTGCCTGTGAGTGAAATGTCACTGTTCAGAAAGGCTTGGAATTGTTTTTCCTCAGTGTTTTCAGAATGGGTGCACTTTTGAAATCTGTTTCACCAGCAGTGTCCAGCTAGGAGACATCTCTATTGTGCACAAGAGAGGCTGAGCAACCATATGAATGAGCAGAGGTAGATGTTGCCATGAAGGAGGAAGGATAATCTGCTGAGGGATGCAGTGGGAAGGCAGCATGGTTAATGGGACACGCTGAGAAAACTAAGTGTGAAACACTGTGAACTAGTGCAAACAAAACAAGACTGGCTCACCTGGGGCCAGAAGAGGAGTGCTGAGGCAGAATAAGGAGAAAAATGAAAGTGAAAATAAAATAAAAACTTGGCTGTTAATTTCAGCTGCATAGGTGGAAGACAAATTGAGATCTTTGTGGTGCGACATTGGTAGAGCTGGCAAGACTCAGTGACAGCTCAGACCCGATGACCCGAAGAAAGTTTGAGGAAAGTTTTTTCTGCCTTGGATTTAGAAGGAAATGACTTAGGAAGAAAATTATAACTTCATTTGACCATACTAAATTAAAGCTGATGCTGGTCATTCGTAAAGAGATTTCAAAGACATTAGCTAGGGTAGGAAAAAAGACAAGTTTGAATGGGAAGATACACGTTCCCCAGCACTCAGAAAACAGCATACTTGTGAAGGAGGGTACTAAGAAATCAGAGCAAAGGCAATAAACTCGCAAAGGAGAAAGAACAGAAGTCCCCAGCCTAGCTGGAGAAACCACAGGTGATGAGGAAGATCTGCAGATGAATGTCTATGTAGGGAAAGTTGGGCATCCCAAAAGCCAAGGTAGCAAGATTGAAAATGGCATCTATTTGTATTGTGTGAATTTGGGATACTGGTTACAAGTTTGGCCAGGGAGAAGTCTGGAAAAACTGGGAACAGCCATTCCTGTGGAGGATGGGAAGCAGAACACAACACAGGATAGTGTCTGTCATTTGAAAAAGTGGAAAGTTGCAAAGCAAACAATAGGATTTAAATATGGATACCACTACCACTTTAGTTGCCTTTCATGAAAATCTTGAGCAGGCACATCAACCCCCAAAGAGTTGTAGCAATCTGACCTGAAACAATGTGAAGAGCATGACTAAACAAATGCCAGACAAAGAGAATCTGTGAATGAATGATAGCAATCACCTGAGGTGAGTGAAAATGAAAGCTAAATGGAGAAGGATAAAACCATTGAAGTTCAGAGCTGGTGTAATCAAATAAATTTCACATTTGCCAATTCCATGTTTTAAGGGTCAGTCTGATATTGCACATCTGGCCTGCGGTTCTAGTTCTTTTAAATTGTAGCTCTGCACTCAAACGACAGACTCACATATTGTTATTTAACACTGAATCCTATGTTTAGACCTCATGTTTAGAGGAAGCCATTGGCCTTGTACAAAACCGTGCTCCTTTGAGACTCCATGTGATGCAAGGCCACGAGTGATGCAGTCACGAGTGCTCTTCAGTCACAACCAGCTCATCTTTACTTTTACATGCATAATACTATGGACAGGACTACCGAACAATTCCTAGATGCTATTGCATCGTCTTTACCAACTTTGGGGGCCAACAGAGTGCTGCCACTGCTCAGCTTTGCTCACAGTCCATCATGACATTCTGCTTTTAATGAGACACCTTATGCCTCTCCTGCAAAGGCCATTGACTCGTGATTTCTGGTCTTTATTGCATGACCTTCCTAATGTACTCTCGCTTAGTCTGTCTTTCCCAATGAGTTGTCACAGATGTTTCCTTCCTACTCCCAAATCAAAATATAACTTCAAATTCAGCAAAAAAAAAAAAAAAAGATGTAGTATTTTCTGGTCAATACCAGCTTTTTTTTTTTTTTTTTTTTTTTTGGTAATGATCATTAAAGCTATTAAAAGATAAAGTATTTAAAAATTTATCTCCAACTTTGCTGCTCGATCCCCCTCCACTTAGAGCAAGAGTAATTTGATTTTTGATTTTTTTTTTTCACAAAGGGCTTTACACATATGCACTGGTCTTCTGAATGCTGAGAAGTTGCACCTTGAGCAAAGCAAAGACTCTGGAGACTGGGTAAACACGGGAGCTAGCTTTTTCCTAATCCAATTTGAATTTAAATGTCCACGGTCATGTTCCCACTTTGAAATTTTCTTCTCCACGAAAAATTTGTTCAAATTTCTCATTACTTAAATAGATAGTAACTTCTCCTTCAGTCAGCAATGTTAGAAGAAATGAAAAATAGAGATGCTCCTATGTAGTATTATGGGAGGAAAACACTACCAGTGACGAGTGCTTAAATTATAAGCCCCCCAGGAGGGTGCAGGGGTCACCTCACCACTGGCCTGGCACTGATGGTGGCACCTGAGGAGCAGGGCAGTTCCAGCAGCATAGGGCCCTATCGCTTCATCCCGCTCGTCTCCGCATCAGCTTTCTGATCGAGCTGTGTGTGAGGTGTAAACAGCTGCTTTTCAAAAGGTCAGGGTAGAAAGACATCTAAGGCACAAACAAATATACCCCAGAAATGTGCGTTTTGAAAGTCTGGCTTGTCCCCCACTTCCTGCCTGAAAGGTCACTAGTGCCTTCACACCACGACTTTCAGCTTTCCAGTTAAATCCCTCCCATGAAGGGATGTACTCACTGTTCCCAAAGAATCCGCATTGCAGAAATGTTTTTCTCCGAGCAAAAGCCAAATCGCTTGGATGCTTCTCCCCACAAGTGAGGTCAAGACAAATGCACAGGGGTCAATACCAAATGAGGCACATCCTGTCGGTGCAGGGGGTTTAGGGTTAGGGGTTGTTAAGATGACTCCCCATGATGGGGTGGACCAGTCCTACAGCTAAAGCTCAGCTGGGGGAAAGGTGTTCTGTGGGACAGTTCTTAAACATCTCCTGGCTTGGGCAAGGAATAGGTAGCAGAGGGCTCAACAAACTCCTCTATTTCACCTGAATAGCATGAGGGATGTAGGGAAGTGTTTTACATGGAAGAGACCAACTAATAGGGACAATTCCAGTTCTGATTACCTTCCTTTTCCCTTGGGAAAGGAGAGAAAACACAATGTTCTTTCCCAGCATTATTCCTCATCTGCACTGTGGTCGAGAATCTCCAGATGCACCCCAAACCCAACTGAATAGCTGCTGAACTACCCACACCATCTACAGTCACTCCGAGAATCCATCACTTAGACCAAAAGGCAACATCCATTTCTGCCTGTGTCACACACAGCAGACCCCTCTGCACCTGGGGCTGGGCATCCCAGCATGAGCTTGCAAGGAAGGAGCTGCCAGGTGCCTCTCCTCTTCTGCAAGCTCCTCCAGAGCTCACTGGTTGCTGAACATCCCTCCTGGAATGCCCTACAGAGCAGCAAGGCTTTTCTTTGTCTGTAATCATTTTAATAACACTTATTGCCACATATCTTCTTTTTTTTTTCTTTTCCATCTACTGCAATCTGTAGTCAGGTCACAGTCAGTTCAGCTACTGCTACGAAAAACAACAACAACAACAAAAAAGGAAAAATAAATCAAATCCAATAATATTTCACGTCTATTAGAAGCTGCTTGCTTAGTTTCGTTTTGCATTGCTAGCCCACAGAGGGCTTACAGGAAACTTCAGCTGGTAAAATCTAAATTTACCGTAATCCTGTATTAGCACCCAATGCAGCTGACCACAAGATACACACTTTAGAAAAAAGAAGTGTTCATACTAGCAGGGCAATAAATGACAGGAAATAAACCTGCCTAGCGCTACCACAGGTTTTTAAGCCTGTGACTCTGAGAAAAACCTCTATTATACCTGAAAACAATTCCATGCATTTGAATGAAAGTCCCAGAGGCAAAAAGGCATATGGTAAAAAACCTCATAAATTACAAGAGAAGTGTTAGCGTTTTTGTTGCTCTATATTATACCACTCTGCAGACTGGTGGGATGTATCCTATTCCCTGCAGGCAAAGCAAGGGAGAACGCATGATATGTGAACAGCTTGACAGTGTCCTCTTGCATGTGTTTTCTTAGCATTACACTAAATGTAAAGTCCTTTGGACAGAGAGTAGCTTTCATTTTTTTAACATGGTCACTTTTGTCATTTGAATATTATGAACGGCTAATACAAACTGCAATGAGAGCCAGAGGAAGGGTCCTTTTTTTCACACGTAATTTCTCAAATCTCACAAACTATGGAGTCCTTTAGGTCCCAGTCTGGAGGTACAAAAAATTTGTGTGTGCTTTTGAGGCTGACAAGCTGAGCTAAAGTCAGTCTAAGGAGTAAAAAATACAGAATGAGGCCCTGTACTCTCCTAAGCACAGATGGAAGGTTTTGGAAATATTTAGGAAGATTTGGGAAGATGCAAAGTTTTGGGAATCTAAGGAAGATTTTGGGAGAGTAAAACAATTTTCCTATTATTTATCCTTAAAATATAAATCCTAAAATTTGTTAGTTTTCTTACTTCTCCAGTTTCTTCTTCATGAACCTTCAAGGTACACTTCAGGATTTCCTGATGAAAATATTTACTAAGGTGAATAAGATGAATTCAGCTTGAAATGTTGCATAAAAACAAACAAATATGTAAAATCCAAGCTTGTTGAGACAAGCTTATGTTAAGGTAAGGTGCTAAGATGAGGCAAGCTTATGATAAATTAATTACCCCCACATTAAATTCCTACTAGGCAATGCAAGATAGATCTAAGAAGCAGCACACAATGCAAGATAGATCTAAGAAGCAGCACACAACCTGCATTTCTATTTTTCTCTCTCAGGCTGTTCCTCTTCTTCTTTGGTCTTGTCAGTTAAGTTATTTTCACTTGGAAGGCAAATTCTCTCTGGAATTTGGCTCTGGAATTTGCCTGGAATCTCACACCAGCCAGGCCATGGGGTGTAGAGGGACTGAGCATGTGGGACAGCATCCAGCTGAGGGGTGCAGAATTTGGGTGCAAAAGGGCAAAAAGAGAATATCAAAGCAATCAGAGGCTGATGTTCAGAGTATAAACCCAAATGGCACCACGCTTGCTGGAGGGATCAGGCATGAGAGATTTCACTGCAGACCTTGTATTCATCCAGATCTTCCATCCCCAAGTGGACAGAACCACTAAGAGTGAGTGTGAGGGCCCTTGGGATGAGCCAAGGACTGATCTTCATCCAAGAGCAACCAGGAGGTTCTGGCAGCAGTTGAATGAAGCCATCACAGGCTGTGGGAATGCAACCCTCAGAAAAACAGCCATCTCGTTGTGGCTACTTGTAATATAACTGATTGTCATCAGTGGAAAATAGGATTTCTTGGTGCTTTAATCTCCCCCTTTCACAAACTTACACAAATCTCCAGATCACTAAAGTTCTCATTTTTCTGAAGGCATTTTTTTTCCACTAGCTCTGTGGAAACAAGCAATAAGCTCAATGAGCTGAGAAGGAACAGCAGGCCTGACCTCAGAAAAAATGCTAAGCTGAATGATACCAGGATTGTAAGGATCTCAGATATGGTTAGCTGAGTCAGCATAATATAAACCGAGACCTATAGGAACTGCTAGGGATGATAAGCAGTAGGCAAGGGCACGCCATGCAAAAGCAGGCACTGATTTTTCTAGCCAGATTACTCATCTCAAAGACTCTTTAAGGAAACATAAGAGAATGCTATACGTGAGAATAACCACAACTGCCAGCTGATCACAGGACCAGGCTCAGACAGGCAAAAAGCATGAGAAATGCGAAGGTGGAGATTTTCTAAAATGGGCATGCCTTGGGGGAATCTCCCTCCATGACTAAGGCTTTATTTTTCATTTTCACATAAGCTCAGCATTCCCATCTCCTGCATGTCTGAAAAGTTCTTAATCTAAATACATAAAAGCTCTTACACATAAAGAATTGGAATGCAATTACTTTACTTTTTCACTTCATTAAATAGCTCTACTAGCAATTAAGTTAGTTTTCTTTTTCTCTCTGTTTATTAATATGAAGTAGTACCTTCTACTTTGCAAATAGTTATGCTTCATTGGTTTTTATTTTGCTGAGCTTTATTAAAATAGCTGATCCAGTAGATGCTGCATCCAAAGGAAATAGATCTATTTATTTCTATGGACTTTGAGTCAGGTCTGTTGTGTGTTCCTGAAAGTGAGCAACAGGGACATTATGACAGCAAAAGTAAAAGAAGTCAACTCATTTGCAAATTTGACGGGTATACTATTTCTATCATAGGTCTAGATATAAAAGTTCTACGCCTGCATTTACCAAAAACTTCTCTCCAGTCAGGTAAAATGATACAAAGCCTACCTGGCAAATGGCTATAGGTGTTAACTGAGTTACAGGAAGACTTCAAGCATATTTCTTGGATATTTCTTAGTGTTTTGTGTTCATCTTTCAGTAATATCTGATAATACTCTAATTCCAGAAGCACATATAAAGTACCCAAATCCCACCACAATTCTGGGGCATTCAAATATCTTAACCCCTTTTCGA
This sequence comes from Nothoprocta pentlandii, assembly GCA_013398315.1. Classification (NCBI taxonomy): domain Eukaryota; kingdom Metazoa; phylum Chordata; class Aves; order Tinamiformes; family Tinamidae; genus Nothoprocta; species Nothoprocta pentlandii. The sequence continues at coordinate 294,685 of VZSG01000121.1, forward strand.
GTCTCTAGTGAGACAAAAAGTACTTACTGAAAGCAGATTATGAACCGCTTAGCCTTGGCAATGAACTGAAACCCCAGTTTAAAGATCTACGCTTATCCACCTGGAAGCGAAGATGAAACCAGACTATCTACACAGTTGGTCCAAGAGACCAATGCAGCACAAACTTCAAAGACTCATAGCAAAGTAGAAAGATGATACAGCAAAAAGATTAAATGATTAAAATGTGTTATGAAAATAGAAAATGCATATGCAAATAGAAAAAGAATGCATTTAATGAGACAGAAAGTCTAATGGAGTAAAAGCATTGAAAGAAGTCGGGTGTTAGTACCAAGTTCTCTCATGAGGAGAGACGGAGAGATCTGATAGCTTCAATGACTTGTGACAAAAGCCCTCCTAAAAAAAACGTAGCTGGATTCTTCCTGGGGCCAAGGCACTTCCATACAAGTGCTGAGTTCCGCTATGCATCCCTCACTTAAGGTCCGGGAATTTGGGCTCACGTCCAAAATGGAGCGCCTCCATCTTGTTCCCACCCAGGTTCCTACACATGCAGGCCCAAAGTATCCACACCAAGAGATATCTCATTAAAATAGATTTTTTTTTTCCTTAACAGATGATTTTGTAGAACACAAAAGCACCAACAGGCCAATAGAAAACTGAAAGTGATTGTGGATGATTATCGCCTGAATCAACACTTGCATAACTCAGGTAATTTCAGCAGGAAGGAGAAGCTGTTGAAGTGTATCTTTTTTTTAGATGAATATGTGAAGATTCTCAGAGAGAGAAGAAAACTGCCTATGACATCCCTGAAAGAGGAAGTATTTGACTTTCTTCTTGAAGAAACCTTAAAATGTGGTTGGCTGCTGCCACTAAATTTCCTCCAGGGTGAACCACATTAAAATTCCAAGACTTTTGGCACTTCTTTATCAGATATCTGCATCTCACTTTACAAGTGGGATTTCCTTTCAGCAAATGTGCCCTAGGAAATAGAAACTCCCTGCTCACACACAGCACTTTCCTTTGCCACTTTTCAGAGTATTTTTCAGGAGAGGGCAGAGATTATAATTCCTGCTTGCAAAAGAAGAAAGGGGTAAAATAATTAGTAAAAGAGATGGAGGAAAGCCTAAGTATAACACATCAGCAGATTTGTTGACCATTTCTGTCAGTATATCAGCTTGCCTGTTTTTCCTTTAGGTCATATTACAAAAATGAAAATAAAATTATTATTTTATTAGCTATCTCAGTTTCATTTCTCAGTTATATAATTACATTAATAAAAGCTATTATCTGCACCAGCACAGCAGCAGAAAATTTAGTTCACTTCAATTTCCCGGGATACAGGAACATAAACTAATAATTAAATGTTTCCTTATTCTTTTTTAAAAAATATTGCCTTTCAAATTTACTGAAAAATAGATATTTTCTGTATCTATTAGACAGCATTTTGTTTGAAAGATATATAGAATATTGCAGATAATTTCGTGATACCGGTGCTAGATGAGCCAACCAGGAGGCGTGCAGCTGGACCCTGTACTAACAAACAGAGATAGTCCGGTTGGAAACGTGAAGGTGGAGGGCACTCTTGGCTGCAGTGAGATGCTGGAATTCAAGATCCTGCAAAGAGGAAACCAGGTAAAAAGTAGGTTGCAACCGTGGATTTCAAGAGAGTTAACTTTGACCTCTTCAGGGAAGGACTTGGCAGAATCAAGTGGACCATGGTCCTACATGGAAAGAGGATCCAGGAGAGTTGGCTAATATTCAAGCATCACTTAGTCTAAGCTAATGATTGGTGCATTACTACAAGAATAAAGTCAAGCAAGGGGGTATGGAGATCTGCATGGATGGGCAAGGAGCTCTTGGGAGAACTTAGAAGACTTTACATAATGTGGAAGAAGGGAAAGAACACTTGGGAGGAATATAGGAACATTGTCAGAGAATGTAGAGATACAACAAGGAAGGCCAAGGCCTGTTTGGAATTAAATTCAGCAAGAAATGTCAAGAACAACAAGGACTTCTTCAAGTACATCATCAACAAGAGGAAGACCAGGGAAAATGTAGGCCCGCTGCTAATGTGGATGACTTGGTGACAGAGGATGCAGAGAAGGCAAATTTACTAAATGCCTTCTTTACTTCTGTCTTTACTGCTAAGGCTAGTCCTCATGAACTAGAGAGCCCAGAGACAGTAGAGAAAATCTGGAGGGAGAAAGACTTTCCACTGGTAGAGTATGATTGGGTTAGAGGTTATTTGATCAAACTAGCTACCCACACATTGCAGGTGCTGAGGGAACTGGTGGATGTTATTGCTCAGCCACTCTATCGTCTTTGAGAGGTCGTGGAGAACAGGAGAGGTGCTGGAGGACTGGAAGAAAGCCAACATCACTCCAGTCTTCAAAAAGGACAAGACGGAGGCAGGCAGGTCAGCTTCACCTCCATCCCTGGAAAGATGATGAAGCAACTCATCCTGGAGTCTATCTTTAGGCATGTCGAGTAAGAGGAGGTGATTAGCAGTAGTCCGCACAGATTCGCCAACTTGATAGCCTTCTATGATGGGATGACAGGCTGGACAGATGAGGGGAGAGCAGTGTATGTTTTCTGCCTTGACTTCAGTAAGGCTTTCGGTACTGTCTCCCATAATATCCTTATAGGAAAGCTCAGGAAGTGTGGACTGGACAGATGGACAGTGAGGTGAATTGAGAATGGGCTGGATGGCAGAGCTCAGAGGCTGGTTATAAACGGGGTCGAGTCCAGTTGGAGGCCTGTGGCCAGTGGTGTCCCTCAGGGCTCTCTACTGGGCCCGGTGCTGTTCAACCTGTTCACCAATGACTTGGATGAGGGCACTGAGTGCACCCTGAGCAAATTTGCAGATGACACCAAGCTGGGTGGAGTGGCCGACACTCTGGAGGGCTGTGCTGCCATCCAGAGGGACCTGGACAGGCTGGAGAGTTGGGCAGAGAGGAACCT
>VZSG01000121.1:298612-316940 GCA_013398315.1 Nothoprocta pentlandii
AGGAAGGAAGGAAGGAAGGAAGGAAGGAAGGAAGGAAGGAAGGAAGGAAGGAAGGAAGGAAGGAAGGAAAATAATAAATTAATCAAATTAATAGCATGCAGAGGTGGGAGATCAGGAAAGGAAAATAAAACAGCAGCGGCTTTTTACTTTTTAGCTCCCTCTTTAGGAGAGAAAGGGAATGTTGGAAAGTACATCCTACACTTTGCATCAACTTGCGTTTTAAGCTCTCTGGCTCCTCCAGAAGGAAAATGAATGAAGAGTTTTCTACCTGCCAGCGAGTGTAGTTTATTTGATTTTGGAGAATTTTATAAAGTTTCGTGGAGATTTTCTTTCCAGCAACCTTTACAGAGGGCATGCTAGGGAAGGAATATACAGATGAAAAATTGCAATTAAGCTGAATTGCAGAAGGTAAGTTCACCCAAGCAAACTCACCTAGAAATATGTTAAAAAAAAAAAAAAAAAAAAAAAAAAAAAAAAAAAAAAAGAAAGAACCACTTTGGACTGAACAGTTTTCTGCCTCTGCAGAGCTCTGGTGTGTGGAGTGTGCTGAGAGCACCTAACACAGTGGCACCCCAACCCCATGCACAGGCACTGTCTGAAAACTGTGGGTTGGGGGGCAGAGCATCCTGACATCTCTTTCCCCAGGACCCCACCAAGCGGCTTGCCCTCCCTCCCTTGCTTCAGCCCCTTTCAGGCATTGCTGATGCTTCCAACTTGCAAGCTTGGGAGTAGAAAGATGTTCATTCATCCTTTGTGGCTGAAAGCTTGGGCATCATGTAAGCCCTTCATGGACTTTCTGTAAGCTAATTTTTCAGAAGTGGATTTCTCTAGAGAAAAGAACTTGCATGTTCCAGCATGATACAGTCGTAAAATAAGCATCCGAGTGACAGAAAACAACTCATAAATTTCTACCCCCAGCAGCTATAGATGTCAGCAGAAATCCCTTGGGGAAGATGGAAAGTTGAGTAGTGGGCAGTTAGGGAAAATAAGACGTGGCAGGGCAATATCAGCCTGGTGTTATAGACTGATGCCAAGTTATGTCAGTGCATCCCTCTGGGATGGCCACTGCTGGGAGGCCTAACTCACCCTCTGGGATAGGAACTTGTGATCTAATATAGTGATTGTGAGATCTTGGTTGGAAGAAATTACTTTGGGGAGCAATGTGGATGCAACTTAAGTCATTCTAGGGGTGTGTTTGAAGCCTGCGTGACAGCCTTCAAATTAACAATAGTTTTATTTACTTTAAGAAAAAAAAAAGAAAATGCAATAAAAAAATTAAAATGAAAACAAAATCTTCTATGACTTTCTCATGTTGTTACTACCCTTTTATGCATTGTCAAATTCACTTCTGATGAAAGAACAGCCAGGGTTCGAGAATGCAAGAAGTGTAACAGCAGCTGAACGTAGAGAGGAAGGGTCCCTGCTTTCTACAGAAGTTCTGTTGGATTGGGATTTCTCACTTCTGTTTTACTGTAAAATAAACCCTCCTGCAGAAAACATCCCCTCTGCTTTTCCCTGTGGGTCCCTTATCTGCAGAAGAATTGAGGTGCAGCAAGAATGAACTTTTAACATGAAATGGGGCACATACTTCCTGTGGTTATGCATTTCTCTTTGTTAAGAAGCCCAGCAAAGTCATTTTTACCTTTGTGGCTGCACCAGGTTATGTATGACTGAGGTGTTTCCTTGAAAACTGCCTTGCTTCAGCTTACTCATCATCTGTTTCACTGAAAATGAGCCTCATCATCATAATAAAATTACTCGCTGTAAGTTCAAAGGCTTTGGACTAAAGCTACCCACCGGTTAGCAGCTGCAGAACTCATCTTTGCAGAAAGACAACAGTTTCCTGCAAAATGAAAATGCCCTCACGGTTCCTGTTGTCCTCCTCACAGCCACTGCTAAAGTTGTGCTGTGGAAAAGGCTGTATCTGAGTTCTGTTTTGCATTTAGCAGTGATGGAATGGGCCCTATGGACAGCACAGCTTTCTAACCTTTTGCAGTACCTTGTACCTGTAGAGGGGTGGAAGCTTCTCACATGCAGGACACAGAGCCCCTTGTCCTTCATATTGAGCTCTCGCTCCAGAGCTGTTATTGCACCACGGTCAAAAGCTGTCTGATCCCAATGGAAATAAATGGGGTTCTCTCTGTTGACTTAAGTGGGCCTTGTGAGAGAGGCAGGGTTCGGAATGGGGTTTCTTGGGCTCTTCTCAGACCGTTCATGACCTTATGGGAAACACCATTTGCTCGACCTTTTTAGGCAGAGTTTTGTTGCAGTGTATCTTGGTATAAACAGTAGTCCTAAGTCTGCAAGGCCTCAGGACTTGCACTTTTGCGTTGCACACTTGCACTTGAACTTCTCTAGACCAGCTTAGAGCTTGGTTTTCACTTGATGCATTTGTAACAAAAATTTTGACAAGGTAGCAATGCCTAGTTTAATTTAATTTGCTTATCTTCAGGTAACATAAACATAGCTTCATAAAGATGGTAGTAACAAAGAGTTACCCTGTGGAGAATGAGGTATTTATGACTCCAACATAATGATCAGTGAGAGGTAGGATTGGGGGATGCAGGATGCAATACAGAGGGTTGCAGGCATGGGACAATAAGAGACAGAGCATCAGCTTGGTCAAAAAGCCCACAGTTATGAACAGCTCACCAATGGTCAGTTAGAGAAATTCAGACCTGGAGCTGAGCAAAACTGGCTTTGTGACTAAAAGAGAGATATAAAACACACTATACATAGAATACGTACCATACATAGCATACAACAAATTCAGGCTAGTGTAGAAAGAGCAAGATGTAGGACATAGAAATGACTCCAAATGGATCCTAGAGGAAGGTACCAACATCAACCTCCCAGTGAAGGACTTGGGATGTTGTCATCTCCCCTGCCCACCCAGCTGAAGCCATCAACTTTAGGATCCCAGGGGCACTTAAAGGCTGAGCTTTATACCAGAGAAAGGTGTAGCTGTTATCAGAAGTATAGCAATATAAACCATGTTGTTATTATGAAGACTTTTGTTCTTCAACAACATGCTTCAGTTTATTTTTCTTCTTCTTTTATTTTTTTTCTGTAATATTTAGGTCTGAGCTGATAATGATTCTTCGACTGCACCATTAAGATCTCAATTTTACTCACAACAAATTCTCATATTTACATACCAGGTATTTTTCCTTCTTGCATATGTCAATAAGTAATAAAGATCAGTCAAATCAAACTACTTTGGTACAGCCATTCCCATGAGACTTATTCATGAAGTGTGCCAAATTAGGCACCCGAGAACATCTGTAAAGAATGGTTTCAAAAATATGGAGACAAAGCTTCAGTGGCTTGAAAAGTAAAGACAGCAGTCTCTGAAGATCTGATTTTATGCCATGGAAAAAAAGGAGGGAATAGGGAACTGAGAACATGCTCGCTGGCATGCCTAATATGGTAAAACCCATGTTTTTTAAGATGCTTATGGCTGGAAAGCCCAAATCATCCCCTTGTGTCCCACTCCTCAGCATGACTAGGTCTAGTCTAGCTAATTTGCCAGGTACAGAGTCAATGACCACTTCCCTCCCCACTGTGCAGCAGGGCCTGTGGTGTCAAATCTTGGACCTTCTTTTGGTTGATTTCTTTTGGTTGATTTAATTTGTTAGATTTGTGCCTGTTGCTCTGTCACTTCAGTGCTTGAAGGCATCTCACATGTGCATAATGACAAATCAATAAACCTTCACTCTTTTGGCAGATTTTCAGAAGCAGAGCTTGCTGTGGATCTGAACAGATCATCAAACACAAGGCAATATTAACAGAAAAGAAAAAGTCCTGCAAAATTCATTTCAGAGATGCCAGTGCTACTGTTCCCAACGCAAAACACATCCTTGATTAGTCACAGCAGAGCTGGTGGATGGGGTCTTCTTGTCAAGCTAGAAGAGTTCAGTAAATTTTATCATTAGTGAAAAGAAACAAAATCAGATAAATCCATTTTAGTCTTCACTTATCATGAATTTTGGAGTCTCCAGTGTCATGCAAATCTGAGTGGTGGTCTATCAGAAACATGAGCATCTGAAAGCCTGGACTTTCCTGGGCTAGTTTCAGCCTGGCAGTGAAGCAGAGCAAACGACAGGATCCCAGTGACTATGAGAAAGGAGAGAGCATGGGAGTGATGTGTGAAAGGGAAGTTGGTAGAATTTAATAGATGTTGGTTGATGTTTCCTGAACTGAAGCGAATTGCAGTTCCTTCATGACTTGTAAGACAAAATTATTTGAAATATTTCTGTTTTGGCCACAGTTGGTCTGACTCTCAACTGCAACAGGAAAAAGTGTTCCTTTGACACAGAGTGCACCACTACATTGTTCCAACTAGCAGAGAGGCATAGATGCTGCTAGAAATGTTTGCATGTTCTATCAATATTAGCAGAAAAAATGCATTTTTCTGGAAGTGAATAAATAGTTTTGATAAAAAAAAACACGAAAACAAACAAACAAACAAACAAAAGAGCACCTCTGGATTGGGCGTCTTTCATGGAAATTTAAGTTTGAGAATGTTATAAAAAAGACTTACAATGGGAAGAGTCCAGCAACTCTAATATTAGGTAGAACGACCTTCTCTACCCGAAGTACAGTTCTTTATCACAAATGTGATTCCTGCATTTTTTTAATAGAAGATGTAAAAAGGGTTTAATAATGTTAATCTACTGGGAACTAGAACTTTAAGCCAATCTACCTACTTGGCATCAAAAGTTATTTTGGTTTAAATGGAAAATACTCATTCAGAAAGTGCCAGCATTACATCTACATATAGAATAAGAAGCCAGGCACAAGCATCTAGCAATAGTAATTCTTTGGTCTTCCAAAAACACATTGATTACTGTTTCCTAGGTTCTGCTTAATGTGTAGCTGGGGATGATGGTGGGGATTTTTGAGTAGATTGCTCTGAGTATGTGTGTGTATGTGAAAGAAAGACATTGCAACATTGATATAAAAGGTGAGAAGTACATTTAAAATTTTAAAATAGTATAAATTTGGTTTAGAAATATTGGGTAAAAATTAACCTGGTTGCTCAGTACATACATGCCTTGCTTTAAGCCTTCTAAAATATATATTCCAAAGATAGGGTAGTACTCAAAAACCTAAGGATTGTGTAAATGAGAAATAGTAGATCCCAAGGTGATAAATGTAGTACACTACAGCATGCTATTTTCCAGCACTACCTTCTTATTTTCCATTTTGCGTGTATGGTCGGTTCCTCTGCTGTCATTTTCAGTACTTTCTTTTTTCACGGTTCATTTTTCTCCAAGAAGTCTGGCAGTTACAAAATTCTTTTAAATACTATACTTTATTTGTTCCTATATAGGAACATATTTTTCCCAGATAGGAAAATAAGTGAGGAGGAGCTTCTTTATAGTGAGGATGCCAGAGCCCTGGCACAGGCTGCCCAGAGAGGCTGTGGAGTCTCCTTCTCTGGAGATCTTCCCAACCCGCCTGGATGACGCCCTGTGCCCCGTGCTCTGGGTGTCCCTGCTGGAGCAGGGGGGTGGACTGGATGATATCTAGAGGTCCCTTCCAACCTTGAACATTATGTGATTCTGTGATTCTGTGATATACGGCATCAGGCTTCAGAGATATCACTACCCTTTAGACAGAAGAAGGAAAAAAATTTCTCTTTCATAATTAAGAAAATAAATCCAAAATAAATACCAAAACTACTTAGGTAACTTGTTTTATATCCAGTGTTTTTAAATAAATTTAAAGAAGTAAAGGACTACTTTAAAGAAATAAAGAAGTATCTTAAACAATTTCTTTCTCCCTTATCCTGTTGATTTATGTTGAATGTCATGTACTGGGAGTGCTTGGTCTTCCACATAGTGAATTTCAGAAGTCATTGCAAGTTGAAGTCAAATTTCTTCTGTGCCCTCCATGGGTAATATATTGTAGGACTCAGTGACTACTTGATGCAAAAAAAATTATTGTATTTTCCCTTCTCATCACTCTATTCTAAAGGAAATCAAAACTGCACTTGTATCATATTAATACTCTTCTTGAGAATGCACCAAGATAAAAATACAGGCTTAATCACAGAATCACAGAATCATAAATGTTTCCTGGAATCGTTTTCTGCATAAAATAGTATCTCTGTTAGTGCAAGATATGTTATCAGTTATCTGTATGTCTTTCAGTTATTAATATAAGTCAGATATTAATATCATGCTGACCACCAAAGGCACAAGAAAATGCCTCTAACCTCAAATCTCTAACTCCTGTAGTGGTTACTTTCCTCCAAAAGCTGTCTTCATCCAGAGAAATACCTTGGGAATGGGTCTGAGCTAAAGAGTTGGTGTTCAGCTAGAGAGCATCCATATCCTTTGTCCAAAAGAAAGACCTGTACTATAACTTTTAAAATAACGTATCATGAGTTACAATCATATTTATCATTCATGCATTATACAATACATTTAACAATGCTTATGTTATAAGGAGACATCCAAAACACTCTGTCAGAAAATTCTCTTGTTTATAATATTTCACATCCAGACTTCTTTTTCTGTTCTGGACTCTTTCATTAGAGACATATGCCCCTGACTTAATTGTTTTGCTTTTGTTATTTTGTCTAAGGACTGGATGCTTTTTGTCCAACACATTTTGAACAACTTAGTGGAAAATATAGTTTTGCCTCTGATAGAAAATATTTAACAATCTCAATGAAAAGCATCACAGCACAGTTTGGAGCTGGAATTGAACCTTTGGCTGAAGGGCTGCTCGCCACAAACAATTTCTACACATTTTTTATTCTGGCAAGTTATGGATCCACACAAATCTCCTGAGGTATATTCTTTCCATAGATATGCTTAGTTCCCTCATTCTTGAAGGAGTCAGCCTGCACAGAACCAGTCCCACACTGCAGAGTTGTTGATTTGCAATTGCTCTAGGCATTGCAAGAGGCTGTCCAGGACCTTCAGCCCGGGGACTATCAGCACAGTGAACTCACTGGTCTCAGCTGGAACTCAGGTTTGGGAAGGAGGCCAGACTAGAATATGATCCTTGGACCCAATGCAGAAGATGGGTTTCTTGCTTCTGAGATATCCTATGCTTTCAGAGAAGTGTTATGAAGAGTGTGGATGAGATATCGTCCATTCAAAGGGTGAGTGTCTATCACTGCCGTGGAATGAAAGCTCTTTTCATTCCCTTTGTTTTTAAGCTTAATTATGGTTAATAGTATCTTCTTTCTTGATGGGAGAGAAAAAGTGCATAAAGAAGTTAGAAGTAATGATTATGGAGCAGAACTTGAGTAGAGCATTGAATAAATGGCTTAAGTCTGTGTTGAGCACCAAAGAGACTACTTATTACTTACCAGACAAGCACCATGACTCTATCAGCATAAATGCGGCGTGAGTTATACAATAAGTAGAATGTTTAATTATGGGCCAGTCACTATCCAGCAAGATTAGCGGTGTTACAGGCCACCTTAATTTTGCCATTTCCTAGATTTATAATGTTTTGTCTTCCAATTTAATTAAAATTCTCTCAACATAGTTCTCATCTTGTGCAATAATTAAAGAGTATATTCCTCATCAACATTACTGGCCTAGTATCCCAAAGGAAGAATTATACAATGATTGCACAGGAGAAGAGTTTTAATCAAACTCTGAATTATTTCTATGCTGTTGACCTAAAGGAGACAAAGGCATCTTCAACATTTGAACTATTTCCTATTACAATTCACTGTCAAGATTTTTGTGCAGCTATTTTCTTCCATCATTTTCATGACAGATTCATTTCAATGTAAGAAAAAGATTTGTTTGGAAAGACCAGTGCATGCATCTGCTGTGATTTAAATAATGATGAAATGGATAAAAAGTCAGTTTCTCTGTTTTAATCTGTAATCCACATTAAATGGAAAAGAGATGTACAGAGTATTGCATCTAGAGAGGAAAGATGCTTTCTTTGTGATACTTTCATATCAGGTTCCTCGCTCTTTAACAAGATTATCTGTAGAGTGGAATATTCATTTGTTAAACCAGCTGTCTTTCGTCCTATTCTTCCCTTGCAAATAAAAATAATAGCCAAAGTGAGAAAAAATACTTAGAATTCTCTTCTTGTGTAGACATAACTCCACAAGCAGTTGGAGCTATGTCTACACAAGCAGTTAGTTGGCAATGTAGCCAAAGACTGCCATTGAGATAGGCTCAACGACCGTGATACAGTCCTCTGTCTCCATAGACCGTTTCAGTAGATCTTTATCAATCCATGATCTGTGATGAAGCTAGAGGTGGTTGTGGTGGACAACAGCTAAACCCTGCTGCCTAAGTGAACTGTGGGGTAACTACGTGCCTCAGTGGCTGCTGGCAACTGCCAGGAACTACTGCTAGCCCCAGGCCCTAAGGTCAGCAATTGCCTCCTTAGCACCAATCCATGCATCTTCACCCCCTCCTCTGCCTGTCTTCTTTATCCTGCTAAACAGCCTTTGGGAAGCAAGCTTTCCACTTCCAGAAAGGGTGAAATAATACAAGCTGGATAGGAGGAAGGAGGATTTGGAAAATATTCATTTTTATTTTAGAATAAGAAATATCTCAATTAATCTGCATAGTTTGTGTATATATATAATATAGTATATATTATATTAATCTGTTTCCTTGCAGAAAACAATTGAATCACTACTTTTATGTTGCTAGTGGCAACAATAAGAGAACATGTAAAAAACACTAGAAAAATGATCTAGAATGCATAGTTTCACTGATTCATGCTTTCTTTAATCACACTGTATTTCATTCAAAACAGAAAATGAAATCAATCTCAGTTGGTACATCTGACACATTTTAGAATACCTTTGTTTCAATGCAATTATCTAATATCTGTGGTTACAGCCATAATTTGTAATTTACCCTGTACTGTCTTTTTGGTAGTAACTTGTGGCTTTCTTAGTCTTTCTGTGTTGCTTGGAGTCTACGAAGCTTTTATCATCTACACATCAATGAAATCACCGTGCTTCACTGCACTGTCATTTGAGGACACAAAGGTCTGTGAAGTGGCCAGTGCCACTTCAGAGATCCTGGTGCTCTGCAGTGGTCTCAACTGCTTCCCTACCATCAAACCATGGTGGTTCCATCCACCATGGTGGGAAGAGTTCCTAAGGACAGTGTGAAACCTCCTAAATCAGAATACCCTCCTTTTGAGAACTTGAGGCTGACAATGTCTCCAAACGGTTGCTGAACTGATAGCTTTCTTTATGACAAAGGTTTCCAGCTCCTAAAAAGACCAGAGATATGCTTCTTCTATAAATGTGAACATCTTCTTTTAATAAAAAATTGAAGAAATTTTGAGTAATTTTTGCTATATTCCAACAAGATGTAAACAACATTTTGATTCTAGCATAAACCTCAATCCTCTCCTTGACCCTAGGGAAATATCTGGAGGGCAAACCAAGAAGCTGCCAATTCTATAATATCCATTAAGGGTAGATAGGATTAGAAGAAAAATGTATTCCATGGTAGTACCTTGGTAGAAGGGAGCAAATAAAAATAATGAAAATCAGACAGGTTCTTTTTCAGCTTCATAAAAACAAGGAAAGTTGAAGAAAAACGGTCTTTTCTCTTGACATAAATTCTTAGGATAATGTGTAATATTTCAGGCTTATGGCGTCTAACAGTCTTTCAGCCCTGCAAGTACAGTCCTTAAATGCTTGTGCTCTCGCCTCCTGAGACAGTTGTTCTTTTTAGCTGTAAAAGAAAGCAAAACATTTAGAAAAAAAAAGGCAAACTTCATCTTTATCAACAAAAACAAACAAAAAATGCACATATACATGCATATTTGTAGATATGTTATATATATATGTGTGTATATATATGTGTGTCTATATATATGTATATGAATGACTAACAAGCCAATTCCTTTATTCTAAAGTAACTTTTAAAGTCATATAAGGAAAGAAATGTCTTTAGGTACTCTAGCCACATACACAAATGTGAAATAGAAACCACACACACACACACCCTACTTCATGCATGGTGTATTTTAAAAATAAAGTCATAAGAAAAACAAACTCCATATTCCAAATATTTCTCTGTTTCTGAAGGACAGGTTAATTCCATACTCTCATTCCGTCTCTCCTGCTTTGGTCACTGAACCAAACAAGTCAGTGAAGATCAGTGAAGACCCACTCTGTCCCTTTATCAGCAACACTGATTTGGGAGATCATACATTCTGGAAGGCTCCAAGAGCAGTGATGGGAAATCTACCCATTATCTTAAGGCCAGTCCCATCTGGGGATGAATTCTGCATCTGCAGGCTCAGTAGAGCAAAGCCACAGCTGCAGAGTTCTCCACCTTTGCACCCTGCAAAATGCTGCTGTCATGCAATAAGAAAGAACATTTCTATTTTGGGCTCCTAAGCCATATGAAAGTTTCAAAATGGCATCATAGTGAAATGTACCCTGTAGAGATTAAAAAGCAAAACATGCATAAAATAGAAACTAATGTGAATGCAGCCAGCCTCATGCTCTCGGTTTGCTAGCATGCCATAAAAAATGGAGAGGCCATGCAAAACAAAGTGCTGCTTTGGTGCTGTGTGAGGTCAAGTTATTAGAATTTATTTATCATTTATTTAATACTAGCAAACACATCTAGTCATATCAGATTATTCAGTGGTCTATATTGCTGCACACCTTTCAAAATCTGCTGATTACAAACACACTTCACCCTCTGTTGTTTCAGTTGAGAGATACCTAAGAAAGTGTCTTATGCATTTGTGATTAGAATCAAACTTTTAGAAATGAGTGAGCAGTTACTTTTGAAATTACACCAGCCTTGGTAAGTATATTTGGCTGCAATCTTATCTCACTAAGGAGATTCATGTCCTGTTACTGCATTTGGGCTTTATTTAAAATAGCTTTTCTCCTAAGCCTTATTGCAGACTTATATGAAGCTTCTCATCTTCCCGCTTTTAAAGTGGGTTTTCAAATTACTATGATAAATAAAAAATATGACATTCTTGCTCGTACTGATACGTTCTCTCTTTAGTAGCTATGAAAGGGGAAAATACAGCTAGAGCTAAGAAGATTTACTTGTTTAATGGACAGTATGGAGTTAGTCTACAGACAAAAACTACTGACTCAAGCAAAGCAAATGACTCTCATAAATTTGCAGATTCAGTGTTAAATGACATGGCATTTAGAGAAAGTGACGACTTTCAAGCAACAAATGACTTTAAAATTTTCAGAGTAGGAGACTGATGTATTTGAAATGGATTTGTCATTTCTTCCTGCTCTTATGGGGTTGATCATGATCAAGGAGATCTTGTTTCTGTTAGAAACATACCCTAGCTCTTCAAAGATTGTACAAGGGGGTCTGAAGGGGAGAAGGTTTGAGAAGAGTGTTATTCTCTGCAGGAGCAAATCACCTCCCCATGAAGAAAATCTTGGATGATGGAACATCCTCTGTGAGATTATCCACAAAGAAGCAGTAAAATTGGACCAGAACTCCATGGTGGATTTAAAGTCTCAGGGTCTAAACCATAACTAAACCATAAGAATCACTTCACAGAGTTCCATCAGACTATGATGGGATTGATGAGCTACCCTTGTAAATATAAGTGAATATTTTATACCTTTAAGATTCTCTTATGCTTTGACTAAAGCCTGTTTATGAGTTACTGGTAAGCATTGTTTCTGGGCTCTCAAAAGCATTTAGAATTTCTATCTTCTTCACATTCACCTTCACCTTCCTTGTGCTAGTGTTTAGCGTGAACACAAGCCTCAATATAATTACTATTTTCCAAACTTTTGGAAAAACAACAAAAAAAATCAGTTTTGCAACCCTCAAAAAGTCAGTATCAAACCATAATAAAAAAACCACTATGCCTTCACATAGAAAGTATTCTGAAGTGTTTTATTTAGCATTGACCTGACCCGTTCAGTTAATTAGAATAGAGTGTTTTGGGAACATCATTAAATACAAGATTGCTCTCACAGAAAATGAAAATGCAGAAGTTTTTAGTATATACATATATATACATATGCAGAATATATGCATATACAGAATATACAGTATATACAGAACTCATGACCATCTCACAAATAGTGAATTGCTCAGTAAAATTCTGTGGGTAAATGGGATGAAGGAGCTGTGGCATTTTAAAAATATACTGATGTCATATTCACAAAAGTTGGTTTCTTTAGAATACACACTCTACCTTTTTAACTCTTCAGGAACAGAAATTTCTGCAGAGAAAATACTCCAGACTGATAATAACAACTGTGACAGGCTATGAAACCAGCTCTTCTTCCCATACTTACCCAATTGATCTCATTTACCATTCCAGCTGGGATTCCTTGCCTGCTTTCCGTGGCCCTGTTCCTTGCAAAGTGTGTGATGAACTGCATTTGAAACAAGGACTCTCGCTTAGAAAATCAAAAGAAGCCACTGCAATGAAACATGTCCCTTACCTGATGTTTCATAGAACAGAATGCCTAAGGTTGGATGGAAGGGACCTCAGAGGTCATCGAGTCCAACCCCCCTGATCACGCAGGGTTTATCAGTGTAGAGAAAAAAACACTTTCTAGACAAAAACATCTGTTAGAGGGAACCAGTAGGTATTGCAGGTTCATAAAGGTACATGTGGTTTACGCAGAGGATCCAGTCCTAAGGCTCCTTCCAGGACTTGGGCCAAGGCTAACATCAAGGGTGACTATCTAGAACGAAGCATCTTATGAAATGACTCCTGCTGTCCTTATGAAGACCACCAATGCAATATGTTGTTGTTTGCAACTTCTGATTGTTACCCACATAACTCTGACTTAGAGCTGTCATTCATTAATGTCTGACCATGCTGGTAATGATCAGAATAGGCTCTCTTCCTTATATGTCTCTGTCTTGTCACCAGTCACGTATGGATTCAGTGCTGGAATCACCTTGTCTTTATTAGTATTTATTCCTAAAACAGTTCATCAAGTAAAACTGTCAGCTAAAACTGTACTTAAGTGTAATTTTAAAGTTCAGAGCAACCTCATAAATTAGAGATCTAAGTCACCATGCTCTTCTGTGGTCAATAGTAGACATTCTCCCACAGATATGAAAACAGTCTTCCCGTGAAGAAAGAACAAGCTGTACTCTAGTGTTGTCTGCTTTAGAGAGACATTTATTCTATTCATCTAAGTCACATATGTTTTGGGTAACTGTAATATTAAACCACCTGCATTTTCAGCACCTCCACCTCTACGGAAATACAGTACAGATGTCAGACTGGCTTACTCTGTGCTAGTACTTTGAGAACAGACCACAAAGAAAAGATTGTTTTATAGTGGTTTTTAAAGCAGTATAAATTCTTAGTAACCAATTTTGAAATGTTGAACCGCAACCCACAAGTAATTAAACTGGGTCAAGTATATATATATTTTTTAAATTGCAAATAACCATGCTTCATTTCTGCAAACCATGTCCTGTGTAAGCACAATATTTATCTCTTCTATCTATCTCATGGTTTTCTCCTGCAACCAATCATGACAGTATCTGAATACCTTCAAAGTAAAAATAGGTAGCTGCAACAAATGCTTGGACACCCATGGGATGAAGACTCTCCACAGCTGTTTAACTTATATGTTGTGTCTTGTCATCAATTACATACAGATCTAATGCTGGAAGTCATTTACCTTTACTGGGATTTACCCCTAAAACTTAAGGAATACTGTATTTAGGAAGTGTACATGCATGTATGTGTGTGTACATGTGTGTGCAAAGGGGCATCAGCATATATTTTTTAATATATATTGACATTCCCTTCCCAGCCTTCCAAGCATTTCATGGCTTTTGGTTGTTTGTTTCCTTTTTGTTATTTATTTTGTGGATATATTTTTAAATTTCAAATAGTTTTTAAATTTTCAGAGTCCCTTCTTCCAAGGATGGTCATTTGGGCTTCATCTAATCATCTCCACAAGTTTTGATCAAAATTACTCTTCTATAGTGTTGAGGCAGTTTGCCCTTGGCTTTTGATCTCTGCCTTGTAGCAGAGCAACTCAGCTCCCATGGTAGCTCTTATTATAAGTCAGTTTAAAAAAAAAGATGGGGTTTGACCTGATTATCATTCTTTATTATTTTGCTAGGCCTCCATATTACTTGGAAATCCATGAAGACACTTATCCCCGCATCTTGAAAAGGCTCCTAAATCAAGGCAGATGTGGACATTTTGTGTTTCAGGATTGTCTTTAGCTCTAGATAGAATAAATCACAGGAATTTAACAGCAGAAGGCAAATGGTCTGCATCTCATGTGAGAAGAAAAACAAAGCTTCTTACTGGAAAAGATATAAAAGAAAATTTTTAGCTAAAAATGTGGCCTTGTCACCTGAGCAGGGTTCAAACTAGATGCCAGTCTTCACAACACTTTACTAAAATTAGTATGCCCTTGGTGGAATGCTGGAACATTATTTGGGAAGGTGTCAGATGGATAGTTCTGGTTCTTAACTAATATTACCTGAGTCAGGCCTATATTTAGCTCAAGTTCTTCATCTGATGACTGAATGTTATGTAGCCAATATGTCACCAGCTTTTGTGTTAGTCCTAATGAAATTTAGGGATACTAGGTAAGCCCAAGGATTCAAAATATATCCTCTTTCAATATTTAGTCAATATTTAATCCAATCAACTGCCAGTCTGCAAGAACTCAATAGAGGGTAATAAAATTTGAGATCTATCCTGAGTAGAATAAGAACCTCAGAGCAATGTTTCTGGCCTTTCAGTACATGCCTAGGAAGAGGAGAATATTAATCAAGTAAATATATATTTATTTTAATCACAGAGGAAATAAAGAACAGTGATTTGAATGAATGAGTATATTTCAAAATCCATAAGTATTATTCAAATTCCTTCCTTTCAACACTATGATGATGTTGGATTTTCTGTAAATTTGAAGAGCCTCTTGTCTTTAAAGGTGAAATTATAGTTCTTCTCCACAAAGTGATCTAACGGGTACTAGCATGTCCTCTGACATACTTGAACAAAAAAAGCAATCAATAAGATCAGCATTATCATTTCAATGGTCTTTAATGCACAGCAGAGATGTGGAAAGCCTATCTTCTCCTCTGCTTTTCATTTTTTCTTTTTTTTTTTTGAAAGAATTTTCTGTAATAATTATCAACTGAAACATCTATGATCAGTATTGTAAAGACTACAAAAAAGAACTTTTTTTCTGCAAATGAACAGTTTGTTAGGAGGGAACATACAGCATATGTACATAGAAAAAGGGTGGGCTCTCCAAAACAAACTTTTTTTTTTTAATATTAAATGTGTTATAGAAATGTGGTATTGGGTCTGTCACCAGTGCTGACATTGAATCAGTGCAAAGTGATTGAAGTCCAGAGCATAAGAAGTTGCTTGTGATATCCAGTTATCGGTATTATTTAATCACCAAACATCACTGCATTTGTCAGTAAAATAATCTTCATTCCCTCAAATAAATGTCGAAAAAGGAATAAAACTAATTGATATCAGCAGATACCTCTGGGTTCCCAAAGGATCGGACTTTTTCTCTTTTTTCATAGCTAATCTATGTAGTGCTGCCTATCCAAAGATAAGATTTTAACAGAATGTTTTCCTAGCATTTCCCCTGAAGTTGGCCACTCAAAGGGTGGGACATCTAGAATCAGGAAACACTGTGGGAGATCTTGCCTGTGACTTCTAAACAATTAATTCCCACCACATTTTCTTCTTCATTCCTTTCCTCCTGCTCTTCCTCCTTTACTCTCAGATGCCTTCAAAGCTCAGTATGATCATGAGCTCAGTAGAACCAAAACACATCTGTGTTTTAAAGATATGGTTTCTCTTCCTGTAAGGGCTGCTCTGTCTCTCCAATTGTGCCTTTTTGAAGAAATTCTTCATATCCTACAACGTCCTTCAGGAACAGTCCTGCTCTGTGCAGTCGCTTTCCTGAAGTGCTGCTACAGGTGTTCGAAGCCTGAGTTCACCCCACAGGGTGTACAGCATTAGTCTTCCACGGAGTCAATGAGTCTGCATTTGGTCTGCAATGAACCTACAAGGAATGTAGTTGTCTACACATGGAGGAATCTAAAATGGTGACTCATCCTGTCTTGCAAGAGAAGTCTAAGAGGGGAAATGAATAAACTCTTAGAGATACTCATCTTCCTTCACTGACTTTAGAGGTGGCTAAAGAACTTGGACTAGACCTGTAACTTCTAACTTGCTGAAGTGAGCTGTAATGGGAAAAGAATAGACTCTGCTTCTGCAAGAAGAGATTTGCGCTTTCAAAGAATCTTGACTATCTCCTTGACTTTCTTCTATGTGAGATAAACCCAATTGTCCATATTATCCCCTCAAAAATTTCTTACTTAGTAGAGTCACTTCTCAATTTCCTCTTGATAATCTAAGAAGATTCTGCACTCTGTCTCACTCTGAGATATTATTTCCATACTCTTAATAATTGCCTTTTTTTTTATCAGTACTCTGTATCACTATTGATACAATATTCATACTCATCGGCAATTCATCCAGAAATAAAAACACATCTTTACTTCTTCTTGCTATTCTTTAATTAAAAAAACAAAAAATAGAGGACTGACTGTCATTAGATCTTATTTCCATATTATCACATTGAAAATTTATGTTAAACTCATCATTCTTCTCACTTAGTTAAACTGCCACTTTCCAAGATGCATTTCTGCAGATCACAGATAATTTCTCTGTAGTTCTGAATCCCTTAGTTTCTATGTATAATTTTATATTTGATTTTATTAAAATATATTCATTTCAAATAGGTCCCAGTTGTTAAGCAATTCAACAGGCTTTACATGACTGCCTGGATTATTTATGCAGATTAGGAGTCTGGACATTCAACTCCTTCAACATCTCTATTAGAAGATAATTCCTTGTGAACAATAGTGTTTAAAGACTTTTTTTTTTCTGACAATGTACTTTATTAGTATTTTATAGACTATTTATTCTTATTATACTATCAAGTGATACTAGGTTGAACAGTAAATTTTGTTTAACAATATCTGTTCTCCATAATCTGAATGAATTTTATTACAATCTCTTATTTTAATTCGTTATTCTTTGACTCCTCTACGATCTTTTCAGTTATTTTGTTCAGTAATAGAGTGAGCCTCTTGTTACCTCAGATATTATTCCAGTTTTTCAGTTCTTTGAGAACCTTTCTTTAGTTTTAGCATAACATTGACACTTCATGAGTGTCCTATGGAAATTTTCTAGGTTATTGCAATATTTCTCAAAAATTTGTTATCAATAACAAAGTGGAGCCATTTGTTTGGACAACTGCATTTTGCTTGCTGATTTTCAAATATTTATCCTTTATGAATGTTATTTGTTATCATCCTTAGATATTCATGAATTGGAAAATCCTTCATTATCTTCTCACAGTGAAGTACATCATCCCTCCTCTGTTAGAATGATACAGAAATATTTATTTATGTATTCCTTTTCTGTATGATCTCTAACCATTTTATTGTGTTGATCAACTATGTTACTTCATTTCATACTGATGTAATAGTGTCTTTGTTGTAATAAAGTCTGTCAGATTTCTCTTTAGCTTTATTTATCCTCTAAACTTTAATAGTTTTAATTTGTACTCATAGCTACCTAATTTTGTTTCTCTGTTTGTCACATAGATAGGTACATATTTTAGTGGTTCTTAGAGGAACAGCACTGAACTACTGTACAGATTAGTTGAGTATAATGGTATCAAACTCTCCTGTCTAAAAATGCACAGGAACTTGGTTGTAAACCTTCTCAGGCCAAGACAATCCTTAAGAGTGCAACCACAAACTATGTTGAAAAAGGTATGTGATTTTTTTCCCTCCTGAATGCATTTACATAGGTGAAAGCCCTAACTGACTTTCCAGCATTTCCCCATACAATTATTTCTCTTCCCATACAAGGAAACCAGAGCTGGATGGTTTTCTTCTTAGCTACACATGGCACAGATACCTAACATCTTCTTCTGCAGACAAAATATAAAGAAAAAGGCACTTCTTGAGTTCAGTTCCACTTCTCCTCAGATAGACTTTTAAAAACAGGAGATCTACCACCTCATACTACCTCATAGGTGTAGGCCGAGGGTTCACACTAACTTGAAGTGGGAACCAACATCAAGCTCGAGACTCATTCATGGTGTGCAGGAAAGTATAAGCACTGCTTATATGCTCACCATTCCTATGTGCTCACCAGTGACTTTTCTTACCCTGTGTTGACCCCATCACAGAATCACAGAATCACAGAATGTTCAAGGTTGGAAGGGACCTCTAGAGATCATCTAGTCCAACCTTCCTGCTCAAGCAGGCACACCTACAGCATGTGGCACAGGGTGGCATCCAGGCGGGTTTTGAAGACC
>VZSG01000121.1:317705-332850 GCA_013398315.1 Nothoprocta pentlandii
TGCTCAGGGTGCACTCCGTGCCCTCGTCCAGGTCATTGATGAACAAATTGAACAGCACCGGGCCCAGTAGAGAGCCCTGAGGGACACCACTGGCCACAGGCCTCCAACACATCTCTGAACATCTCATCACATCTCTGAACACTGATATGTGGCGTTCAGATAGAGGGACAGAGGGATAGTACTTGCTGGGACAGGGTTTCTAACTCTTCCTTCACTGTCTAGATTCCCTGTGTGCAAGATGAACATTCCATGTCTATTACCAATTCAGGCCTCACAATGTCCTGGGAAAAAAAACCTACTAGCAGTCAAAGTCAAGACAAGTTTCAGCAGCAGTTTCACAATCGTGATGTTACTGTTCTCCATGGCTTGCACATTGTCTTTGCTTCCAAAGAGGTAAAAAATAGCTTATTTTTCCTGCAGGAACACAGCCACATTGAATTAAAACACAGCTCAACCACTTGAGAATTAGCCACTAAGTTGCAGTGTGCCTGTGCTTGCAAAGCCTCTTTGTAAGACGGGAATTACATTTTTCCTTTGTTACCAAAATAAATACATTTTGTTGTGAGAAGAGAGTGGTCATTCTGTTCACGGTATGTGCATGATACACTATGATCTACTGGAGCACCAGCAAAGTGACCACTCACTAAGTAGCATTGCTGCCACTGCCAGCCAAGCAAAAAAACAAGGACAACCACTTGCTGCTGCGGTACCTATTTTTTTCTCACTTCTCCTCTTATAAAACCACAGTATAAGGTACAGACTCCAGCTGTTCTTCTGAAGTGCAAACCTTGCAGTCTGCTATCTCCTATCGTGTGCTCATCTTCTCTCCTTTTTCTATTTTTTTTTTAATCTTTTGGCACTGACAGCCAAGGTTTTTGGAGAAGAGCAGGGCTAACCTCCTGTGAAATGTGGACTACTTCCACATTGTTAATATGCACTGCCCCCTTGTGATACCTTACGTTGCCAAAATCCTCCAGATGTTCCCTTCTCATTTTCCCTTTTTGTATTTTCCTGTGCTTGTTGGTGTGCACCCCTTCAAACTTCTTTAAGTCTTTAAGACAGAAAATTATTCTTATTATTCAGATGAAAGAAAGATAAGCAAAAGCCATTTTAAAAACATCTTGCAATTTTTGCTACTCTTTCTATCCAATTAAATCTTCCCTGATTGTTTTACTAAATGCACTGACATGAGAAAGCTGTGTAGACAACAGATAGTCTAGAATTAAAACATACGCTTAAATGATGAGGATGAGGAAAATATCTAGCTGTGCATTGAAAAGGCAATGTTTGAAGAAGGAACTACTTTGGCACTGTACAGCAGGGTGCCCAGCTAAGAAGTCATGATTGTAATGGCCTAGTGAATTAACCAAAATCTTCCCCTTCAGTAACAGAAAAGGTGCTTTATGCTGCAGTCTCATCTCCAAAAGCAAGCAGATGCAAAATGCTCCTCTCAGAGCTAAGCAGAGAGGCAAAAGCATTCACAGTCTGAAAGGGCTAGACAAAAAGGCAGCCTCTGGGCTAAGTGCTGGCTGGGAAAGAAGTGCCGGGGCTCCTGGGCTGCACCCATCAAGGATTTTTTTTTCTTTTTTGTATTTTTCTCAGGAGTTGTGTGACAGAAGGGAGATTTTCAGAAAAGTTACTTGCTAGTGCGCAAAGGAGGAGTTTAATGTCATTGCGATTTAGAGTGAGTAATTTAATAATTACATCCATAGCTGGATTCCCGTGAGAAATCCTCTGTGAACGTTTTTAAACTCTGCACTGACTCCAATAAGAGGAGTTGAATATTTTAAAAAACAAAATATCAAACTTATAGGAAACATCTAAATAGAATTATATAGAACATAAGGCCTTTAGCGGCAGTTTTTGGTGTCAAGACTTTCAGAACCAACGTTGTCTGTGTTACATGCTTCAGTCTTTCCATGATTGTGGTGTATGAGACAGCTTCTGGGCATGGGGACTGTGTGTTGAATAACTCCAGAGCCAGTGAAAAAATTGTGTGTGACCCTATAATTAAAGATGTCTCTATGTTTGATGTGCTGAAGGAGGAAGAATGAGAACATAAAAATAAATAAATGAAGGTGTCAGAAAAAATAAATACTGTCATTTTCTAAATTCTGCACACTTCACTTTAAAAACTCTATGTTCTTTTAAGAATTTTTAATGTAATGTCCTGCTATATATAAGAAAAGCAAAAATAATAAGCAGTAACTGTTCCAATTTCCTGGATTCACATTTTGCCACATTAAATCACCAGTCCCATCCTCAATCCCTACTCCAAAGCACAAGGTGGCAGAACTCTTCAGAGAACAACTGATTTATTCTTTATCTATTGTAATGGCAAAGCAGGGAATTCTTTTTTTGACCTTGTTTTGAGTGGCATGATTGAACTAAAACTTGCAAAAAAATAAAGCTAACGCCAGGCATCACACATGAAATTTTTCAACTTGCCTGCTGCATTCAGGCAAAAATTCAAGAAACTGAAATGGGGTTTCTCTGTGTATCTTAAATGGGAGTGTGCCTGCTTCCAGTCAAGAGTAACGAAAGGACTTTAGGATAACATGCATGTGCCCGTGCATGGGATACTGGAAGTGCCAGAACAGCCATGCAGAGAATGGCACCTTGCTTTGATCCCTGGAGGGAGACGATTCTCATTCCACCAGGATTTTCCCTGACAGGTCAGTTTTTCCATTTAGGCGTCTCTCCTCCCATCTCTCTGCTTTTTCGGGAGTAACAGTCGCTCCGCAGGCGGTTGCAAGAGAGTCACTCTTTGGAAACTCCTGCACATAAAAGCAGGGAAAACAGAGGAAGCCTATGAATCCATGCCCGCAAGCTCCATTTTGGATATGATTGTGGGGAAAATAGAGAAGAAGTCTATACAACCATGACTGACACTATGGCCTATGTATTTCCAGCCCTCCTGTCAGCTTTTCCAAGAGGCTTTTCTAAGCAGCCTCACTGCTCTTGGGCAATATGCTTAGGATGGGATCTGCTGTGTGCTTGGCCACTTGGGTCTCTGAGCCTTGGAGCTAGGTCTCCTTGTACATGTGAGCATTAGGGAAAGAAGAGGATGTGCTTTGAAGAGTGCATCTCTGTAAATAATGAACAGTCTAGATATACAAAACCTGGGTTCATGCGGAACTTAGCAGCAACCAATACCTGTGGCACTTCAACCTCTTCACCGGACTTTTCTGGCTAAGGAAATTAGAAAAACATGCATTTTGGGGGGTTTTGGATGGGGGGAAGGTGATGGGAAAACACGCAAAAAGTAGAAGCTCACAAAAATTACTGATTTCAAGCCTCCAACGAATCCAATCTTCAGCATATGTGATTTGCAGACTGTGCATGAATCTTCTCTCTTCTGGGTTTCCTCAGAACTGCGACAGGTAGCCCAGCACAGAGGTAACGCTCTGCACTGCCAGCACGGCCAGGATGCTCTACAGCAAACAAGTCCAGGCAGCCCCGGTCCCTGCGAGCTGCAAAAACCCAGCAACAAGTCAACATCAGGCAATGCGGAGCTTCCCTCCAGAAAAATGGTCAGGAAATGTTTGAACTGCACATGAACTTTTTACTGTTGAATCTGCAAAACTGACTTGGAAATGCCACAAGAACAACCTCGGACCAGAAATGTCTGCTGCTTCCTGTTTTCAGTGGTGCTGATAGACTTTCAGTGCTCTTTTGGCACATCAGCAGCTTAGGATGAAGTGAGTGACTCCGGTCTTAGCTTAAAATCCACAGCAAACTGAACCGAGGCAAGACAAAAATAGTATGTGTGCTTTCCTCTCAATTTTTTTCCCTGGCATTTTGCAAACTGAAATGCTCAAACTGGCCTAAACTAAAGGTCTCATTTCTGCAGGGCTCTCTAAAATTGGAGGAAAAAAATGAAGCATAAACAACAAACCTCTACTTGGAAAGCCGGCTGTCAGGAGAGCAGTTGCAGGACTACTTGTCCCTTTCCAAGTTTGCCCACCTTTTGCCTCAGATGCCTGGAAACTATGGATTTGCTCCCCACTCATTGCACAGAGATTGCAAAGGCCACCGGCCCCACTCCTGAACACAGAGCTCCACATCCCGTCCCCTAAACCTGGGCAGATCCCCAGGGATGGAGCCTGGGAGATGTGTACCTATGCCAGGTACACTCCCTCAAGCAGTTTCCATTTTAATTTTTCCTGACAGCAAATAAAACAAACCTGCATATTTGGAAGGAAATCATTCCTACATTTCCCGGTCAGCCCTGTTAGAGGCTGTGCTTGATGCAAACGCAGCCTGGGAACAGAGAACCAGGACTGGACTTTCCCTCACAGCCCTCTGCCTTGTAGAGCTCCCAGCAGCTTTCAAAGCCTCAGTGCCAATGTCAACACTGGCCTTTCTATTCCTGTGGTCAGCAGAGCCCAAGAAGAATTTGTGGGCCCAAAGGTTTGGGTTTTTTTTCTTTCAACTACAGTGGTTTATCCAACAAAAGAGATTACAGTGACCTACAACCCACACTTCATTCATAATCCCAGGCCTTCCTGTGCACCATTCACAGTGCTAAAGGAGAGAATGGAGCTGCAATTAAACTGCTTGACATGCAGGAAGTGCAACCTCTGGGTGAATGAAAAGACAACTTGGATGAAAAGAGAATTCATAAAACCAGCAAGCTGGTAAAATGAAAAAATATCACTTCTTTCTCTGGTGTTAGCTGGGAAACACAAGTTCTTTTCCCATTAGTTCTTGAGGGCTTGGTGGTGTCATGCGTGCCACCAAACAAACCCAGAACAATGCAGAGTGGCCTGATGTAAATCATATACCTGCCCTAATTAGTGCTGCAGATGTTGCCCAACAAGAGGAGCTGAACAATAATTATGTCCATCTGCAAAGAGCACACATGCACTGAGGGCACTGAATCAGCCTATTCTCTCTCTGTTGTTGTTTTGTAGGTCACAGTTTATAATTCACGAAGCACAATTAAATAAATTGGGTTTAGTGTGTGTATAAATTAAGATTTTCATGACAAAATCACTCTGACATTTAGCTGTACAGTGAATAAAAAGATAGAAAAAATATGTTTCTCCAAAAGCATAGAAATTGCAGCAGGCAGAATAATACATTCCGACCTCCACCTCTTTGCAGGATCTGGTCTCCAGAAAATATTTTGTGTAACAGATTTGGAAAGAGCCACCTCAGGAAGCCTGTGGGGCTGGTGCTCAGTGCTGCTCCCAGTGCTTTAGACGGGCATGGTTGTTTTTAGTTCAGTGATCTCTCTCCCCTTCCAAGCCCACCCTCACTAGACACAAATTGTGGAAGGTGCAGGTGGCCCTCCAAGGGCTGAGTGCCTGCCTGGTGCTCCAGAACCCCGCAGTCCTGCTCCATACACAGCTCTGGGAGCTGTTAGCAGACTGGATGTGCCACATGCTCTTGACTTCTCGTATTGTCCTAGTCTACATGGTCTTAGCCTGCATCCTCCTGCTGGAGAATATGGACAAGGGGAGGGCCGTGGATGTTGTCTACCCTGACTTCAGCAAGGCTTTCAACACCGTCCCCCATAATACTCCTACAGGAAAGCTCAGGAAGTGTGGACTGGACAGATGGACAGTGAGGTGGATTGAGAACTGGTTGGATGGCAGAGTTCAGGGGGTGGTGATAAATGGGGCTGAGTCCAGTTGGAGGTCTGTGGCCAGTGGTGTCCCTCAGGGCTCTCTACTGGGCCCGGTGCTGTTCACCAGTGACTTGGATGAGGGCACAGAGTCACTCTGAGCAAATCTATGGATGATACCAAACTGTGTGGAGTGGCCAAAACTCCGGAGGCTGTGCTGCTATCCAGAGGGACCTGGACAGACTAGAGAGTTGGGCAGAGAGGAACCTCCTGAGGTTCAACAGGACAAGCGCAGAGTCCTGCACCTGGGGAGGAATAACCCCAGGCATCACTACAGAATAGGAGTTGACCTCCTGGAGAGCAGCTCTGCAGAGAGGGACCTGGGAGTCCTGGTTGACACCAAGTTAATGATAGTGAGCAGTGTGCCCTTGTGGCCAAGAAGGCCAATGGGATCTTGGCTGCATTAGGAACAAGGAGTGTTGCCAGCAGGTCAAGGGAGGTGATTCTGCCCCTCTGCTGAGCTCTGGTGAGGCCGCACCTGGAGTATTGGAGGCAGTTCTGGGTTCTCCAGTATGAGGGGGACGTGGAGCTTCTAGAGAGGGTCCAGCAGAGGACCACAAAGATGATGAAGGGACTAGAGCATCTCTCATATGAGGAGAGACTGAGTGAGTTGGGCCTGTTTAGCCTGGCGAAGAAAAGGTTGAGAGGGGATCTTATCGACATGTATAAATATCTGAGGGGAAAATGTAAGGAGGATGTGTCCAAACTCTTCCCAGTGGTGGCCAGTGATAGGACAAGGGGCAATGGGTACAAGTTGAACCACAGGAAGTTCCATCTCCACGTGAGGAAGAACTTCTTTCCTGTGAGGGTGACAGAGCCCTGGCACAGGCTGCCCAGGGAGGCTGTGGAGTCTCCTTCTCTGGAGGTCTTCAAAACCCACCTGGATGCCACCCTCTGCCACAAGCTCTTGGTATCCCTGCTTGAGCAAGGGGTTTGGTTTAGATGATCTCTAGAGGTCTCTTCCAACCTCAACCATTTTGTGATTCTGTGTTTCTGTGTCCTGTGAGTCATGGTGAGGATTTTCTAGTTCAGCTTTTCTGTGGTTGAGGGATGAGACCAGAGCATCTGCTGGGGCTTTTCTGACAGATCTGCAGGATGATAGTGAAGTGTGTGCAGGGTTTGGTGTGCAGTGTCTGCCTCCCACTCCATTCCCTTGCCCTCACAGCCCCTAGAATCACATTCCTCCCTGAAATTGCCTTCTCACTTGAGCAAGCCCCTTGGAGATGCTCGATCCTCTCTGCTCACTCCAAGACGACGAGTGACACAGGGCATTGCTCATGTCTTGATGGTCATCTTTCTGTGCCTTAATGACGATGCATTTTGTGAGCTTGTCTGCATTTTTCTATGCCTAAGCCACTACCCACCTAGACCTGTGTGTCTTCTGCTCTGTGCCTGGGCCTCCAGCAGGAAAGAGGAGCTGTGGTGCAGGGTGACAAGTGGGTGCCACGGCGGGAAGGTTCGAGACCCAGTTTCTGAAAGCTCAGAGGGCAGCACTCATGGACACTCTGTATACTCAAAGCCAGACTGCTCCAGTTAGAAACTTCTGAAAGGCTCGGGTTTGACAACGTCCTTCCTTTTCCAAAACCTATAGGCACAGTTAGGCACAATTTCACATATAGGCACAATTTCATAATTTTTTTTTTGTGAAATAAGAATTTTCATTCATATTGTGAAATTTCACATATAGCACATATAGGCACAATTTAAAATTTATTTAAAAAAAGTTTACTAGTGTGCCCTCTGTTTCAGATCACAGCGAGACTCACTAGAAGCTGCCTTCAGATGTCCTTCCAGTGTTACTGCTGTTCAGAACTTAATGCAATATTAGCATAAACCCAGCTGTTGAATTATGAGCTGAGTTTGCCCCATCCCTATAGAATATCTTCAACTCATTTATCACCTTAAATACAAAATGCTTTTGCACAGTTTATTATTCCAGGGAACAATCTTTCTTAAAAATAGCTGCCTCGTTAATGCAGAAGCATGCTTCATGGCCGCAGCTTACAGAGTGCTGTTTCCACTGTGATGACCCCTTTGCTGTTTGCTCTGCTGCTATGACCCCATGCAATACTCCCCGAGGGAGATACATAGGCCACAGGATGCAGCACCAGATAAATAAGACTTTTAAAATTCTTGCTGCTAAGGGGGCAGCTCTTGCAAAGGCAGGAAGGATGCATGTAAACTTAAACACAGAGACTTGCTAAATGTCTGCCTGGGGAAGCACTTAAGCAAAGCTGCTTGAAGGTACAGTACGTTGTGTTTGGACACGGAAACAGACCCTGCAAGCCCAGATCTGGAAGCAAAACACTCGTGAACGCCCAGCTATAAGCACTTGGACTGCAGCTGAGAAGGCTGATGAGCCAGCAAGGGACAGCAGTGCTTTCTGAAGCAGACCTCAAGTCCTCATCCAAGCGTTAGGCCCTGCACGCAAAGGGCCTGAGCACTGCTTCATATCCAGACTGCACTGTGTGAATAATGCAAAGTGACCACACTTTCCTTTTCCCTTCTTTAAGGGCATTTTAAAATTATTTCTAGCATTAGCATAAGAAAGAATCGTATACATTCTTAAAGAAAACTGAGTCTGAGCGTGGAAGACAGTGTTGTTTATATTCCCTTCATATTCCCCAGTCTCATCCCTTTCTTTACTTGTTTTGCTGCAAGAGAACAATGAGCCCCTCTGTTCATATCAGCAGGGATACACTAGCACTAGAAACAAAAAGTAGAAATAACCAGAGTTCTTTTGTTGCCAGTTGCATTCACATATTCTAGTAACACTAGCAGCTTAAAAATTAATTTTTCCCCAATGCATTCAAGGGAAAACAAACAAACAAACAACCCCCCCACCACCAATAACTCATTCAAACAGAAAAGAAAATAAATATTTATGGATAACTATTTTGTAGCCGTTATTTCAAACTTCAAGCTAATGCAGCAAGGGGAAAAGGCCAGTTGGAGCCAGTACACATGTATTCCATTCGCAAACTAGCACTGTTAGTATGCCAGGTCACCCACAGGTAACCCCATTGCCTTCACTGGAACAGGGCATGTGCAGGCAGAAAGACCTGATCATGAACCAACCCATTTAAAGGCCATCTTCATCCATCCATGTGCATTTCCACATTATCCATCCAGATTATCCTGGTTCTTGCACTCTTATGGACCAGGGCAGACTCTTCCTTATGTGTTCAAATTGGGTACTTATGTACTACAAATGTCAAGGTGTCTCATACTTCTCCAGTTCTGGATGATGGTTCAAAAAACCATAAACAAGAAGGGTAGAACTGGGCCTCTGTGTCCTTTTGAATAAGGTAATCTAGTAACAAAATTAATTTTAATGAAAATAACATTGAGTCTCTTGCTGATATTGAAAGTCATCAGATATAATATTGTTATACCTTTTTAAAATCACTGCTATATAGTCTTGAAGTCCCTCTAGATTTCAAAATGGAAAAGAAAAAAATCAGAACAGAAACTCTTTAGGGTACAATTGAATAATTTATGTTCTACTTCAGCTTGAATTCTGGCCAGAAAGAAGTTATCAAAGTGACACTTCTGTATCGGTTTTGCAAACAATCACTGGATCAGTCACTTCTTAGATCATGAATAAATCATGGCTAATAAATCACAACATATCTGCTAGATGTGCGAGGAATCCTTGAGGAAACAGGATTATCTTAAGAGCATACATTCGGGTTAAGGAAGCACAAGCAAGATTTGTCTTTAGTTTCCTTAGAATTTATTGGGGTATCTCCAAAAATCTTGCTAAGTTCTCCTGTCCAAATATGATTTAGACAAGAGTAGATAATTGAAGCACAGCCAGAGGTAGCCAGCCCAAAGGTCTGCCTCACTAGCATCATGCTTATGAAAGTGGCCATCAGCAAAACACTAGTTTTCAATATAGAAAAAAAAGAAAAAAAAAGGAAAAAACAGAATTAATTTCTGCATAACTTCCAGCAGTCAGAGATTTAGGGACTCCCTGAGCTAGAACTGCATTCGGACGCTCACATTATGGGCAGCAATAGACCTCTCCTCCATGAGTTTCCCTAGTCCCTTTGTCAGTGTATTAATACTTCTGGCTCTCACAGTGTCCGGTGGCAATGTGTTCAAAAACCTAAGTATGTCCCAGATGAAGAATCACTTCCTTACATTTATTTTGAGTTTACAGACTAAAGTAGTTGTGTTGGTTGCCAGTTAGTTATTGCACGCTGCAAAGTGCTGGTAACATTTTTCCAAACTGAAGAGGCCCTTCTGATGTTCTCCTGCTGTGGAAGCCAACATGCCACCCTGCTAAGGCTCTTCTGTGTAATTCTTCCAGTTTTCCTCATTTTTTTTTTTTCTGAGACAATATTACCAGAGTTGCATAAGCAATCAAGGTACAAGAGCAGCATGGTTTTATACATTGGCAAAATGATGCGTGCTGTTTTGTGCTGTATATTTTCCTTTGAGATCTTAACATTCGATTTACCTTTCACTGTTTCTGAGTGCTGACAGACAGTTTCCACAGAGATGTCAGCATCACCTTCCTGAGTGGTAGCGGTTAATCAAGGGCCATCCCTCTGTACCGATTTTTTTTTTCCTAGCACTGAACTCAACGGTTTTACTTTATTTCTCTTGCACTCAGCACTGCAAAATACTTCTGCAGGTATAGTCAACTTCAGGTTTAAATACACAGAATAATTTTATGTCATGTGCAAATTTTGCTACCCCCAGTACAATATTCTCTCTCCTCTTCTAGCTTGCTCTGCATTTTAGGAACACCATGAGTTCCAATAAACAACAGTGAGATCCCACTGACAATGAGTTTCCATTGGGAAAAGCAACCACTGTTTCCTGATCAGGAAGCCAGAGCTAAAAATGGTGAAGTCAAACCAACATAATTTGAAGAACTTCTTTATTACAAGAGTGACAGAGCAGTGGAACAGGCTGCCCAGGGAGGCTGTGGAGTCTCCTTCTCTGGAGATCTTCCCAACCCGCCTGGATGCTGCCCTGTGCCCCGTGCTCTGGGTGTCCCTGCTGGAGCAGGGGTTGGACTGGATGATCTCTAGAGGTCCCTTCCAGCCTCAACCATTCCGTGATTCTGCGCTTTCTCAAAACCTGGGAGGCCAGCTTTGATTTTTCAAGCCTGATTCAATCATCTGAATCGCTCAGACATCTTTGGAAATCCCAGTAGTTATGTTCAAACACAACTGCTGACCAGCATCCTTCAGAAACTTGGACTTCCAGACCAGATTAGTGCAGCCTTCCCATGGCAGAGAAGCCCCTTCTCATCCAGAGAGAGAGATATGGACATACACACACACACGTTGGTAAATGTGGGGTGTAGACCTGCTGGTTTTGCACAGAGAGTATGAACCTTGGAAAAGCACCACATCTGAAGCATCAGGCTGCATGTTTAAGCAGCAGCTTTACCTGAGTCAGCACTGTAGGACAGAGTCTTTCATGCAAAGCTCAACAGTTTTTTCCAGTTGCAAATCAATTTTGCTCACCTTTTGGAATGAACTGGTGGTTTCTTTCACTTGTTCTAAGTGCCACGCATAAGATTCGGGCTTATTTTTTTTTCTTCTTTCTGATTCAATGCTTGTTTTTTCTCAGAAGATTCTGGTAAAAATAGGGACTTGAGGTCTGAGTGATACTTCTCCTGTTTGCACGTCTTATTACAAAAAAACCCGGACTTTCTCTGCAAAAAGTTAGGGGAAACTTGTAAGAAAACAAAACAAAACAAAACAAAACAAAACAAAACAAAACAAAACAAAACAAAACAAAACAAAATCCAAACAAATAAAACAAATAAACAAACAGAAAACCAGGAAATGTCTTCAGACTACAGCTCCATAACTGGCCATGTCACCAAATCTTTGCAGCTGAATGGGATGCTGAAAATTAGCGGTGTTCTGCCCATCCTGAGGCTTTTCATAAAACAGCATGTGTCATTTGTTTTTCTTGTCTAAATCAGTTACACTCTAAGTATATATTTCATGAAGATTGTTCTGGTTGTTAATGATATTATATGCATGATACCAAGAGCTAGAGGAACCCTGCAAATCGTCCCACATCTCCATGTCTTAAGTGCTGTCTAAAGGCAGGACTAATAGTTTTCCCCTGGCCCCAGCGGCTTCCTGGGTCCACATGAAAGTGAAAGGTGCAATTTTACAGAAGGCCTCCACGCTGAGGAGTATAGACTGAAAATGGCCTGAAGGAGCTTGTGAGTGACAATTCTTCAAGCGCAACATGGACAGAAAGTGTCCCCAGGAAGATGCTGTACCCAAACAGCTGGAGGTTGTTGATTTGGAGCAGTGTTAGCACGCTGCTGGGACAGGATGAGATGGCATGAGGAAAAGGCAGGTAGATGGCCCTGCCAGTGGTTCATGGGTATCCAACAAGGTCTCCATGCTGTGGACATGGGCAGTATTTTGGGACGCTTGACCTTGGCTGGAGTGGGAATCTGCCCTACTTAAGCATTTTGGAATAAACAGAGACTGCTCTTTTTCTTGGAGTTGGAAGCTGGTTGGCACTGGGTGGCAAGTACCTCGCTGCAGTTTATTTCCCCTTTTAGTGAATGTGCAGATGCTTTCTCTGTAATGATGCTCTGTGGGCCTAATTTGCTGAGGTTCTCAGCATCTTAATTTCCTCTAACTTCAGCACGCTGGAAAGCCAAGTGAGCTGTTGTTAGTGCACAACTCATCTTTGCTTCATGAGAGGGAAGATGTCACCCCATCTCTCCCTACTGCCTGGGTTGAATACTGTATCCCCAAGCAAATGCTCCCTTACCTCTAGGGTCCATGGGCAGCTATCACGGTGCCCATTTTTATGGGGAATACAAGGCACAGGGCATGATTGGAAAGGTTATTTCCCTTAGAGAAAAATACTCTGTCTCTGGAGACCTTTACTCAGTTTTTGTTTCTTGCTCTTATTTTGAAGAAGAAATTAGAAACAGTGCCACTGAATTCTTATCTTACCTTATCTTAGAATACCTATCTATCCTGAGCATACCAGTTAAAACATGAGCTGAAACAGTAAATGAGATTAGGTTCTATCAATAGGCAACTGAAAATAGGTTTCTGAACAGATGGTGTCAATTGATTGAATTGCAGCTGCAACACTTAGCATGGTAAAAATGCAGGCATAGAGACAAGTTAATGGTAACTCTGCCCTCGTTAAATCAGCTTCATATTTAACTTACTTGCAGACATAACTGTTATTAAAGTCCAGCTAAACCACTGAGAGGAAAAGTATTTCATATAGTATTTATGAAAAGATTTGTGGGCCTTAATAAGATTTTTTAAGCATTTTTTAAAACATCGATAATATATTAAGCATATATAGTATTAAATAAGTATTTTGTATTGTATTGACCACACGTATCATATATACTACGTGTTATATTCTATGTTTCTTACTATCAGTATATAGAGATAAGCAGATTTTATCTGTATAATTCCAAATATATGCAAATGTATATAAAAATAATGAAGCAAAAGCACAATTGCTATTTCCAACCACAAGGATGAAAAATCAAGCAGAACCATGGTGAGGAAGAGGAGAAAAGGTGTGAAGCAGCAGAAGTGTGAGCAGAGAGAAACCTTAGGATAGATTCTTGCAGACTCTCTTCAGCCTCTGAGAATTACGCCACAAATTTCCTTTTCCACCCTGTGCTTCTTCATCTAGGCCCCCTTTTTGTTCAGATATGGGTTCATGTCTTTGTGATCAGACTTAAGATCCCTGCTGGAGGTTTCCAAAGCCCTGCATGACCTAGCAGCCACACGGATCTCAGGCAGCATCTCTACGAATGACACTTGTGTCCCACCCATGCCTATCACCTTTGGTCATTCAAAAGTGCCAGAGCCTTGTGCCCCTGCAGAGCAGAGGAACAATGTGCATTATCCCTTCCGCAGCCCCCTTGCAGCCCCCACGAACACTTTCACACCATGGGTGCTGCTGCAGGACCCTCTGCTCTGCCTCAGGATGTGTCTGTCTTGAGAAGCCCCCTACACACCGTGCTGACGTGGCTATGTGCAAGATAGCAACCAGCACTGAAAGACATTTGCATTTATCCACAGTTCATCCAGGAGTAATTTTTGTCACTCTTGGCGGGGAGGTTGTGTGTCTGCAGCTTTCTAAAATTAGCCCAGCTCAGCCAACCACAAACTTACCCATCTACACGTCCAAGTCTTCCAACATAAATCCCTTCAAAATAGCAATGCATTCCCATAGGGGTTGCTTTTGGGAACTGTCAAGTACTGGCTTATGCCGCCGAGTTCAGTGAAGCTGTGGATGTCCGGCATTTCTTAGCATCAGAATCTCAGATTACAGGCATTAAGAGCGGTTTTGTTTCAGACAGTTCTGCTCTCCTGTGCTCCTGTGCTTTTCTTTTCCACTCTGTGTTCATGCAAAAATAAAATAATAAAAAATATATATATAAAAAGAGGAAGAATTGCAAAGAGAAAATCAGGTCACACAAATAGAGTAACCATAGTGAAAACATCACCTGCTTGCCACATTGTTGGCTTTGGCATTTACATGCCAGAGCTGCCAAGTAGCGAGTCTTATCATCAAAATGAAGAGCCTTAGCACAATGTGGAAAAACTAATGACTGCTTTGGCTAAGGGCTGTTCATAGCTGTGCTGCAAGAGGTCTCGTGAAAAATGAGTGCTCACCCAGAGCCAGTGCCAGTCTCCTGCTCCCCTGGCCCCACGCCTCTGCTTTGTGGCTGCAGGGAGCTGTAGATGACACTGTTGCTTGTTTCCTCCCCAGTCCCTGATAATGACAGGAAAATGTGCTTAATGATCTAGGAAAAATACTCATTATTATCAATATGTGCATTTCTATAGCACAAATAGAAGGGCATCAAACTGCCATGGGTCCAACTGTGCTCATCCCAAGCAAGTGTACTTTGAAGGGTGAGACATTAGCTACAGCGTGTCATGGCTGCTGGTTTAAAACTACTTAAAAAGAAGGCCTATTTTAGAGCAAGATAACTCAGAAATTTCTCCCTGTCTCACTGCAAAGACTTATAGCTTCATAGTCCTTAGTCAAATGGGACCCATTGGAAGGTCATCCTGCTCCCATGACTTCGTGGGAAGAGCTGAAAAAAAACCCTAAAAATCTGAATTGACTTCCTCTTTTCTCCTTTTGCCTTTGCTGAGTTTGAAGAGAGACAAAAATGGGCATCTGAGGCCAGCAGGACAGCACAGGGCTGTCAGCCCAAGGGACCCACATGAGCTTGGTGCACACCATGTCTGCACTCCGAGAAGCCTGGGGTCCGGGAGAGGTGTCCTGGAAGGTGGGCCTGGGAAGAAAGTAAAACATCCTGGTTATGTGGAAAAGCAGATTTAGAATAAAAATCATCCTGTGTAGTTTCACAAGCAGCAGAGCTTGTGAGTTTGTGTTTCCAGCATTACTTTTCTGGTATCCGATACTGGTGTGCATGCTAGACATCTCATATTGGTTGGTTAAACAGGTTGGTTAACAGTGTTGGTTAAACAGGTTTACCTTCTCCTCCTTCTTTTCTGCTTT
>VZSG01000121.1:343615-366491 GCA_013398315.1 Nothoprocta pentlandii
CCGTAAACCCTTCAATGTTCATATACATTTGCAGACACATCAGTACCAAGCTTCAGAGGGTGAAGGAGCAGCTGACTGTCTCAGGGGCAAGTGCCAAAACATACATGGGCACATGCCTGGGTCATGTCTGGGGTGACAGATCCCACAGTGGTCTAGAGATATCTGTGGATTAGAAATAACATGTGCCTTGTGGGATGCCAGCCTCTTACAGCCAGTGTCTGAGGGAACTGAGTCCCACATTGCTCATCCTCATGGCTCTCCATACAGTTAATACTGTTTGATGCCACAAACTGTTAGACTTGGACTGTTGGGCGTGTGGAGCTCATCAAACCATTGCAAGGTGCTAGGTAGGGGAATTTAAATAAATGTTGCACAGATAACCTTACAAATATTTAGATGTGGTCTCACAGTGATTTCAGCAGAAATTCTGCTTCCCAAAATGACCTTGTAGGGTCACTTACAAGTGACTTGGCAAGATTTATCCTGTTACCTTCAAGAGAGACTGGTTCTCTGCAAAAGGACAGGCCAAAACATTTCCATGAAAATAATTTTCTCTGATGATAAACTAGAGCTCTATTTAAACGCACACTTTCAAAAAGATGCCTGCTTTCCTTGAACAATGCTGCTTTCTGTGAAACAATGAAGATACAAACCTCAAAAATTTTCAACAGGTTTTAGTGAGAAAAACTCATTACAAGGTGCTACAAAAATAAATAGGTTTTAAGCATTTTGAATGCGGGGAGCTTTTCACAAGAAGACAAGGTTTCCCATGGAAAATTCTAAATAAACCTATATTCATTTTATTGACAAAAATATTCTACAGAAATGAGTACTCTCTCTTTTTCCGATACAATGTAGTCTCCACATTCCCCGGTCAGGTGAGTGCTTTAGGAAATCCCAGCTCCTTGGAGGCAGAGATTATTCAAGGTGAAGTCCTCGCACAGACCTGACAGTGTGTGGTTTTTGCATGAGCTGTGGTTTCACAGAACAGCACGTGTAACTGCGATAGTCTACCTAAACTCCTTGAAGGCATGTCTGCATTGACCTCTGTAGTTTCTTCTCCCATGCACATGACAGCTCGGCATTATGTTATGTGACAGGATGGCCCCTATGCAAAAGGCTGTGGCCTCAAGGCATGGCTCTGCCAGATTGTGTCATCCCTATAACCAAACAGGTTACCAAGTAGGCAATATTTATTGTTCTGGGCCTTTGAAGTTCTGAAGAATGAGAATGCAAGATCAAAAATCTAAAAGCATGGCTCATACAAGACAAAAGGTCTAGCTGTCCATAGTGATGGAGTATTTTCTTCTGATGAAGTTGCCTTTCTGGAAGAAAGCTTTGTTTCAAACAATTGCCTTTGCACCATTTTGTTTAGTGTCCACATTTTTAACGAGAACACTCTATCACTCTTTCAAGGTAACATTGATTTTTTTTTTCCATTCACTTCAGCACAGTGAGTTCAGCACTCATAATTTATCCTCCTTTTTAGATGATAATTTCCATGCTCAGAATGCTTCATAAACCCTACCTGGCTGCAGCAGCAGCTCTTTGTGATTCGGGAACGAGCAAGAGCTGTAAGATGTGCTCTGTGGCAGGCAGGCATGACCCCATAGAGCCTTAATACTTGCTGCAGAACCAGGAGGACTCAAACACAACTGCCTCAACACTCAAGTGCAGCCCCTTGGCCGTTCTCTGGCATGAGTGGGCTCCCCTTGCCAACCCAATGGTGGGACCTGGTTCATCCAAACCTCGGCCACCCACCTGGCAGGCCTTGAATCCTAGTGCTGGCACAAATAAGGAGAGAGGAGAGTTGGATACCCATTTTGGGAACCAGCAATGGCAACGTGTGGGGTGCTGGAGTGCTCTGAGCAGCCAGCAGGACACATGAGAGGCTAGACCATGCCTAAAGGCAACAGCATTGACCAGTGCACAAGCAGCTTGGCCACCACTTGTGCAGTTGTCTGCTTACTGCTAGTAGTATCACGGCAGCAATTTCTTTTGCATCTTTATTATTGCAAAGCAATATTCATGCATTTTCTCTCAAAAATTAACTTAAGATTAATGTCACATGCTGCTCATATTTAATAATAACGCATTCATTGCCAGCGAGCTGTGTCCAGCTCAGCAAATGTCCAAATTACTGCCATAAATTAACCCGAGGGTAGAATATATTTTTCAGGCTAAAAGGTGAAGATCCTTCTCTAGGTGTTTGTCGGCATGAGCTGTGATTCTCATGGAAAAACACAATATGTGGATAATAATGAAGAAATCAAGATTCAATTAATAATTAATTTTTAAAAATGTCACTGCTAATATTCATATGAAGGGTATCATTAAGGTCTAGCATGATCGAAAGGAGAACTGCCAACCTAGAAATGCTCCCAGCTCTGCGACTGATAAAGAATTAATAGTCTGTAATGCAATCTACTCATGCTTCTAGATTAATCTGTCAAAGACAATTAATCAACACACAAAAAACTTTCTCTTTTTAAAATAGAAATGTATACACAATTAATTTGATGGTGGATATTGCTGAAATTTTACAGGCATTTTCTTCGTCTATTTGCTGAAGTTATAACAGTGGGTCTAAGAAAGAAGGCCTGTCCAGGCAAATTTGTACAGTGGAAGGTCACTTATACCTTTAGGAAAAAAAAGTCAAACTCCACTTCTGCTTGCACGATTTTTTTTAAAGAAAAATAAGTCCACTCAGTAAAAACGGTGATATTTACAGATGTTGTGTTTCTTCACACATTTTTAATTCTGTGGAATACTTTTTACAAACGCATTTGCAATGAACATGTATTCTAGGATCATTCAAAAATGTATAATCTGTTTGACTTTAATGGCACTGTATGAACGTCAGTGAAAACAAAGTTGTGAACCATTCAGGGGTCTCATTTTTGAAGATAATTGAAAATGCCTCCAAACAGCAGGAAATAAAATTTTCCATTAGGAACTGGGTTTTTAAAATATATAATATTAATTTATATTATATAGCAATTCTTGTTATTATTTCCTTTTCTATGAAAAGCAAATTTATAAGCATGTTTCATAAAGAGAGGCCAGAATGGAGTCAATTTTCTAGGGAGAAACACTTGAGAATAATTCCTCCTTTCTGCGCTGACTCATTAGTAATTTATTTCCACGAACTTGATAGAGTTTTAATTGACTCATTTTCATATCAAACTGTATGACACAGTTGTTTGACCACATTTGCTCCTGATCACACACGATTCATTTAGCTGCAAGAGGCCAGGGGATGTATCTGGTCGGTCAGACTCTGTGGACCATGCTTCAAGCAGTGGTGGGTGGTGGGACATGTGGGCAGAAGCTGGGGTGGTCCTGAAGACCTGTGGGTGCTGCACCAAAGCTGGCACTGCCACATGGGCATCCTCTTGCTGTTGCACCATGCTCATCTTGAGGGAAACTTTGAAAATCCATTTTTTCCTCTTTTTAGCCAAAAGGTATGCTAAAGTGTCAGGAAAGGCCTTAGGTGGGAAATCCTAGATTCTACTCTCTGTGTCAGAGAATGTGAACTGTGAAAAGCAGACAAGGGCAATGCCGTTTCCATAACTGGTGAGCAGCCAAAACAAAAAACTTCATGATTGGCACATGCTGCATTCAATCAGTCTCAGAAATTTATTTTCTTTGTCCAAGGATTTTGTGGGTGGAAAAGGAGTGGGAAGAGAGGGTTTTAATATAGGGTCTGACTGATACTGATCCTGCCAAACTTGTAAGTGAGCTCTCTAGTTATCAAAGGTGCTGAATTCACACTGGCTTGACATTTTTGATGTCATCTCTTTGGAGACAGTCTCACTGCCTCTGATTACCTCTCACCGCTGTGCACAACCCATTAATTCCTATTAA
Organism: Nothoprocta pentlandii; assembly: GCA_013398315.1. NCBI lineage: Eukaryota > Metazoa > Chordata > Aves > Tinamiformes > Tinamidae > Nothoprocta > Nothoprocta pentlandii. The sequence goes on from VZSG01000121.1 coordinate 347,483, forward strand.
ACCTCCCGCCCAGCCTCTCCCTGTGCTTTTTTTTTTTTTTTTTTAAACCAGCAGGGAAGCACAATGGGAGAGGCCTGGAGATAATACAAAATTCCAGTCAAGGCATTTGTTTCTTATTACGTTTGCCCTTCCCAGAAAGGAAAGTGGCAGGTTGCCATGAGCTAGGTCTGCTCAATAATTCAGACCACTTGTAATCAGAAGAAAACAGGCAGGCCCATGATGGATAGCAGCCTCACATCAGATGTCAACGTTAGGTCTACCCAATCTATTGCCGGCCTTCTCAGTCTTCCATCACGATATTTCACTTGCCCACTGTAAAGGGCTTGCATTAAATTGACTGCTAATTTACTGGGCATAGATCTGTCGTCAACTAAGTCCTGCAGTGATAGACCATTTTGCTTGTCTTATTCAGTGGCTACCCAAAGGCAAGGAGGAGGCAAGGAACCTACCATAGGTGTGTTCGGTTGAGCTTTGTCACCCGCCTTGTGGAAAATGTTACTCCCTTGCAAACGGTTGACTAAGGTCAACTAAGTTTTCTATAGTCCTCTGCACTTTTGAAGATGGACAAAACCAGTAAATTATCTGAAAATGCCACTGTGCGTATACGCTTGGGACTTATTCCGCAGTGCTTTTTGTTTTTAAGGCCCATATTTCACCACATTCACAGCATCTCTTAAACCATAAACCAAGACGCCCAGTCCAGGAAAAGACACTTGTTAGGTCATGAACTACCAGTGACTAGCTTAAGTCTTGTACAGGCCTTTGCCATCTTGAACAAATCTCCTGCTTTCACCATGTGTGGAAGACTTTTCTGTCCCATTTCTTCAGACAGAAGGACTGCAGAAAGCATTCCCTACAAAGCCAGCCAGGGAAGACACAATAGAGAGAGTGAGTCTCAGTGCTTTTCAAAGGAGCACAGTGGTGGTGGTGGTGGCACAGCTTTTGCCATCACGGACAACAGGCTTTGGACGCTTGACGTCCTGTATCCGCTTCACTGACAGTGCTTTTTTCCTGGGCTGGGACGAGTCATGACTGAGAGCAAATGGACTCTCTCCAAGTTCTCTTATTAACAACTTATTAGCTGTGGTGGCTGCCTTGAGGCTCCTGAGTCCAGTGTGCCTAGTGTCTTGAAGAGCTTACACTGGATTGCCTAGCCATAATCAGTTGGTGAACTACTCGATAATAGTCCTTTTTGGATGATTCCTGAAACAAAGGATAAAGTGTTTGGCAACTCTTGGAGTGAGACAGACTTCTTCCAAGCATCTCTTCTGATGTACCATTTGGACATTTTCTGTTTTGTACTTTTATTTTAACCTTTCAATGGCTTCATAAAGCTTCAGAATGATTTCTGGAGCTAGAGCTGAGGAGAAGTCCTAAAAGATGCATACATTTGACTATTACCATGCTAGCTAGAAATGAGAACTGTATTTTGCAAAACCTTCTGAGGTTTCAGAAGTCATTTAAATTACACAAATGACCAAAAAGCTTCAGAAATCTGTCATAAAAATAAATGAGGAAAAAGAGAGAAAATGTCTGTGATTCATTTGGTCACTTGGTGAGAGGAATCAAACTGAAGCAATACCTTGTCCTTTGCATTAAGATCATCTGTCTGTTTGTTTCTTTATCATTTTGTTCAGAAATTTAATTCTGAACCCCAAACATTTCCAACAAAAGTTTCAACAACAAAGATAGATTTCCTTGAAAGGTTTTGGTTTCAATGAAACCACATTTTCTGGTGAAAAACATTTAATTGAAAAGTTCCCGTCCAGCTCTTGTTTTGACATCCTCTTCAAGCATTGCAGGTATGTAAGCAGTGAATCAAAAAGAAACAATGAAGCAAGCATTTTATTTTGTCTTTCATATTATTCAAGTTACAAAAAAAACAACTCCACATGACAGTAATTATACATTTTAGATATTTGGCATGATTGTGAATGACAAGACAAAGCTTGGTTATTTAAGTCTTCTTTTTTATTTTTTTTTTTAATTTTAATCATCTGGATTGTTGCTGAACATGAGCCAACATCTACTTTGTTTTCCTGAGTCTGAACTTTAAGTCTATGAAAACAAAACCAGATAAAAAAAAAATCTGAGAAGCTCTTAGGAGTCAGTGATGAGGAACATTTGTGTATGTCAGTGGTGGAGGTCTCGTTGGTAATTCAAGTAGAGGGTGCAAGTGACAATGTGTTCCTGTAGGAATAGTAATAATATGGTCGCTGGTACATGGGTACAGGTGTGTCTAGCTGCAGCTGGGCTGCCTAGGTGTTTATCAAGCTCCCTTCAAGAGGCTGTTTCTCAAGATTCCTTGAAGAGTATCCCCCAGGATGAGGCAACTCACACTGCTGCAGCATCTTTATCATACAGGAATTGACCATGACTATCACTGGTTCTCAAGCTGAAGTCCACTCATTGCCTATGAAACTACGGGACGTACATGGTGGCTCATCATCAGACCTGTATTTACACATGATTTTAAACAGTATTTTCAAGAACAAAAGAATGTAATGATAAGATTTCATAGCGGCTGACAAAAAATTAGTGTTTTAATGTGGTCCATTAGTCTCAATGTTTTAGAAACTTATTAAAAATGGTGGTTTGACTCAAACTCGAAGTATTTTTGAAAGTGGATGCATTTCAAATTCATAGTCAAATTCATATTTATACTTGCTTTCTGGTGCTTGGGTTTTATCTAACACGATATCACTCAACATATTTCTTACTCAGAATGGGCTTTTCCCTTTACAAAAAATAATTTAAATAATCCTTTACAAAAAAATTTACAAAAAAAGGGATATCTTTTTCGTAGTATCTCCTTCATTGCAACTGCACCCAAAATCATAGGATGCTATTGGTTCTGCTAAAAATGTTTTTTTTCTTTTTTCTGTATGAAGGGTTGGTTAAAGAAGAAACAAACAAACAAACAAACATTTGTTCCAAAGCCTGAATACAGAGAAGACTTACACAGGAGACCTCCTAAGTGGTCTGAAATAGAGGATTTTCTGTCTTTAGCAGAACATTGTGCTTCTTTCTGATCTGGAATCTGCATAAATGGTGTGAACGAGTAGGATTAGGGAAGAGAAAATTATATCTACTGTCTTCTGACCAGCCTTGGACTATCGTCCTTTTGTGGTTTCTGCTGTGGCTTGGGAAATTCCCCTTGGGGAGTGATGCTGGGTGTAGCCATTTTCAGAAAACACTGTCAGCACAACTCCTACAAAGCGGCACTGTTTGGAGTGTGGTAGGGGCTTGGGGGACTTCTGGTAAAATACTTACAACTTGCAGTATCAGCAGCAAGACCACTGTCGACTACCGGAAAAATCTTTCCACTTCCTGTCAAAAGTCACAACTCTTCACAGCATCACTAACATGAACACTGATAAAGACCAAGCTGGCCCTATGTGCAAGGTTATTTTAGGACAATCTAAAGCAAAAATCTATAGCAAGAGTAAGGCCCAGAAGTTCGTTGCCAAGGTCCTTGCACAGTGTAAAAGAGCAAGAACGGCTCAATTGAACAAGGAAAATGCAGGGCTGGAAACCTCAGGAGAGACCAAGAGGATAGCTAAGCGTGGTGCCAGGGACTTCATTGTCCCACCACACACAAACCAGGGAGGTGGGAGAGCGAGGAAAAGGCAATGCAGCAGAGCTACGTTGCACAGCCTGACAGGCAGCTGCTTTAGATAGGATTCAGTTAAAAATTAGAGTACCTACATTGAAAGTTTGCATGGAGATGTTGATATATGAGCTCAAGGAGTGGTTCCACAGCTCCACAGCTTCCGCAGCTCAAGGAGTTGCCTCCACAGAGATATCTTGAGGAGCTTGAGATGTTTCAGGGAATGTGAGGCATTGACAGGGCCCTGACAGATATGACATTGGACCTACAGGACATGCAGGTCCTCCTGGAGCTAAGACTGGCGGCTAAGAAGAAAGCCTTAGAGCAGCTACTCTGACACTCAACATCTACAGGCAATTTCAACATGCCTAAATGTATTTAAACTACTATAGTCAACAGAGTCTGGAAAATAATTTGACTTGCCTGTTGTAACTCAGCTGCTTGAATAGCCACTGTCTGTACTGACAAGACAGATCTCCACAAAGGGGACCTTAGGCTGCCAACTCACATGCAGATGATGAAATTGAGATAATTAAAAAAAAAGTCCCCATTAGAAATCAAGCACTACTGATATCTTAGTATAATTGCCAGCTCTTGCTAGGCCTTGTCCTACCAAGGGATCTGTGACAAACACACCCTCCATGCCCACTGAAGGAGCCAGAGTCAAGCCGATGTTTTGTTCCTGCTAAGAAAGCAGCTCACAGTGTGCAAAACCAGTTTGGCACTGTCTCAGCACCTTGACCTTGTAGCTAGAAGCCATATTTTGTTCTAGGTGAATTTTTAGTACCAAATAACATCTGATGTCACTGTAATTCTTACAAGAGCAGCACTTTCCATCCCCCTCCCCCCAAATGGCCAATTACTGGTAATTGTTAAGAAATTCTCTGAAGGGCCACATTCTGCTCATAACCTAAGGCCTCTGGTCATGCTGTCTTTCTTTCACCAGAAATATTGGATTAAGTCCCTCTGCTACTTCCATCTTTGCTCAGCTGCTGGATGTCTTTTCTCCACTATCACCTGCTTGCACTTGGTAGTGGTGCAGTCTGAACTAGAACAGTGTTTTTTTAAAAAAGATCTGTGTTTTGGAAGTAGAAGAGTGGATGCAGTCCAAGCAGTTCCAGGAAGCACAGACCTGTTTGGAGTCTGCGATGGCAAAAAGCTAAGGCCCTGGGAAGCCATAAAAGGATATTTTAAAGAAGCTCATCTCGGCTCGACTGTAAGCTGATTTAGAAGACAGACACCAAGTGGCTGCATAGATGTTGAGGCCATGGCAAAGCAAAATTTGATCATGTATTTTTGCCTTTGTGTGTGTTTTTTAACTAGTCTAAGCAGAAACATTTTGCTAATAGGCTTTTTAGATGTATCTGGGAGGAAGTTCAGAATTCCTGTATAATTCGAGGGTGTACCAAGCCAGAAAAACCTGCCAGTACTCTGAAAGCCTATATAAAGTTCAGCAGTGAACACACACAGCAAAGGAAAAGACATAACCATGGTTAAATAGCTGCTGCACCTGCAAGAGGGATAGCTTTTCCATATAATATTCTTGCACTGGCTGGTCCTATGAGTTATGCACATGTAGAAGGGTCACAGTCTGTGGAAAAAGGGCTATGCTACACTTCCTGATAATAGCTGAGCTGAGCCAAGGTGCAAATGGCTCTGCAAAGAGCAGGACAACCAATGCATTTGGTTGTGCATTTCCCTGTCTAGAAGAAGCCTGGAGGCCACCCCGACTGCCCTTAGGCACCCTTGGTAAAACACCCTTATGCAGAATTACACAGAGATGAAACCCTGTGTCAGCTTCCTGAGTAAAGATGTCTCCAGGCCACCAAAATGGATTTCTCATCTCCTTTCTGTTTCCACATATATCATGACACCCTCTCTCTGCCTGCTGTATCCTTGTTCCCAAAATCCATCTTCTCCTCTCAGAAACTTCAGCACTGCTATCATTTCGCTGCCAAATGCCAAATAATGAGGAATTTCCTTCCACCCTTCGTGGCTCTCACATCCCTCCACCACCTTCCACAGCACAGAGCTCTTCCTGCAGCTCCAGGCTTTCATGGCATCACCTGCCACCCCTGAGCCCATCGCAGGTGGCCTTGGGGATCCTGCTGATGGGGCCAGGCTGGAGCTGGGGCCGCGTTTCAGGTGGACGTGGGGCTGGTTTCCATCCTCCCCACAAAGCTGCTCACGAGCAGCCTGGCAGCCACTGCGTGCCCACCTCCGGCTGCTGGCGCACATCGCTAGGTGTCACTAGACCATTTAATTAGAGCCAGGAAAAGCCACAAGTTCTGAGTTTTGCCACTGGGACAAGCCTTAGGGCTGTCCTGGCTGAATGAAATCCCTCAGTGCTGTTAAAGATTCTCCCAGCTGCATCTTTGCAAGGTGAAAGTGGGGATCCGTGACTTTGCAGGAACATTTCTTCAGGAAAGCCATCTGTGCTTCAGAAAAACACATCCCATCCTTCACATTGGTATTTTCAGTCTCTCTGAAAATCATCTAAAAGGCAAAACTGCTGGGTGCAAACTGCTGGACAGCTTAAAAAAAAAAAAAAGCTCTGTTCTCTGTACAGTTTGAGCAAAGTAATTCCCTGAGGTGCCCACTGCCCTGCAGCTCTTCAGAGAGCTCCTGCTTCTCCTCATCAGATTTTCAGCCTGCGTTTTAGATCAGTGAGATTAACATTGCTTGCATAAATATTGAGAAGTTACCCCGGCAGGTGCTCAGTTCATGACAATCTCATCTGCAAAATGTCTGGCATGGAGTGCCCCAAGTTCTTGCTGTGCTCCAATCACGGTACTGAGCATACTCTCTTTTCCACAGGAGCTATTCCATAGTAAAAAATAATCAATTTAAAATATTGCATGCAAGCTCGGAAACTATAGAAATACCAGGAGGAAATATTCTGGGTTGCAAAATCTTTTGCTGCATGAATCAAATATATAGATAGGAGATCAAGTACCTGTATGAACCACCTGGGACTCACTGCACACTGAGGAAAAGACTCTTAAACTAACAAGATCAGCAAATAAGACTAAATGCTGAAAGAATCTTTTGCAGAGAAAATGCAGGCTCTAGCCTTTAAGCTATTATATGCTGTAACATTTAAGCTAGTAATAATTTTTCCCTAGTTCAAGAGTTGAAAATTACTTTTTTTTTTTTTTTTCCCCAGAACATAAGTTCAGAATTTGTTACATGTTTTTCCGGACTGCAGTTTCATGACCAGTTTAACCTGATCCATGCTCACTTATTCACAGTCCAGTGTTAGGCCTGTGAAGTCCTTGGCTGAGCTACATCTGTCTGAGAGCTAACCAGGTATAAAACCCAACAAAAGTCCTTTTCGGCTGATAATTCACTGAACTGACTCATCACGCACAAGCAAGGACACTGCTGCTGGAGCAAGAGGGAACATGCAGCTTCAATCAGCTCTTTTGGGGTCAGCCTACACTTAGGTCAATTTATGCTCATTATGAGATCTTAATCTAGCTGTGCTGAATGCTTTCTTCACCTCAAAATTGCAATTTAATGAAAGAGTAATTAAAAGCAGTGATGATTTTAATCCATTACTAGACATGTCCTGTTTCAATATAAATCTAATTTGATCTTTTTTAACTGGGAAAATACATAACTATTACTTCCTGAATATGACAGCAAATAACAATTAAATAGTTAATTATTTTGTAGCTGGGCACATGAGATTTTGTACATTGTCCCCATAAGGTTGCAGTTTTCAATTATGTGCTGATATACTTAACACTGGATAATTAAATGCCCAACTATCTAAAGCCACAGCTCTTTAACAGGACTTACTGTGTCCTACACTACCTTGGCCCATTCTGAGAAGCAGATGAAAGACATTGCTCTTTGGAAACACTGAATAACCTTGCTTCTGGAAAACAAGTGCTGAGATTTGACTCCAAATGAAGATACCTGAACTGGGGTGTCAGCATGTAGGAGTCCACCTCTTCACTGGGTGCCTAGGCTGCCTTTTTAGTTAGTGAAGACTGAAAGCTGGGTTCAGTTGGGGTCAGTTGTATTGAATGTAGCAATGAGTGTCCTTCGAGTACACACAGGCTAACAGTGACATCCTTACAGGGATGACAGCTATGGCAGAGGCCAACAGGGTCTGTGGTCTTCTTGAACAGCACCTGAAGGCCAGGGCTTATAAATCAGGACTAAAAATCTGTGTTCAAGCAGCTGAATCCTTCCAGTCTTCAGTGGCTAGCATCATTCAGCTGCTGGATGTCCAGGAGCTGTTCAGCTGCCTTGTGCTTTCAGGAGAGCATCGGGCACCTGCATGGGGTTGGCAGACATGACGCAGGACTTCTGAGCCACCTCTGTCTTCTGGAGCAGCCCTGGGTAGGCAGGCAGGATCTCAGATGGCAGCGGGTGAGGGATTCAGGCAGTGCTCCTGGAGCTGGCTTTCCCCCCATTTACAAGCTCTAATAAGAATACCATCATTTTGGACTGGATTTTGGAATTTTTGCTCATACTCAGCAAACTTTTGCATCGCATCTGTGGCATAAGGCACTTCAGGGGCCATCACGATCTGTCTTTTAGGGAACAGCAGTAAGCATGTGCTGTTAATCACAAAATAGCAATCAGTGCAGGAATTAGCCGTTGCTGTCCCAGAATTTAAAACACTAGGCCTTGTTAGGCTCTGACTCTCCTGTCCTGCACTCCAGGGTAATAGCCTGATTTCATTGAAGCCATTACATTGACTAATGTAGTCCATTTAGAGACGTCACAGAATTCACCTCCTAGCAGAGTTTTGGCCAATCTATAAGAAAAAACACTGTATTCCTGCTAAGGTCAGAGCATATGCCCAGGGACCTGTAATTTTATCTTGACTGATGGTCCTTCCAAAAATATTTCAACAGCTGGAAAAGCTGAACATCTGGCCGAAGAACCTTTCCTGAGAGTTTTGCCTTCTGGAAGCAATAAAGACGGACCAAAAGAGTGCTCTGCTAACACAGAGTTTAACAAATTGCTCTTTCCAAATGATTGAGCCTGTTACTTGCTGTCTTTGTGTTGGAACGAATTTGTCCCACTAAAGCCCAGTTACATAAGGCCCTTAAATATCAAGGAAGTCTCGCTGATTTCAAACAGAAATAATGCAGTGATGATAATGCTGCATAGCACATGCCCTGCAGGAGCACCCAGTCTCTGAACTGCTCTTTCCAAGGCAGTCCAGTGTGACACATAAATTTGTGTCAGCTTTGGTGGAAGATGTAATTAGAAGTGCATGGTGTTGAAAAGGAAAGTGTGGAGCGGGTAGAACAGAAATACACCTTTAGCCAGAAAGGCTAGTGATTAGCCCCCAAATGAATCAAAGCAGGTGGAAGTCAACCATGAACCAATAAACTGAGATGAAAGCAGCAAAGAGACAAACTGGCTGAGCCGGATCGATCAGCTTGTGGGATTCAAATGTGCTTACAAGCCTAGGAAATCTCTAATAAAGCAAAGCCCTAAGCCACTGAAATTTAATTAGCACAGTCTTTTGATGCTTTTTGCCCTTTGAAAGAGCTTTAAAGGCCAATCACGGGATACTCACTTCACCTTAATATAGAACAGAAATGATGCGGCAGTTTATTGACTGTGTATTTCATCCCTTTTTTTCATAAGGCTGATGCACAGGGAGAGGGAAAGCATCAGGCTGGTGCAGAAGACACTAGAAGAGAGTGGGTTCTTGAGGCCTGGTGCAGTGACACGATGCAGAGGTGCAGGTGGCCTGAGCAGCATTTGCCTCTTTGGCTGTAGCCCCACAGGGGAGCCCTTACGTGGCCTCGTATGGCAGCAGAGGAGCTTGAAAATCAGTAGTTGCTCTAATGACAGCTCCAACAAAGCAGAACTACCCCTTTGGAAAACAGTCCCAATTATCAAGTGCACCTTGAATCCTCCAGCCATAAAGGCCATTTGAGTGTGTTGCTATTTACGCTGCCTGGGAGGCTCTGGTCAAGAGCAGGAGGCTGTGAGCATGAGATGCTCCCTACCTCCCTTCAACCTCAGTTGCCTAGTGTGGTAGTTGAAGGTAATGAATTTCATTCATTTTTAATTATTTCATTTAGATGGCAGAATTAACAATAATTCCAATACTACAGTTAACTCATGAATCATTCACTCCTGCTGTTATTTGTTTTCCATTCTACAAAAAAATACAGCTTGCCTCAAAAGGTAGGGAAGTCTGAAATCCAGGGTATTTTTTTTCTCCATGAAACATTTCTTCCACCTTTTCTTTGGTCTTTTTTTGGGGTCTATATTAACCCAGGGCCTGGGCTAGACACACAAGCATTGTTTGCTCAACAGGATCCAACCAGAATATTTTATGATAGGGGAAAAAACTTGGCTCAGAATATCAGATAAACAAAATGTCCTTCATACCAAATGTTTTAGGAATTGGAGTTCTGAGCTCAGCAGCAAAAAAAAGATTAGGAGCAGATATTGCTTCAGCAGACATTGCTTCAGCTTTATTAATAACAGATTCTCCACTAGATGAAAGAGGACATCACTAGGTCTAAAAATAAAAACTAGAAGATAAGGAAGAAAATTATTAGGACTAGAGGTTAAACTGTTCTGAGGTAGAGAAATGAAATCACAACCAGACTGAGGATTTCCTATAGGAATTCACTTCCTGTACACTAATTACACTTTTTATGCTCATTAATTTAACCAAGCATGCTTGCATTACAGTGTGCTTTCCCCAAGAGCTTGGGTTCAAAGCTGCAGGTGACAGCTATAGACCAGCCTGTTCTTTGCACTTGTTCTTGTAGTGCTGGAGTTGAGCAGTAACATGTCAGCGTACACAGGATACTCTGCATCTGGATCCTGAATCCTCCCATGGTAAAGGAACACCTTCCATGTCAAATTTCCCAAACTGAGAAGATGCTCCCATGGAGCCTAGGGGGCTTTAATCTCACCATCAGCTCCAATAAGCTCTGAAAACCTCAACGGCAGAGCGGAGGTTTTGTCTGGGAAGAACAGATTTGTGCCAGTTTGGGAAGGATGGCATTTCTCTAGTGGAACATGGAATGAAGGAAGCTTTGTTTCAAGTACTACCTTGGACTGATAGAGCTTGTCCCCAAAAGCAGCTCAACGCTCCTCTCTTGCGCCTCACCGTTTGTGCTGCATGTCTGTGCTCTCCCGCTTGCAATGGGTAACGAACACTTAAAAGAAGAGAATAAGAAATAGGGAAGCATTTCAGGCATGAATTCTCAGACAAATGATCGTTCATGCTGAAATTAGCAACACTCAAAAGGACAAAAAATGCACACAGATTGTTCAAATGCTTCACAAAAAGAAATGTCACCAAATGAAATAAACCAAACTTATGCACTTGTATTCGCTAGAAATCTATTAAGTCATTTTTTTCTGACGTACGACCTTACTATTCTGAAGTGATTTATATACTATGTGATCAATACTTATCGACTTATAAGAATGGTTTATGATGGGTATAGCAACAGGCCTATTTCAGATGATAAAAGTGTGGGCTTCAGCGAACATTTGCTTTTAATTTGGAATTCATAAACAGTATTTATTGCATCCAACACAGCTGTATCACATTGTTTTGGAAACATTAGATTGGGGAGAGGACAGTCTGGTGGTTCCTGAGGCAGCCTTGCACTATTATTATGCACAGGCCCATTATTTTCAATAGAGTGGCAGCTGAAGACCACAGAGTGTGTCCCAAGGCCACGTGAGGGTCATCGCTTCACAGCACTAAAGCGGCTAAGTATTCATTTATAGCCTACTTAAGCCATAAGTATTCCCAGAGCAGATGTATAATATTTTTAGCAGGATGTTGTATTACCCTCTATATGTTATGGTCTTCTCTTTTAAATGACTTTGGCCGCATTTTCAGACAACATCAAATTGTCCTGTAAAACTCATCAACGTGACTGCACATATGTAAACACCTACTCATCTACTCTTGACCTGCTCACCCTGACCCATTTCTTTCATATGTAAATAGGATGATTTTGCAAATAAGATCCAAATCAGCCTACCGAGAGCCCACTCTCGGCCCTCACTCTAGAAGAGGGCCAAGGTGGCTCTTGCTCCTCTCTCATATGCATCAACTAACTCCCAAACGTTACATATCAACCTTTAGGCCTCTAATCACACATAGAAAACTGGAACATGCAGCCCAATGAGTCTTCAGCCTTACTATACAGGGGTGTACAAGCTCTGAGATTTACTAACTGGGCTTTTCCCCTTGATTCTTGAACCCCATAGAACCCATGCCTGGTCTCTCAGCAGAGGGATCTGCTGTTCCGGCGGGAGAGCAACTTGGCACATGTTGATGTTCTAAGATAAAATGCTCTCCTGCATTTGGAAACATGTATGTGCCTGCGCATGCTGCAGGAACGCCAAGAAATCAAAACCACAATATCTGCAATCCAATTCTGCTTGGAAATGAGCCTGACAGATTTGTATATCTTGAGAAAAAAAATATATTCTGATGTCATATTTTAAGAGTCAGTCATTCCTAAGGACCTAAGGACAGTGCTGACATTTACTTATCGCTTGCAGAGGACTCACCCAGTCTTAGTTCTGAATTTATCCCTGGTGCCCAATGGCTGGCTCACTGTGAGAGTCTCATGTGTATAACAACACTACAAGCAGCAGGTATTTATCTGCTTCTATGAGGCTGTCCATTTAATTAAAGCATCCAGGAAAGCTGTCTTACCAAAGTGAGGTCAAAGTAAATATGAGAGAGGTCTGTGGTGCCCAGTTTCCTCAGTTAACCCTGCTGAATCATTTGCTCAGGATTTTTTGCAGAGCAATGCAGATTACTCAGTATAAGTTAGCCCTCACAAGCTCCTTTGCCCTTCATAACTTTGGAAGATTTTCACAGGTTATTTATCTGGATGGTTCTGCTTTCGGTTTCAATGTAATTTATAGTCATGAGGAATAAACAAAGCATCTTAGACTAGTCAGAATTAAGATATTAAGATGATTTACTGTTTACTATACCATGCCACAGTGTCTTAAGAACACTATATGAGGAATTAACGCCTATTTCAACCAAGGTGAAAGGTTTAAGCTCACAAAAGCTAAGCTTAAACTCACCAAAACTTATCAGTATAAGTTACAGTGAAGACTCAGATTCATCTTGCTACAGTAGGGATAGCTGCAAAGGATCTTTTTTATGTTAGACTTGAAGGCCTCTCTGTCTGGAAAAAAAATATTTGGAAAAAAGTGTTTTTTTTTTTTTTTTTTTGTTTCCTTTTCAAGTTAGTAAATGTTCCATGTGTTGCCCCCTTCTTTTCACTTTCCTTCTGGGAAGAAGAAATTCCCAGAAAGTGTCTCCTCAGAATGCTACACAGATCAGTGGAACTCATTGACTGGTGCTGTTTTGGAAAAGAGAAGAAAATGAAGGAAATAGGGAAGAAAGATCATCCAGGCCACAGTAAACATGGCAGTCTGGATGCAAGTGTTACAGAGCATCTGGAGCCACTGATTACCACAAGGTACTCTTGGAGATCCTTCCTCTCTTCTCCCATCCCATTCCTCGCAAGCTTTGCACATGGTCATCACTGAGCACCATGGAAGACAGTGTTTGAGACAGGGGGATCTTCTGGTCTGACTTGACATAGCTGGTTTTACAGGCATTAGGATTGGTTGTGCTGGAGGCAGAGCAAGATGGAGTTGTGGAGTGAAGCTGTGACAGGAGGAAAGTCCCAAGAGGAGCTCAGTGTCTGTGCACAAACAGAATGGGTATTTATTACTCAGGAGTGTGGGCAGTGAAAATATCATCCTGGGAGCATGTACACATGCACCTGCATCTCTTAATCCTTTGCAGTTTTTCAGGGTTTCTCATAATATCTACCTTGTCATGAGGCTGCAAATAGTTATGAAGGAATGCTGAGAATTACAGCACGGTGGAACTGACAGCCTGGCACCTGCCTGAAGACAAGAACCGTCTGAGTTGCAGGCCTTTAGACTAAACCTGGTTTGTGCTCCTTCCATTTCATTTTACTTTAATGGTCAAGAAGACATGACAATTGAATCTAGTTCCAGCCATCACATGTGAGCTTCGCTCTGTTTTATATCAAAACTGTGAGAATTTCCTAGTCTACATACAACTCAGTAATACATTGCATTACTTTATAGAACCTTAATACAACTTTTGGTAAAACACAACTGTATCTTTCTATTTCTTGTCATTCCCAGTTTTCCTTGAAGCATGTCAGGAGCTGCAAATAATACAAGCTAGCTTATATTTTCTCATCTCTTCCATATAACAAGAAAGATTGCTAAATAATTTATCTTCCCTTTTCATGCCTGTTTCCTAAGACATGCTTCTCTGATAAGCAGAAATGTACAATTCCTGACCTAGCATCACTTTAAACCTTTCTCAGAGTAACCTGTGCTGTTGAGTGTTCAGAAGTGTTTAAAGTTACCACATCCCACTGAACTTTGTGATCAATTTTATTTTACCCTTCCATCTGTTGTACTACCCAGGTCCACTCAGGTGTTTTATATTTGTATATTCATAGTTTTTGTGCACAAAATACAGTGCATCTTGTCAGACATATGTTCTTTTTATTCCTTTCTTTATTCCTATCTATTTATTATTCCTACCTATTTATTATTTATGCCTTATGCTGAAGCTATGTAAACAAACACATGCTTGCACATGCATATGTAAATCAAGTGTAGATAAAAAAATAAAATTGTCACTAATGGCTGTAGGTGAAGCAAATTTCTGAAAGTTGGCACTGTAATTTTTTTTCTAATCAGTTGTTAAAAACAGCTTAATTCTGATGAAAAAGATCACATTTGTAATGGTTTATAGTATCTTCATGAACCGAATCAATACATTTCTGATTTAGAGAACATATTTTCAAATATATGTATGAATTCCATTCAGATTTTTTCCTGGATTTTTTTTCCTGAAAAAAAAAAAAATTTCCAGTGATTACTTTCTATTTGCCTTTACTGCCAGTGCCCATCTGAGAGCCTTGCTGAACTACTGCAAAGTGACCCTTCTGGTAGGTGACTGCAAAGTCCTTTTTGCTCCCCAAAATATCCGTTTATCAGAGAATTCAGCATGAAATGCAAGGAAAATTCACAGAAAAGGTAAGAGCAGCTTAGCTACAATGTGATGCACCAAGGTGTTGACAAAGCTCCCCTCGTTACAGGTGGATATGCCTTGAATTGGATGTTTGGTTTGGTTTGCAGCTTTTGGCCTTTTTTTGCTGCTTTTCTTCCTGTAAAGGTATGCATAGGCACTCTCAGAGGTCCAAATTGCTGCTCTGCAGGAAGGCCTGATATCTTACATTTTGATTTTCCTCAGTGTTGGAATGTTTGCAAATAATTTGTGAATGTCACATGAAATAGGAAGTCTTGACTATACTCTGCTCAGTAGAAGATCTGTTTCAGAAAAATAAAAGGAAAATATTCCAATGTAAAATTTTCCTATTGAATAAAATGTAAATCTAACTGCTTACACTTTTGTACCTTCTAAGCAAAAATTTACATATAACGTGACAATCAACATGTTCTATTCATGTATAATATTTTTTCATTTTTTTGCAAAATCTTTACTGGCAATCTGTGATTAGTGCTGATTGGAAAAATTTATTTTCTATAATAAATGTTTCTTGTTTCCTGTCATTAAGTAACCTGCTTTTTTTTAAAGAATGAAAACAAACCAGTCTTATTTCCTTATCCAAACTGTCATAGATTAGCCAAATTGCCTCATTGTATCAGGAAAACAGTATGTTAGGGAAAATAAATTATTTTAATCTGTGTCAGGCAGCAGCGGGTTATATGATTTTAAAATAATTAAAGTCAGCTGTAGGTTAACCTGATATTTTGACTAAGATATTATGCCATATCAGAGTGTATTGCATTATGGACTACTAATTCTGACAGCACAATACAATGTAAAAAAAATCGTGAGAATGATATACCAAGTCTCATATCTAGATGGATTGGGTAGACGAGCCCTACATTAAAATACAACCTTCAGAATACTTCATTAGAAACCAGGCAAGAAACAGAGCAGCTGACAAAACCAAAGGTATTTTCTTTAGTTTTACAGGTTTCGCAGTGATGGGGAGGTTTCCATCACGAACCTTTGCAAGAGCTGAAGCTGGTCAGGATTGGGAGTGCTCTTCTTGTGAGCATGGGAAGGGTAGTGCTTTGGCTCCAGCAGGGTTCCTCACATGGTGCCCTCCTTCCAAAACAGGCCCTTCAGGTGGCCAAAAAGTTGCTTTTGCCTCAAGGACCAGCTCAGTTTGGGCTCTCCCAGAAGACCAGCAATGTGACACTGGTTGAAGGACCCTTTCCTTGGCCTTGTGCTAACTCCAGCCCAGCACGACCCCAGTAGGTGAGTTGGTGTCCTGGTGGCTGCTATCTGCCTATGCGCAGTACTCCTCCCAACAGAGCCAACATAGGGCTTTTCAAGTTTTTTTTTTTTTTTTAATCTATGTAAATACCACCATTGAAAACTCTGGATAATAAACTTTACTAATAAGTGCAAAACCAACAAATGTATTATTCTGTATTTCTCTTTCCAGTACAACCATATCATCTATTCAGAAACCGTCTTCCCATCCAGATGTACTTCCAAAATTGGTGAAAAGCTCCTCATCAATTCCAACAATTCCTATTTCCATCAGCAATGTGGAAATAGGACACGCAGTCAGCTTGTGTTGCAGCCATGCCGTTCCTTGTGTTTTGTTTCTAAAATTATGGGCTGTAGAGCAGGCAGTCTCGTGAACTTGTGAAATTTCTGACACGGTGACCCTGTGCAAGTGAAAGCAGTAGATTTCATTTAGATCACAGGAGCGTTGCTAAAGCACAAGATCTGTGGACTAACAGCCTGCCTATGCCATTTCTCTTGTAGAGGCAGATGCGTTCAGCAAGTTCCACCTTTAATCCCACGGTGTAATTTGCTGGCTCTGCAGCAAGTCACGGCATAAAAATAGCTGCAGGGAAGATGTGCTACAGCGTCCTCGGCTCGAGGCTAAGGAAGAGCTATGCAATGGCCTTTTATCAAAAGTGGGAAATCTCTTCCTGGGGCTGCAAGGTGGTTTTTGCTGTCCATCTGCAATGTCCACTAGTGACATTGCTGTCAGAGTTTGCTGTTGAGAAGAACCCTGTGGTACCCCAAAGAGCTTGAGGCAATGAAGCCTTTCCCAGAAGCAGCTCGGAGCAGGGCTGGACTCAACCTCTGCCATATCCTGGCTCCCTTCGGGGCACAGCAAGGTGGTATCTAGCAATCCTCAGGAAAAAAGCTGGTGTTAAGCAGGCAGAATATCCTGCTCGAGGCATGCAGCCTCACAGGCATTTGCAACTGGGCTCCATTTTCCCTTCATATTGCAGTGAAGGAAAAACAAGTCACGTTCTTCTGCATGGGAGGTTTGCAATTTCTCTCTCAGTGCAATGAGAGCAGAAGGGTAATTGTGGCAAGAGGTGCCTGTGTCCATTTGTGGCTGAGGGAGACTAAGTAACTCACAATTAGATTGTCAGTGCTAACTCCCGGACTGTTTTCTTTTGCTGCATATGAAATCTGTAATGTCTGCTTAGAAATGCACCATTTCTGATGTACTCCGAGGCTGGGAGGCTGCTTTCCAATGCTTCACCCAGAACAAGAGGTTTCATCAGAGACTTTGCTCTGCAGCAGGAAGTGCCAGACCTCTCAGTTCCCCTCGCAGCTGCATTAACTGGCCATTTCTTCCCAATTAGGGAGAAGTGATCAGCTGGCATCGTCTGTTCCGTGTGTGATGGACCGGGAAATATCACATTATTTATTTCGTATTAACCGAAGAAGCCTGGAAATACTAATTTCTTCTCAGTCTGCTTTGACAATGTAATCTGTTACGTGGCATTTAATCCTACGAGCTGGAATTAAGCTGGGAAAAGGCAAAGTATCAGAACCTGTTTGTTAGTGAGCTCAATCCTTGTGAAGTTTGGTGCTCCAGAGCCCAGAGCACTGCTGGACCCCAGCAGTTCAAAGAGACCTGGCCAAGGACAGGAGAGAGCACCTGGCACACTGCTCTCCTCCTGCATGGACATAAAAACACTCCTTAATACCATCTATGGTATATACATATATATATATATATATATATACAGGTATATATAGAAGGGGAGGTGTGTGTTTTTTCCTCAACTTTACTTATCCAAGCTATTCTAGGGAGCTATGTTAGAGTAGAAAAGTCTTGTGCATGGCAAAGAACCGTACTTTACGTAACCTTTGCTTGCTCCAACATCTACCTCTAAAATACATTTCATTTAGGCAATATTGTTAGCTGTGTTACAGGAGGCTGCTTGCAATTTCTGGACTCAAATGCAGCTTAGGCAAGCATTTAACTTTGCATAAACCACTGCTTTTCCCTTTCCTTCAGTTTTAACCCCACTTTTAAAATATCTGCTTACTGAACAAAACAAGCTGTGCCAGACTGTGGTAGGTCACCTGTCCACCCTGCAGCCCCAAGGCAACTCAGCCCTGTGTGAATCTTTACCAACACACGTTCACCTGACTTTACACTTCTTAAGGAATTGCTTCCTACTTTTCCGGACCGTTTTTCCAATTTGTCACACTCCTACTGAACTCCGGGGCTCCTTGGAAGCCCTTGCAGCTCCTCCAACTCCCTATCCGCTACCCACTAGCAGTCTCCCTCTTCCAGCATGCCAAGCAAAGAGGAAAATACTAGCGTGCCCTGGACCTTGGACAGGCCCCTGGATATACTTTTCTGCATTGACACTAAACCCACGAGAATAATTTCTTGAGTCTTGAGTACAGGTTTTCAGTAATCTGTGCAGCAACCTTACAGTTGCTCCAAGAATATATTGCTAGAACCTGCTTTTAAAAATGTCAGGGGAAATAAGGGGTCAAAGGCCCTATGTTGCTCGTGTTAGCCTACATCTTTTACTTTTCTCTTTCCCACAAGGATCCTCCCATTGTCCAGGAAGAAAACAAGGCCACTCTGACAAGTTTTTTTTTTTCCTGGACAAATGTTTTTTGTGGCTTCTTGTTGTTCATAGAGAATTCGCTTCACTGTTTGTTCCAGAAATTAAGCTTACACTGGTAGATCTATTATTTCCTCAGATTTGCTTTCCACTTTATCAATTTTTGAGATAAGCTGTTGGTTTTCCAAGTTTTGGCAATCTATACCCTGCTTCAAAGCTAATAGTTATTACCTTACAGTGCAGGTTTTGGCAGAAGGCCCTGCAAAAATTCCTGCCTATCTCCCACTCTCCCTGCACCTCAAGCCTCCCTCGCTCCCCAGCTCTGCTCTTTTTCCTGCTCATAGATCATCACCCACCGACCTCTCACTTCCCTAAGTGCAACATACAGTAGTGGAAGTCAGCTTGCAAATTGGGCCAACCAAATTATGAAAGTTAAAATAATCAACATTATTATTATTATTATTATTATTATTATTA
>VZSG01000121.1:366676-416926 GCA_013398315.1 Nothoprocta pentlandii
ACTTCATTCTCAGTGTTCTCTGCTGCAGATTTTAGCTCCTTGTTGGGTAATGAACCTCTAACTGCCTTGCAGCTACCATGCTCCTTACAGGCTGTTTGTTACTACCTTTTATTTCTCTTGCAAGTTAAATTTGGTGCCTCAGTCTTTCTTGTTATTCTTTTCAATCAATTGTTAGCAGCTTGATTGAATTTCTCCCCTTCATGCAACCTCCCTCCAGGTATTTTAGGGGAAGATCAGAAGGGAATTCAGGACAACCCAGTGACTGAAAAGTAATGGTCCAAATTTGTGGCCAAATAGGCCACAAGGCTTTTTTTCCTTGGCTTCACTGGGCAGTGAGGCTTGGCATACTGCTCTTCTGACCTACTAAATTAACAAAAAGGAGTCTAAAGGTACCAGCAAACTTGCCTCCAAGTTTGCACTCCGCCTGCAGTTACACTTATAAGGATTTCTGAATGCAGGGATGAGTAAGGACCCTACAGAGAGCAGACTGGGAAGGAGCAAGGTGCCTGCTAGTCAGAAGCAGGACGTGGTGCTGCCGGTTGCTCCCCCATCCCAATTCCCTGCCAAGAGGAGCACCTGAATATCTAATGCAGGCTGGCAGCCGGGAGGGTGAACCCAAGGCCATTAAACAACAGCTGGCTGTGAAAAGATAAGCCTGACATGCTGCCAAGTTCAGCAAGACCTGTGGCACAATGAACTCCTGAGTCACTAATCTATAAATTGCTGCAGAGCTGCCTGTGGCAGGTTTTCCTTCTTTTTCCAGCATAGCAAACCATGCCTGAGATGAGACTATAAATAACCATCTTGACTCTTTCTTATCCTTCCTTCCTTCCCAGGCTCAATGAAAATTTACAGAAGGTCTTGTGAGAGCTTCTACACTTCACTAATCCTTGTCTGGGGCAAACTGCTGCAGTTCCAGCTGACACCAGAGGCATTGCCTCGCTTTACAGTAGCCAAGAATTTGATCCTCTGCAGTGTAGTCTGCATGCTGCCAGCTCTCCATTGTGCAGTGTCTGGGGACCACATATCTAGGGCAATGGAAGCCTCTCTGAGGTGGGAGATGCCCATAGAACCTGGCACCAAGCCCAGGTCCAGCACAGCGAGCACGGAGACACGGGCAGTAACTTGGCCAGACATGGACATTACCTGCAGAATCCGCTGAGCATCTCTGCATCACCATCCCCAGCAGCAAAAACTCAAATTGGGTTTGTTTGTTTAGGTGCAAAGCCACGTCAGATATTCCCACTGCACTGCCCTGTGTCTAGGCTGATACACTGGAGGCAGCTTTAACTAGAGAGCCTGATGCACTGGAGGGAGCAGTAACTACCTTGGGTTGAACAGGGCCAAGGCCAGGGCAGCATGAGAAAGTCCTCCTAGACCTAATTCCATGGAAAAGCAAGTGTTTAGAGCACAGCAGAAATGATGTGCAGAGAAACCCAGGCTGGCCTGCAAGGAGCTGCTTTAGTCAGCTGCATGTATTCATTGAGAGTGAGGTGCTTTCATATCAAATCCCAAACTGATCACGTGAAGATCTACTCTGGTGGGTCTATATCCAGTATGGATAGCTCAGCCAGAGTTGACTGCACAATGATTTTTGAGAAATTTGAATTGCCTGGGCCTTAAATAAGAGAAAAATCCACTAAAATCTGAAAAGAATGAGGTCCCTCAGGTTTTCAGTTGTGGGAAGTGCATAAATATTAGCTAGTTCATTTTAGTTGAATTTGTCTTGCAAGATAATCCCTTGCTTCTTACGACTTCAACAACTCTATTTAAAAAAAAAAAAAAAGGATGAATAATGCATATCCTGCATTTATAGAACTCATTCCATTGGGAATCTTCAAATATTTTGCAAGCACTAAAGGATAAAGTCTTCCAATGGACCTCACAAGGAGGTAAAATTACAACATCAAAAGCACTTTATAGATGACAAAATTGAGGGAAGAGCCTTTTTCCAGGGCCCACAGGAAAATCTGTACAAAGCTGAAAACAGCATACAAAGCTTCTCAGTTTCTTTGCATTTCTGCCTTGCTCCATACTACTTCTCTGACATATTTAGATTGACATGTCACACTTTGTTTTCCCAGATGATAAAGAGCTAATTCTCATTTAAACAAATGACTCTTCAATGTTTATAAGCTAGAAAGCAGGCAGCATTTCCTCTAGCTGTCACTCAGCAATTACACCATTTGGAAGCGGTGCCCAGCGATTTGTGATCGTGTAATCCCTTTGGAGCACAAAAGCAGCTCCAGAGTCAGGCTTGATTAGAAATGCCCAGTTGACTGCCAGGGACACATTGCAAGCTTATGCTGGAGAGCTGAGGCAGCCGCATGCATGAATTGAGCAGCCAAACATACAAATGACCTGTTCTGCGACTGCAAAGCTGAAACTGTGCAGCTCCAAATCCATTTTCTATCGGGCCTGAAGAGTTTAGCATGCCAAGTACAACAACTAGAAAAACAGTTCCTCATGTGCCCTCTGAGCAGCTAACTATTGGTCTATGAAACTCTTCTATATTTGCAGACTGTCAGCCCTAGGTTTGAGACATCCTTGTACTAGGAGCACCTTTTAAATATTATGAAGTTTATAAACATAAATTGTTCTGTATATACAGCAAAAATTGCTATAACTCATCCCAAAGAAGAAGCTAGTCTTTATAACCTGTGCCAGTGCCTCAGTCTCTCCGCTGACTTGAAATTGGTCTTTAAACTCTATGTTATTTTTCTACCACTTGCTTAACACAAGACACAGAGTAACCGGACAGAGCAAATGATAACAGGAACATTTCCTTGTGTTTCCTCAAAATCTTCTCATTCTGCACCCCATCATTGTGCTTGAAAAGCAATATCGTTACACATTTTCATGCTAGAGAGAAAAACCCAACATATGTTTTTAAGCCTGACAACAAAACCATGCAGGATGTGAACAGCTGAGAAGTGAAGTAGACTCCTGTTGAGGGGACTGGCATGGGAACACTGCTGCTGGTGGCACAAATGTTCTCCTAAGCTGAGCTCTGCTTTCTCAGATGCTCCCTGACCACAAATTGCATCTTTTTTTTTTCCAAAAGTCTGTGTGCAGCTGATATAAAAACCCACTGGCCAGCTACGAAGGAACACAGCTTGCAGAATAGTAAACCTCTTATAAACTGCTGCTCTGCCTTGGCAAGCAGATACACTAAAAATCCCTCAGCAGAGCTGTAAAACTGATTGGATGTGTTTGGAAAACTGGCAAGGCAGGACAGTAAACTACCAAAAACATATCGAGTGGCATATAAGGAGGCAAGGATGGAGGCAAGAATGTGCATTTATTTTTTTTTTCACTTTGCTGGATCTGCAATAATAGCAGGATATTGGAAGAAAATTGCAACTCTGAGGGGAAGGTTTTTTTGGGGGCTTCATCTTCTCAGCCTTGGTCTGTACTATGTCAAAGCCCCATCTGCTTTACTTGGAGTAACATTGTTTTGCTGACCAGCATCACTCATGGAAATTGCCCCAGCTTTCACACTGTCTAATCACACTCACTCATTTAGAGTCTTTTGACTGGAGAGATGTCTGGCTTGGCAGATATTTCAAAGAGCTGCCTGGCTCAGTCTTCCCCCTTAAAAACACAGTGTTGTTTGTGCTTAAGGTTTTTTTTTGGAAGCAAGGGGCATGGGCAAGTTTTGGCCCCTGGAGGTGAATGCGCTGGCCTGAGTCATGCGAGGGCAAATTATGTTGATTCCCCCTGCAAAGAAAAATTTCCATGGTGGAGGTGAGAGTGATATTTCTAGTCCATTAGGATTCGAGGTTATGACTGCTATCTGAAACAAGCCATTGCCACTGACGGGGCTTCAATAGAAGTACCACACGACCCAGATCTTAGTCTCAGCAAAGTTGAGTGCTTTTCTTCTCATGCAATCCAAACTCAAGTTCTCTTTTGATGAATCTCCTCATAGTCTCATATCAAATTCCTTCTCAGAGATGTAATTATTCAGAGTATTGTTTATTGAGTTCCTTAGCTGAAACGAGTAGTCACTTTGTCAAGAATTTTGTTCCTTTTGCTTCCACATTAGGATGATTTTAAAATACTGACAGCATCTAACATGATCTTCCATGCTGAGATGAAGCAAATTTTCTACTGGCTTTTCATGGAAGGTGGCATTGCTCCAACCCCAAGGGCATTTTTTTTGGAAAACAAAGTTTATTTTAAACTTGAAAGTATCTCGTCTTTGAGGAATCCAGCCTGGCCCAGCTTCCTCTTGGGCTGCTGTTTAGCGATGAGCAGAGGTGAAGCCAAAACTTCTTTCTCTCTGCCACCCAGGGAGCATTTCAAGCCCACAAACAGCTTTCACTCCTGCTCAGACTTGAAACTTGGAGCACAACGTATCATTTACACATGTGCTGAAACCACAGCAGATAAACATCTTCTTGACACTGCAACAGCAGAAACAAAACATCAGGGAGCCATGAAATATCCCCAAATGGAAAAAGGATAGTGTATTTACTCAGAATGTCGCAGGTGCAAACAGTGCCATCCCTTCTGCCTGTGCCACCAACAGACATATCTCACCTGAGACCTAGCCCTTGATGGAGAGCTATCCTAGGCACCCTTGCCAAAGGGAGATGTCTTTGAACTTCACCTCTCCTGGTAAACAAATGAGGTTGATGTTACTTTATCTACTATTGGGATCTACAGACCACTGAAATGCAGTAGATCATGTTCTAAGAACTGCCCCAACACTTGCACTGAAGAGAGTACAGACTAATAAAGATAGGAATTGTCCTTTATATTGTGTCTCTCATTTTCTTCTGTTCTCTTTTTTCCTTTTATTCCTCTCATTTCACCTTTACTTTTTCATTCTCTCTTTTTTTTTTTGTCCTTGTTATCTGTTTCTTCTCATACTTCCTTCCATTTGCAATCCATCTCCAATAGATTTTGGAGTAAAAACGCTTTTCTTAAGCATGAATGCAATCGTTCATTGAGTCCTCCTGGATTTGTAGTTTAAAGTCAGGCAGCAGCTTCTGTCGATGCATAGAATGGATGCATAGAATTTTGGTGTCCCCCTGCTTGGCTTGAGCAAGCTGTTGGCAAGGGCCAGGAAAAGCAACAGCTGTTGAGGAGCAAGTGATAGTATCTGTGGGCTCTGGCACAGAGCTGGAGAGTAGCCAGGTGGCAACAGCGACAGCACCACGAGGCGTCTGGGGACGGGCGCCTGTCTTCAGGTGCCTCTAATTAACTTGTTTGATGCATCTTGTCTAGACCTTTCAAATTTTTGCTTGGTTGACCTCCAATATTTTCTGCTAAACCAATGAAAATGGCAGACAGGGTTCTGCACATAATTTAGATACAGCTGATCTTCTCAAATTTCCTCATGCAAAGAAATGCAATGCATTTCTTCATGCTTTGTTGTCTCAGTCCCACCTTGTCCATAAATCCTCAAAAACACAAGTAAATCTTGCTAAATCTCTGCTGTGCTGTGGCAATCCAAGGGGCAAAGAGACCAGTAAGTCACTCACAAATAAAACCTCTTTCTCCTTCGCCCTGGGGAGGGAACTGTAGCACCACAAGTAACTTCTCAATGCACAGCATAAGAGATTTAAGTCAATAAGTCATCAAGAAATGCAGGTGCCCAGCTGGCATTAGGAGCAAGAAAGCATCTCTTCTCGGTGAACATCTGTGCCCAGTAAAACAAATGGCCAGGAGGGCTGTTATTTAATATACAGACGTGTATATTTGTTTTGTGATATTATCTATGTTACACTTTGTTACATTTTGTTATGTTTGTGGCATTTTATGTTATGTAGACGATGCAAGGGGAACCAATATTTCAGACTGCATCCTCAGACTGAAAGATATAGAAGACATCAGACACTGGGAACATTTCACAGGGGATCCATGGTATGGCCATGGTGTGCTCAAAGGTTGCTTCTGTGCAGATGATGACTGATTCCTGCCATTCCGGGAACCTGGCCTTGGATATGGTGAGGTCGGAGACGTGCACTGATGCTCAGACATGCACCGATTCACTGTCTCATGTCCTTCCCCACTGCCTGCAGGACTGCAGTGCTGACCCATCTGCCAGTAGAAAGTCCTACAGGACATGGGGGCCTTAGGACGATGAAGGCACACACAGAGATGGGGAAGGTCATCACTCAAAAACTATGGCTCAGCAGCCCTCACTACACAGTGGTAATAGAAAGTTCACCTGGTAGACACTTCTGAAGACCCACAGATGGTGGAAGTGGCAGGAAAAAAGGGGCTCATCGATATCCACTGTTGCTACCGTGTGATCTGGTGGTTTCCCACATACTGAGCTGAGGACTGGATATGCACACACATGTCAATTTTAATTCAGAGCAAGCAGCACTGCAATATCTTTGGCTGGAAGAGAAAATGACAACCTCCATCTAAATAAGGTTATTACTTATTTCTTCCCATACACATGAGTGATAAAGTAACAGCTAAAGGGCCTGGTCAGGGCCAGCTGGGCCATGCACCATGAAACCAAAGCAGCAGACAGTTCTGTGGCTTGCTGCAAAATGTTAGGGCCCATTAGCAGGGAGCCTTCACAGCTGAGATGCTCCAGGCCCTCCTAAAGTGTCCTCCACGAGGTCCTCGAGGGCATGAGGTTCATTGGCATTGCTGTCATCTCAGCACTCTGATGCTGGCACAAGTGCATTTCAAACCATGATCCTCCCTCTGTCAGCTCAGGGCAGCAGTGAAATCAAGAGGCTGAGCAGGAACGCAGCTGCACGACTCACAGTTAGCTTGTAGGGGCACCAGAGACTTCTTGGGTTCAGTTAGCACATTTCACACCTGCAGAAACGTACTTAGCATTTGGTGTGTGCATTTTTAATGGCTCCAAAGCCTCAAATGTCATCTCTGAACCCAATGACTTTAAAGATTTCCCCAATCTGATGCCAAAACTGCATGAAAGTGCTGAGTTGTGTTAGGTCCCTCCAACCAAAAACCATTAACCAAATTTCTTGCTTGCAACTGATTATAAGTTCACTCATAATTAATAAAATTTTACAATGAATTACAATTGTCTTTTGCATGAATTCATTCAAAAATATCTGCACAGTGCAAATTACTTCTAGCTACTCTGTAAGGGATGGCTTTATATTCTGGGTTTCTCCATTGCTTAGTGAAGCCTATATGAGATGAAAACATACTATTAGAAATTTAACTGTATAAATGTCTTTTTAGAAATTTAGCTAGACATGATGAATTTTTGGAAATCTGAGGAAAAGCAGAACAACTGAATAAAAAGATGCAGCTGACAGCTGCTGATGGAGGAGCTGAAATGCTGGGGAAAGCACTAACGACAGCTGGGGCTAACAGTGAAGGACCAGAGTTTATGCAGAGAGGGCAAGAGCAGATGGAAATCCTGGGTGGTGCTCTGAAGTAACCCAGGTGGACAAGAGAAAAACCAAAATAGTTCTGAATCTAGAATAAAACACAGACTGGAAGTTTTTCTCCCTTCACTGCCAGTGGAATCAATGCCTTTCATTCAACTAAAGGAAAGCAGGCAGGGGAATAAAGACTAGAAATGAAATGGTACCCTGGGGAAGAAGAGCAGGCCCATTATTCATGGTTTCTGACCCTAATTTCCCAGGAAAATATGGCTAGTGGTTCAGTTTTTATTAAAACACCTCAGGAGCTGGAGGGCAGAGTGGAGAGACAAATCTCCTGGTGGAACAAGACATATTTTAGGTGAAAGCAGCTTTCCTCATATCGAGTGAAAGGCATTGGAAAATGGGGACTTTTCTCTCACTCGGGGATTATCTGCTAATGCTTTGTGCAACTACGCATCACTGATGCTTGCTTTTCAGAGACACAGCAGAAGTGTTTTGGCAAGCAAGGGGTTGATCGTGTCTCCTCGCCCATCTAGGAGGGTGCTGCCCCTCAGACGGGCTCTTTCTGCTCGCGCTCGCTGCTGTGCCCCGTGTCAGCGATGCTCCAGCTCTCGCGTGCACGAGAGGCTACGATGGAGGAGGTGGGAGAACAGCTTCTGAGGAACCGAGTGGGGAGGACGTCAGTGCAAACTTGTGCAGCTGGTGGGAGGTGTTCACACACGCTGTTACACAAACACCTCTGGTAAGGGAAAGCTGCTCGCCTGCCCCGGGGCTGAACCTGCATGGCCCCGTGCAGAGGCTGTAGCACAGACAGGGCAGTGGAAGGAGAAGGCAGAAAGACCAGACACCACACAGATGTCGTGGCTCTGATTTCAGGGCTGCACATACAGGGCCTCAGAACTGGGCTTAAAACCTCCCTGCAGAGGGACATGCTGATATTACCTGGTTGCTCTGACATAAAGCAAGCTGCACCCCTGCCATGCAGTGCCTTGCATAGATGAGACCTGAGAATTTGCTTCAGAGAGCTTACAACTTGAGAGAATTTACACCTGCAAGAATAAAGAGCAATTTCACATCAAAGCGTGTATCTCTGCATGTGTGTCTGTGGTAACCTGAAGTATCTTGCAGGTCTCCAGCTGCCTCCCTGTGTCTCCACACCCTCCTCAGTCCACGGCTGTTTGCCAGTGTGGCATCCCACTAAGCAGATGTTCCCTCCTGGGTTGTGCCCTGGAACACAGCCTTGTACTGACTCACATGCACTCAAAGGAGCAACACATCTTTCCACATGCATGCCCACAAAACAAGATTTTTTCAGGGAAATCTGTGCATTGCCAGCTTGCTCTGCTCCAGCTCTGCTCCTGTGTCAAGAGACAGATGGTACATGAACCTCTTAGGAACAAATGCAGAAATGTGGGCATTTTTTAAGGCTATACCATAGGCCTGTCAGGGCCTATGAGGAGGACACCAAGCAGTGCTGTGCAAAGAGGCCTGCAAATAGATTAAAGGCCCGGCAGAGGTGCAGCCGGGTTTTAAGCTGTGCCAGTATAAACTCACATTCCATCACAGATGCAGCCAACACATAATAAAAAGACACAAAGGTGAGCATGGCTAACACCTTCTTGGAGAACGTGCCACAGCTCCTCGTTCGAGACCTCATGCAGGCAGACACAGGCTTCTAAGTGTGACCTCTGTGAAAGCATGGTCAGTGACACCAATGGCATGCTGTCCGCTGAGGAGCATGAAAAGCTGTTCAAAAAGAAACTTCCCTCTGCCCTGTCCCCAACAGCTGCAGAGCAAGAGCATCATGTGAGCACGGGAACCAGCTCAGTATGAATCAGGCGAAACAAGTGGCTTCATCAACCTCATGCCCTTATCAGAAATGAACATCAAGGATTTCATTGCCCCTGAGATGCTGCCGTTGAGATGCATGGCAAGGTGGTCCCACAACCTCAGCCTTGACAAAGACAGAGAAATTGACTGAATAGCTATAGTCAGCTTTGGTACAGACCTTCTGCACAAGCACAACCCACGGGTGTCTGGGAATTGCAGAAGTGAGACTCAGCTGTGAAAAAACCTGTTAAGTCACTATATGGCTCAGCTGTTCCAAAAATAGAAACTTCCTTGAATAAGCTGCTGCCAGATCATGACTGCCCATGCTTGAGTCCTCCTAACTTATTAGCACTGGGCTGGTTATATGCTGGAAAATGTTCATTATCCACCTAAGTCAGCACTGAAGCATGCTAAACTCCACATGGTGACGATAAAGCTTTTTGGTCTGTAATAGATGAGTGGGAGTTCATGAAAGATGTCAAGTGTTACCTTTGTTTTACCATGAGTCACCAGCATTGTTGGCAAGCATGATAAAAGCGGAGGAATGCATTTAGCACCAAATATTGTACTTCTTGTGGTAAAAGACAGTAATCACGGGCACAGAGCTGCCTCTGCACACTGATGTGATCTCTTTATTGCTAAGCACCATACCTCATTGTCTGGCATGTCTGTATACTTTTCACTTGGTCATGCATTTGTTAAGGCACTTTTAGTATTGCAAGTAATAGAAGTACACTGAGTTTTCCATCTACCTCTGGTTTAAGGAAGCAAAATCACGTATACCATGTTCAAAGTACCTGTGTGCTCAGAGGCCCTGCCCTCCTGTCTACAGTGAGCAAACAGTGGTGGTTTCCTTGCTACAACAGAAAGTCACTCAAGGGACTGACTTCTCAGAATATAGAACCTAGTTGAATATGAACGTATTTCTACACCAGTGTTTTTGTCTATAGTGTAGCTGCACTATATCTCTATGTATATATCTTCACTATGTCTATAGAGTAGCTGCACACAGAGTTCTGCACGGGCCATTTGGAAGGATGCATATAGTTTATGGTGATATTTCATCTGATTTTGATGTGATTCCAGCCAAATAAACTGGCAAAACTCCAATATTTACAAGGCCTGGGTTATTCACCTGTCCGAAAGATCAAGGAAGTTAAATCTACATGACCACCATTTCCTCCAAATCTCTCACATTTTATTTTCTTTTCATATGACCTGAATTTGTGTCAGAGGCCCTTTGACTCAAGTAGCAAACTTGAATGATGGACTCCTTTATGCTTCTTTTTAAATACCACTTATAATGAATGTCCTTCTGTCACAAAGCCTGACCCAGTTGTCTCCCCCTGAATAATCGAAGCTCATGTAAAAGGGCTAATCAGTGATTCTGTGGGTGTTTTCCACTGAGTGTCAAGTCCTGAGTAGCTGATTGAGTGCGTTCAGCCTCTGATCAATGCCTTGCTCACCTATGGAGAGCCCAAAAGGTAATAAAGCACTGAACATAAATCTTTTTCAGCCAGAGCATCAATGTTTAAGAATATCAATGTTTAATGCTGTCATTTTCATTTCATGCATTGATTTTTTTTTTTTAGGATGCAGGAACAAAATCAGGAACTAATTTAGCTAATTAGTTCAATTAAACTTTTTTTTAAAACAGACAATGAAAATAAATCGATGCTATTAAACTGTTCATTTTGAAAGGAATAGAAAGGTATGTTCAGAAGAAAGGGTGTTTTGATCAAATCACAGTCGGCTATCAGGGCACTTAGGGACACACACACAAGAATTTTTCTTTCTTTTTTCTTTTTTCTTTTTTTCTTTTTTCTTTTTTTTTTTTAAACAAGCCACAAAGATTTTACATGAATGAACGAGATGACTAAAATCTCTCCACTCTCTTTGCAGACATTGGAGCTGAGTTTCCAGTATAGTGATAGTAGTTAATCTCTAGTTACATCTATTTTAAAAGTCAATTTTAAACATATGTTCAGTGGTGATATATTCTCTGTAGGTGTTTTCTTTTAACACCATCTGTAGCATACAGCCCTTCTGCCAATCTCCTGTTGGGATATCAGTTCTCAAGCTCCTTGTCTTGGTTAGGGAATTAAAACTTGAATGAACAAGTCAACATTCAGAAATTATATCTGGATCATCTTTAGCATAACAGAAGCCCAGGTGAAAGCAGGAGCTAGACGAGAAAAGTTGAGGTGCAACCATGTTCTGTCTCACTATAGAAATGGGAAAAAATTACTCCTGTTCCACAGAACTGCAAAGTCCTGTGTGCTTTAACTGTATACCAGAGGCCACACTTTTGCAGATGTGACCATAGCTGTCCCTTCCACAGCGGTGATAGTCAGTGAGTTACAGGTGGCTAGAGAGAAGAGGTGGTTGCCTTCCAGAGGAAGCTAGTGGGCTAGGAATGGGATATATGTGCACAGGAAAAGTGCAAGAAGAGGAATACCAAAACCCAAGGAGAGAAGAAACCTTGAGAACCATTGCGTTATTGGAAAAAGAAATCTTCCGGGTGAACAAGAGGTGTAGATAACAAAGATCTGAGAGCTGCTTTGAGTCCTAAATATTTCAAGCCTCTTGGTTATATTTTTTAATCCAGATGGTGATGAGCAGAACATTAGCCACATTTTTGAGTATAAATTCTGGATGTCTTTTAAAGATAGTGGACTTTTAGATGAAGACTCACCCTCATCTTGCACTGTTTCAGCAAGCTCCTGCAAAGGTGACCCAGCACACAGAAGAACTGAACCACAGATGACTCTTACCCAGGACAAACCACCATGTTTTCAGCCAGGGTTACAGTTTCTACCACATTTTGCATGTTAGCCATTTGGTTAGTGGCACATTGTTTTACTCAGAGGCCTTGGAGGAACAAATACTCCTTGACCAAGGAAAATGTTAATTTAAAGCCCATAGCTTTAATGCTGGTTTCCACCCATTTCCAGTGCTTAGGATTATTTCAAAAGAAAATCATCTGAAATAATCAGAAGTTTATCATTTTTAAATAAAGCCAGATAAAGACAAGATAGAAATGTGGTGTCATTCTGTGATTCTGTGTAGATCTGTCCGTGAACCTCATTTTCTCATAAATTTGGGCAGACAAGGATGTCAAGCAGACACAGATCACAATGAATATTTATTAGGATAGCTTTTATTAATTAAGCCATTACTATTAATAGAATCCAGGCTGTTACAACTAATAGCAGATACCTACTCACAGAGCACACACAGTTTCTCCCTCCCAGAGTTCACTCCCACTCCCCACATGTATATGAGGCTGGAGCAAGAGCAGGGAGGCCAAGCTTGATGCATTGCTCAGAAGAGGAGGGTTGTCCTGATGCTCCATGGCTTCTGTGTAGGGAGGGTTGTGCAAACAACCCTCAAGCATTCCCTGCCTTCATGAAGCTTATATATAATCTTGGAATCCTTGCCAGGACAGAGCCACCATGACCTTGGATGTGGTCTGTGTCACACAAGCGGTTGTTGATGCCGCTGTGTGTTGATGTTCTCAGCTTCCTTCAGATGGCCCTTGAGTGTATCAATCAACTCTTGCACCTTGCCAATGCAGTGGGACCACCCCTGTGTGCATCTCACAACCTCCTCTCCACACAAACTTTTCCTCTCTTTACCCTGCTGGTTTTTGGCATCTGATTCTCCACCCACACCCACAAGGAGCTATGGGACCCTTTCACACACAGCTACACAGAAGGGGATTTTGTTTTATTTACATCTCAGCTCTATCCCAATTCATATAGCTGTTCGAAACTCCAAAGACCTCTAAGAAGAA
Source organism: Nothoprocta pentlandii (assembly GCA_013398315.1). Classification (NCBI taxonomy): domain Eukaryota; kingdom Metazoa; phylum Chordata; class Aves; order Tinamiformes; family Tinamidae; genus Nothoprocta; species Nothoprocta pentlandii. The sequence goes on from VZSG01000121.1 coordinate 379,637, forward strand.
GTGACACATTTCTTTATTCGAAGGAACACTTTTCAATATAACTCCTTTCCTAGAAATGGAACATGTCCTGAGGTGGAATTTATAACATATTCATGATGAGACTCTTGCTTTTACATCCTCTGGGAATAATACTGGGAATAAGAAAGAAGAAGAGAAAGGAGGAACTTTTTTACAGTAGGAAACAAACAAAATATTACTTTTTTTCCAATCCCTTTGGAAAAAAAATATGAAATATGTAGTGCAGAATGTGTTAAGTATTTCCAAAAATACTGTATACATTTTGATTTGATTTGCTCTTAGTAAGTGTTGTTAAGTATGTTCATAAGAGTATAAATTGTCTCTAAAGACATTTATTTCCTTTTAGAGTCTTATATCATGTAAGAAATAAAAATACTTTCACACAACTAAGAGGATTTGTGGATTGTTTCAGACTATATGGAACAATTTATTAGGACTATTTAGCAACAAAATTCTGAGATCATCTTTTTTTTATGTAAGAATGTATAAGCTCAACAATTTCTGCATATTTGAGATTTTCTTCCTTTGTTGAGATGTTTGGTTAACTTAGGCAGCACAGTACTCAGCAGGGTCAGAGGAAGACAAACTGTACATCCAAGCATGCAGGTCTTAGAGCAAAAGCAATGGAAAAAAAAAAGCTCTTGCACTTTCCACCTGTGATTACCTGGAGTTGTTGTGCACTGCAGAAAAGGCACCTGAGTAGATGGGAAGAAAATGTCCTGTGGATCATATATGGCAGGAGCCAAAGTCCTAATATACATAAGCCAAAGTCCTAATCCAAGTCAGGAAGTTTCCCCGGGAAAAAAAAAAAAAAAAAAGGAATAATTTGATATGCAGCTAACTAAGGCACCTTAAGTAATATCAAGTTGAAAAACAGGTCTGATTTTTTTTCATTATTTTGCCTCCACTTTCAACTTGCAATCCATCCAATTTCTGAGCCAGAGCCTGTGGAAAAGCACACTCTTTGTAAATCAAAGTGATTTGATTGTACTGGTTTATTATCCACGATCCTGAGCTTTCCTGGACTGTACCTGTGACTTCTGTGCCACTGCCTGCCCCTTACCCTGCTTGCAGCCTCACGCTGCTCATGGAAGGAGGGCAAGGAGCTCACCCCAAACCTGCAGGGCCCAACTGCTCCAAGGAGGGGATTTCTTCTGAACACATTGCGTTTGTTTAGGAAACCACCAGGGCAACCAACACTCATCTTTCATGAAGGGCAGGTGGAAATGTGAAGCTTTAGAAATGTGAAGGCTTCACATATGGAGCCAATGCCAGAAAGGTCTGTGCTCACCATCCGGTCATTTGATCTATGAGGATGAACAGCCTTTGGTGTGTCTGTGCAGAGATGGGAGACCTGTGAAATTTCAATATTTCCCCTTTTGCATCTGCTCCCCTGGCCCCATAGAGAAGCTGCTGGTTAGCCAGGACCAGAACTTGTTTTTGCACCTGCAGGAGCGATAGGTGCTGCCATCTCTGAAACCAGAGGGATTCGTATCTTATACAGAATCTACACATGCTACAGAAATGAGACAAAGAGTAGGTTAAATTTTCCACATGTAAAAGGGAGCTTTTAGTTTTAAAGAACTGAACTCCATCAGAACACCAGAATAATACTTGATCCAGCCATCACATCTGCTGAATTTCACTTGAGGATTGCTCCTCCAAAATGAGACCAGAAGTTATCATGGAAGGATTCTTTCTTGTGGTGGACAAATGGAAAACGGATGGTTTTTTTCCATCCAAATGCAGTCATATGGAAAAGAGATAACCATGCTTAACAGTAATGTATAAAATTAATTTAGGAAATCATTAGTGACTTGAAAGTGTGACTCATGTTAATGCTCAGGAATGACTGTCAGAGCAGAATAGCAACATCTTAAAAAGCAAGGTTTTCATGAATATACTTATCTACTGTAGGCAATCTTCCTCAGGCTTTCATATATGTAATTTTAAAGTACATTAAAAGCTTCCTCCAAGTAATAAGAGGAAAAGAATTTATGAAACTATACAGAGAGAGAGAGAGCTTTGTAGTGAAATGAAGAGCAAGACTACCTAGACATTTCTGTGGTAAAAACTAGAAGGGGACTGTAAATTTGACTGCCAATTGAGTGGCAACATTCAATAGACTCAGTCTGACAAATTAGCAATAATTAACATACAGGATATCTAGCCATCAGGGTCTTTATTTAACAAAACTCTCTCTCATACACTTAGATTAAAGAAATAAAGAAGGCATAGAGTAAGTACACATGAAGAAAATACAAGAAAAAAAAAGTATAAAATCCTGCCAAATGACTGGAAATACTCAAATGCTTATGGTGCTTTCCAATAAGATTATGGTTTGGGCTGAAGTGCTTGATTCATTTGCTTGAAGTTAAGCATATGCTTCAGTTCTTTGGCAAATGAAGGCCTAAAGAGTATTGATTCAATATTTATGGGAGATTCAAAACTGTGTGGCATGCATGTCCATGTTTCTCCTTTGCAGCTACAGGGACAGCCTGCACCTGAACACAAGTGATAATAGACTGCTTGGGATCATCAGCTCGTCAGATTATCAGCTTTTCTTCCCCTCCAGAAGCACTGTGCTCCTCACTCCTGAGTAACCACCAGGATCGCTCAATGTTTTGTCACAATGAAAAGGTTCTCCACCCAGCAATAATAACGTAACTCTTGTTACCACTGTAAAATTGACTGATTTGAATGATTTGAACCATCCATACTTTTCTATGCAATAAGCAGATTTGGAAATTTAAGTTTGATGAAGTACTGTTTCTGTCTGTGATAGCATTAGCCAGAAGTCCTGGGAGATGTATTCCAGATGTGTTGTGCTAATAATACTACTTCAGAAGAGTGCAGACAAGTTTTAGGAGCAACACCCTTGTTAAACAGTTTGCAATCCCTATGAACCTTCTTTTTTGTTTTCTATTTGAATCTTAACCTTAACTTCTCCTAGTGTCACAAGCAAGTGATCGCTCACTGGCAAGTGACTGTTTACTCATTTTGATTTCCAGATCTTCATGCATTCATGCTGATTCAAAGGAAGTGCAGTGAGTGCTTCAGGTGGAATCTGAGTAGATTAAGTGTGGATTGCTTATGAGTTAACATGGACATCAATGCTATTTATATAGACTCTTAAATTTTATGCACACATGTACATGCATGCATGAAGTGCATAATTTTATAAATGTTTGTTATTTAGATGTGTGTGCATGTGTACACTGTTACATGTGCTAATATTAAAAATCTGTATTAAAGCTGAAGAATGTAAAGGCTGACAATTCCGGTTTACATATTATTTGAAGCTGATGGGTGGGTGAATGTGACTTTTCCTTTTAGTTTGTATTTATCCCCAAAGCGTATTAAAGAGACAGTTTCCCTTCATTTCTGCTTTGAATGTGTCTAGTGCCCTCAAGTGAAACCACTGACTCATTCTCCTTCAAAAGCCTCTAGTGATCTTTAATTCAGGAAACTAGATGTAAGAGAAAATTCTTGGCTTTGCTCTCTTGGATCCAGTTAAAGTAAAAGTCCTCTACCATAGGACTGTCTTCTAATACCACATTCCAAGAAGTGACTTTCTTTTTATTGTTTGGTCTGCCATATTTTGCAGCTGAGTGTTTTTCCCTACGTCTACTTCACAGAATTAGAGTAAAGCTGTTCTATATGCTATAGAACATGTCAAACACGCCTCAGATGTGGCTGCTACGAAGCACTCCTGCAGGAAAGCCAGACTGGCCACCTCTTCCAAGTCATACTTGATTCCTCTAAATTCCACCATTCGTTTCCCCAAAACTTTGCCAGAACTGGGAGACTGAAATATGCCTTGTGTATTACAAAATGTCTCTAAGAGAAAAAATAATTAACAAGAGTTGAAAAAAATACATAATTATTTTTTGTACATCAACAAAAAAATACTAATCTCCCACTTTTACACCAGTTACAATAGCACACTGGTTTTAGTGTTGCATTGACTTGTGGTTCTCAGTTTGTCCTGCTTTCTTGTGTATGAGAAAGAGCAATAAATAAGAAACTTCCAAGAATAATCCTTTACTGAAATATTTTTCCCTTAATTCTGATGGAAGTCTTGTTACAATTCTAAAAGGAACTGGAAGGAGATGGACCATGCAAATTCTACAGTACTTCCTACTTACTGATGGCAACAATATCTTTCCCTCTCCTACTTAGACCAGTAATATAAAGATGCCAACTAAAACAAATTCCCCTCCTAACACTAGAACAACCTGAATATCCCATTTCATGTATTATCTAATGAACGTTTGTTAATAATAATAAAAAAAAAATTTTTTAAAAAAAGATTGATTATTTGTTGTTATTGTTTTTCTTTTTGCGGGCTATTTTCTTGACAGATCTCTCCCTAACTTTACTACCCAGACAGCCATGCATACATGGAACGATTCTTCAGGGAGAGTCAGTAGAAAACTCAGTATTTCAGCTCATTATTTTTGATTCAATTAATAGAAACCAGATGCCAGGTTTGAAACATTTCTCCTGCCTTTCATAATGAAGACAAGTGAAGATTGGCCATTATGTTTTCTATGCGTAGAGAGGAAAGCCTAAAAATAGCTTCAGCAGAGAAACATTATTTAAAACCTTATTTCTTCCAGGCTGTGTTTGTTTATTGGATAACAACCCTTGCTGTAGAGCAGCTTGCCGGAATAAAATACACAGATTCCATGAGCCGAGCCCTAAAAGACAACCAACAAAAATGAATCTCTGTTGGTTCTGCCAGGGTATAAACACAGCAGTATGCAGCTCGTGTCCTAAAACTCATAGCTTAAATACTCAAAAAAGACAGAATTGCAGAGTGTACGTAGAATAATCAGCATGATCATGGAAAACATGTTAATTCACATTTTGTCTGTGCATTTACTATTTCTAACTCAATACCTTAATTTTATTTCTCTTTTCTCTTCCCTTAAGAACTAATGTTGAGAAAATCAAAGCTTTTTTTTTTTCCTTAAAATAAAATGATGGGCAAGTGGGACTTATATCGCCTAAATTCAGACATTGATAATCAAGATGTGGACAGCTGGTCTAGACACCCCAGCCCCCTTAATGCCCAAGGGAGGGAAATAGACACACTTCAGGGAGCAATTCATTAGCCCTATTTTAAGCATTCGCTTTAGGGTGAGTGAATCAGACATTCACATCAGCGAGCATTTTTCTCCAGAGGGAACCCAGATGACTAGTTCAAATGGGGACGCCGAGCGTGAATTTGGTTGTTTTTCTCTGTAGGCATCCACCGCTGTGAAAACCCTCAGGTGGGAGTCCAGGACAGGGACACCTCTGGTCTGGTGCAAAATGGTGTTTCCTACATTCTGGGTAGCTCCTACACCTCCTGCCTACTCCAAACCGCTGGCAACCTGTTGTGAACTGCTGGGCAGGGAGCATGGGCTCACCCAGGGGCACAGCCAAATGCATGGGCTGCTTGTCTGCTTTCTGCTAGCTAAGACTGGGAGTGAGGATTAACTAAAAAGAGAGACAGGGAAGGCAGAGGAGGGAGGGGAAGAGTGAGGGAGAAACAAGTTCTTAGTGTTGACCTTCCCCTAGAAATCCAGGCCTGTCATGGTTGTCCCCCTAGGCAGAAGGGCTTTGAGCATTAGTGAAGAGATTACAAAATAAATACTAAAACAACTGGAACCATCCAAGAAGCAGCTTCAGTGACAACAGTGGAAAAGTTGTTTTGGGGAGGAAACGGAATGGAAAACCTTGCATGACATTGCCAAAACTAGGAGAACATTTCTGTGGACACCCATGGCCTGATAACTCACCCCAGTTGTATAATCACCCTGTTCATGTTGTTACAGCAATTGGACTAGTCCATCAGCAAATACCTCATATCCTTGAAATGGATGAGTATGACATGTTTTGAAATACGGAAAATGCCAATAGGTTAAACATAATTCACCTAGAACTAATAAAAAAGAATTAAAACAATCTACATCTAATTTACATGCCACTAATTTACATATTAATTAAGTTCTAACCTGCCAGAAGACAGCGGGGAAATTGATCTCTCACAAGTACTTACTGGGAAAGCAGACTGAAGACTGAACTCAACTTAAAGAAAAAACAGGGCAAGACTTTCATTATATGCAGCCTGAATTTAAAAGCTACCCATTTTGTAGGGAAAAATGCACTGGCCACCGTGCATCAGTCCTTACCCAATTACATGGAGACTCCACAACCATCAGGAAGAAACTCACCTTGTCCAAGGTAAAGAACTGCTTATAAGCTGATATCTATAACGAATCCCATATATCTCCAGGGAGGCTTGGACATGCTGTTGTCATTTTAAAAATAAATAGATTATAGGGTGAAAAGTGAAAGTGTAATCCAGAAATTCTAGCTTATCTTGTTCCTGAACTTCATGGTTATTGTACAGTTTATTATAAATAGTTGCCAACAGTGCTGACACCGGGCATTGCACTGGACTCTGGACATTGTATTTGTGCATGTGTGTGCACATGTATGTAAATACAGGCAGAAAGATGAGCTTAAAATAATGACAGATTCTGGAACTAAGATGCCCAAAGAGGTCAATTACAGCATCCCATTCCTCAGAAGCAGATACAGTGTATGGAGGCATACAAGAAATATTGTTAATTAATTCACCAATATAAAATACTCTATGCAGTGCATACCTCTTCAGGTTATTTAGGCTTAACAGAGACATTCTGTCTATCAGCAGAATATTACTTACATCATCATTTCAAAAAAAAAAAAAAAAAAAAGGAAGAGTCCTTGGTTCACAAAAGGCAAAATCTGAAAAGTTAATCAGGGCATCTTCCCTCTACAGATTCACCCAGTGCCAACTTGGAAGTCATTTATGTAAAGAGAATTTCTAAATGGTCTGGAGTCATGTGCTCTCACAAGTTTATAAAACTTGCTTGAGGTTCTAACTGAAGTTTTCCATGTGGTTCAGAGTCTCAGACTACCTGACCACTCATTTTTTAAATTCTACTGAGGGTGGATTGGATGTTTCTGAAATAACATAGGGACATGTACTTATGTCAAGGGAAAAAGAGATTAGGATGGCTTCTTTAATGTGGTTGCATGCTTTGTAGTAGACTAAAATTAGCATGGCAACAGGTATATACATCTATTTTAAGAGATATATGAGTTGCCTTTTCTATGCGGTCATCACTACCCTTTTTGACAGAGGTGTAAGTCCAGTCATCTTTGAAATGGAACTATCTTAACAAAAGAAGGCCAAGGAAAAACAAGTCTCCTTTTTTTTTCCCCCTTTGCAAAAGCACGTACTGCATGAACCAATGCTATTGAGGCAGCTGCAGTCAGTAGAGAGAGAAGCAAAGACGACACTTAGAGGAGGCAAACTCTACAAAAAATCCAATATCCTTAGTATTAATAAGTAGTCCCCTGGTATAAACAATGCACAAAGACCTCTCACTTTTTCCTGGCTATTATTACCAGTCATTTTTTATCCATCTCAGAGACTTCGCAGCCCACAGAGCTGGCCTTTTCATGTGAATGTCAACCATTCTTGGTCATGACCTGTAATATATGCAATATATATTTTAATTTCAAGCAAACTTCTAAGGCTCATCTAACATTGCCCCAGGTCTTTTCATAGTAATGAAGAGACATTTAAAAACATTTTTAAGAACAGAAGCACAATCCCAATGACTCCTTCGTTCCTGGTACTGCTTCACCTGATCAAAAAACAAGGGAGGGAAGAAGGAAGTCTGGAAACTGACTTAGCTGTTATCACCTGCAGGAGTACACTGGGACCTCATGTATGAAGGAAATGGATTAAGCAAGTTGTACAGACATCAACATGCACAAATGGACTAGAAAATAACATGTATTTCTTTGTTACTTGCAGAATGTAGAAGTGTATGTATTGGGAGAGTGGGAAGGTCACGGGGAGCTACTTCAACCCACTTGTTTTGTGATGATATGTAGTTTACAGGAAGGGACTAAATTAAGGAACTAGTTTATTAAGGACTCCTCATGCCAAGGAGTGTCACACTCCTGCCTCCCTCTGTAGCCTTTAATTTCGGACTATAATACCAGATAGGTCAAGTTACTTGGTTAGTTGCCATAATGAGAATAGCCATTGCTTCAGGCACTGGTGACATAGACCACTATGGGTCTCATGTACTTCATTTAGTCAAATTATGTTGGCCTTATGCTGCACAAAATCCCACTGAAATAATTAACTGATCATGAACCAGGTCAGTGACTTTGGCTAAAAGTGTGTAAGAATGTAACAGGGGGAAGGAAAAATGTCCATCAAGCCCAGTAGTTTCCAACAGTCTCCAGCACTGTTTTGTTTTGTTTTGTTTTGTTTTGTTTTTTTTTTGTGGATGCTTAGGAAAGGATTTAAAAATGGGCTAGAAAGGCTGATCCTTCTGGAAAATCCTCTGCGCTTAACAGCTACTTCTTGAGCCAATATTGAGGTGTAAAGATGGAGGGCCAAAGATTGCCACATTGCACTGAACTTGTGGTGTCTAAAAGTTGGATCAACTTCTGTAGACTTTAAAGTATCTACACTTTACTAATATCTACTGGAGTTACCCATTTATTCACCTTTAAGGATTGGGCTCCAGTAGGATTTTATACTACTTCCAAGCTAAGACCCTACAATATCTGTTACCACTTAGAGCAATTGAAAATGAGTTTTCAAATAACTCCTAACCCTGTGGCCTCAGCCTCTGAGAAGATCTAAAGGAAGAAACCAGAGAAGTGTAACAGAAACCTGGAAGTATGTTGAACTCACACAGTTTGGGGAAGTAGTTTGCACTAATGTTGACATAGACTGTAGACTAACAAGTAGTGTCTTTAGTGTCCTGGAACCCTTGTTCATTAAGGGGTGCTTAAGGCTGCCTAGCCTTAAGCTAGGCACAGCACAGCATCAGCTGTGCTGTCCTTGGCTAAAGTAGTCTTGGGAGTAAAGGAACACAGGAGTTTTATGCAGGTTGCCCAGCTTTCTAGGAGATTTGGGTTGATTTCTGCCCTCTTCTGAGTCTAACTATTGCAAAGTAGCCCCTCTGTCAAGGGCTTTCTGGGTCCCCAGTTCTCCCTGTTCCCCTGGCTGGTCCCAGAACACCTGCTTTAGTGGTGCCATGTCACACAACATGTCTGTAATAGCAACTCAGCGGGCTTTGAGTCTAAAAGAAAGAAGTGATGGAAGAAGGCAATGACAAGAATGGATGCACTCAACATATTCCTGGGAGGATGTGAAGTAAAAAGCAGCAACTTATATCCACAGCTTATCATATCTAATCCTGTATTTATTAATGTGCTGTCTAAGACTAGACACATATTCTGGACAGAGCATTTGGCATGTAAATCGTCAGCACAGCTCTCAGATGGTGTTGGCCAAGGCAAGTTCTGTTTCTGGAAATGGGAAAACAGCTGCCACCCATGGTGGGGGGAAGGAAACATCAGGCTATCCACATTATTTGAATAATTTCTGTACTATCAACAGCTGGTGATGCCTGTTCATAACCAATGGGCCATTGGGTCTACTTGGGGTCTGCATTTCCCCCAGTCAGACCCCGATGGATGTGTAGTCAAGGGCTCAGTTCTGCACACTGGTCTTTGGAGTCACAAGAAATATGTTTTCAAACAATCCAGGAAAAGCAGGAAGTAATCAAATACAACAATCTTCCCTGTGTGCATTTCGCCTCCCTGAGGGAAAAAAAAACAAAACAAAACAAAAAAAACCCACCTTATTCTACTCCAGAATCAGCCACTTAAGATCCCAGTTCTTCTAGGTTTTCAGGGGATATGCTAGGAACTTTTCTTTGTTTGTATTCACAGTGTTAAATAGGTCTTCTGAGCTTCACTCCAGGGAGTAAAGCAGGAAAAGAAGAGGTTTGTCTGAACTAAACTCACTTTATTATCCACCTGGGTCTGCAAGTGAAAGCTTCTCACTCTCTCTGCTTGTACATTGGCTTTAGCTGCCACTGATGACATTGAGCAGACTCTGCAGAGCATGCCTGCTCAAAGACACTTGGATGCAGTAACGCTGCAGCATGCCCTGCATTATAAAATAATGAGATTTTCTATTAGAGTCATTTTGCCCATGGGAGAAGTTTGGAAACCTTTCCTCCGGCCTCCTACAGCCACATAACTATGTCATTCTTTCAAGAACAAGACACTTTCCTATTTTGGCCACCTGGGGACATGCACCAGACAGAAAGGGCATGCCTCACTATTCAGCACATATTGTCTGGCTACTGGAAAGGAACTATGCTCAGTCCTGTGAAACAGAAGCTATTTCAGCTTAATAAATATGAAGAAGACCAAGCACCGTTCTCTGGGGAGAATTATTCTTGTTTATTTGGAGCCTTGTTTATGTGAAGCCGATCTTCTCTCTTCAGATCTGCCTGACCCAAACTCATGCCTTTCCAGTAAGACCTTGCACACACAGAATGAACAACCAAGCACCAAGTTTGCATGAAATTATACTGCAGCCCACTGCAACTTGCTCTGGCCAGATGAGTCCCTTAATATGTGAGGGAAATATAAAATAAGTTTTAAGGAGTGTGCACATGTTTTCCAGGATAAACTGGAATGACTCATTTCCATAAGAGACTCTGTTTAAAGCAGAATAAGGTTGCTTTAATTTTGTAAGGTTCTTCCCAATGTGAGTGGCTTTGTCCTCCTTATATTTAACAGAATGAGACCAGTGAAGCCTTGTCTCTGAACTGTGCTTTCCTGAGGGACCTCTGGGCCTTTATTTCAGTTGTGTTTCCTTGATGAAGAAGAAGCTACATCTGCAACGTGAGAGATGGGAGATGTGGCCTAGACAATGCTGTTTGAGGTGTGCTGAAGGCTGCTGGAGGTGCAGAGCATCCAGTTTTAGCTCTAACAAGCCAGGTGGGAATTTCCTCTGCCAGGCCAAGGCTTAGGAGTGCTCAAGGCAATGGGAGTTCAGTGTAGCATGTGGTAGTCACAAGGGTAGAGCTCTGATTTCTGTCCCCTTGGCCATCACTGGGGACTGTAGGCGATATGGACCATATGGACCACCCCAAGGCTGGGGTGACACAGAGAAAACACAACAAAATGGGGCTATGAAGGACTCCCAGGTGGCCCTTTCCTCTGTTGTGCTGAGCAGGACTCCGCTGTGGGTTGATGTCGGGCTTTGGCCTCAGAGACAAGCGTTTTGATTTGAAATCTGTGCCATGAAAAGGAGTTGCACAAAGGGCAATTTAGCACTGAGGGAAACTTCTAACCAAGGGCAGGAACACTTAGAGAGACATTCTGTCTCTGTTCACTCATTGCAACATCACCTCTAGATTGCATAGGCTGTAAGGCTATGGCACATCGTGCTTCACATCTAACAACCTCCTCTCTCATCAGAGTATCTCAGAGTGGATGTGACTGGGACACTGCAAGTGCAGTGACCAAACTCCTGTCTCCACAGGTGATAAGCACGGAGGGAAGAGCACACACCATGTAAGGGCCCTGGAGAGGGCCTCCCCTAGCCTTTTCAGTGTCTCCCTACAGCTCAAATAGCGAAGATGGTGTTACATCATTTTGCTTGATGCTTTGCAGTTTTCCTGGTTATTGGTCCGAAGACGGTACCAACCTGTAACTCTGTTGTCCTGCCAGGGTCTCCAGAGAAGCAAACTGCAGGTATAACCGTTCAGCAATGCAGATGGACTTTGCTGTTAAGGTTTCTAACCCATTTTTATGTGATCAGACAAATAAAACAATCTGATTAAAAGGCGATGAGACTCCATCGTTGCCAGTCCCAGCAAGCCTTCCTTTCCCCAAGACCACATTGGGACCACATTGCCCCTGGGGCCAGGCACCCCTTTGCCACACAGAGGGTGCAGAAACAAGTAGGTACAGACCCTGGACCACCAGAGAGGAGGTGCCTGGGGAGCTGGGACTGGCATTGCCACATCTTGCTAGACAGGGAGGTCCAAGAGGAGGACTTGTCTGCCTGCTTCTTTTGGGAGGATACAAAGGAAACTCCTGGTCACTCTCCAGACTGACCTTGCCAGGTCTTAAGCAGGTGGTAGCAGTCTTTGGGAACAAGTTGTTCTAATTAGGAACACTGTTATTCTTCAAAGAGTGCAAGAATTGGCACCATTGCCTGCATGTTCCTTATAAAACTAAAATAAAATTAATTGAATTCCAGTATATCATCTGGAAAATCTGTTTGATGAAAACATGTGCCTTTTCCCGTTTTTCCTTTTTTCCCCCTCTGGCTTTGGATATCGGTCTTCCTCAGGACCACTCTTCTCCCTGGAGCAGTCCTAGCATGGCAGTAGTGCAGTGCCACATCCCCTGGTCCTTGGAGCAAGGCGGCGATGCTGACAGGCAGCCAGCCACCTCCTCATTTGTTGCTAGGGGAACATAGGAAGACGTGCTATAATTATAGCAATAAAGTGTGAGAGACAGCCAGAGAGAGATAGGCATTCGTCACAGTTCCTGGTATATTTTTATTTCATTTATTGCTTTATAAATCATCCACAGGAGGCATCCAAAACATGTCGCGTGCCACCAGATAACTGAGATGTAACTGGGACCTTTTGTGCACAACAACCAGCCGCTTTCTAAAGGCAGTGGAGTGACAAAAAATGGTAAACTATACAGCTCATCACTGTCACTGCAATCTCCCCACACACAGAATCAGGTCCCAACAAGGGAAGCAGGTGGGATGTGCCTCTGGAGCCCGAACTTGGCTCCCTATCATGCCATGAAGTCCACATGTCTTGGCACTGGACCTTGCTGCCTGCCCAGGGCACAGCTCGTGTGGCGCAGGTGGCCCATCCTTTATCACTGTGGGAGCCCAAATTTTGCACAGCAGCCCCTGTTTGAGCTTGGGCTGCAAGGGAAGGAGAGCAGGCAGCCCACAGCGCCTCGGTCCACTGCAATCTCACCAGGGAATCCTCTCCAGCCTTCTGTTTTATTGAATAAACAATTAATTTCCCAATAGTATTAATCACTATCCATCAGTCTTTACAACAGCATGTTTATCCTCTGACTGAAAACACATCCTTTCTGAAATAATACAACTTACTGCTGCAATACGCACCCTTTGGAGCCACTTCATGCAAGCTACAAGGCAGCACTGAGTGAGAGCAGCTTGAACCAGTCTCATGCAGGTAGGCACCTGGATTAACAGGACTGTAGCAAAATATGTGCCAAAAGGAAGGAGAAAGAAAAGGGAGAAAGAGGTTAGAAGGCAATTATAGATAGTTAAAAATTAGTGGGTTAAATAGGAGATGCTTGCTCAAAAGGCATTATAGCTCACAAAGAAGTGGTTGAGTTTGCACCATGATAGGAGCAAAGAACACTTTCAGTGCTTGAAAGTCAAGCACAATCATCTGCTGTGCTTGTAACTGTGAGGGCACAAATCACTGCTGTGATTACAGCGTGGGTTAAGAGCAGGTAATGCCATTCACCCAGACTGAGCTGTGCTGCTCCCCTGGCTGGGCTCAAAGATGGGCTTCAAACTCAGGAGTGCTCCTCCTTGGGCTGCAGTGGCGATGGGGGCATGTGCATGGGGACCATTGCATCGATGGACTGACATATAAATGAATGTAGTGCATCCATACCATTCTGACACTGCTGTGGATAAGTTGAAGTCAGTGTAGTCTGGAAAAGAAAAAAAAGGCAAAAATTAAGCCTTGACTCCAAACTGGCAATATGCAACATCTATCAACTATCTATTGACTGTTTGGTCAGATCAAATCTGAGGTCAACAGGTAGGGCCCTGCTGATTTTGCTGAAGTTGCAGATGGCCTTTCAGCCTTGCCATATGGCCAAGCTTTCAGTACGTGCATATATGTCTGTCCTTATTACAGGAAACAAAAAAGGTCAAATGATCTCTGCTCTAACTCTGCCAAAGGCAAGCAGCGCTGCAGCACAGCATCTAGCTGCATTCCCTCGGGAGCAAGTGCACTTGCTACTGCCCATTTCTCCTATTGGCAAAATACATATGTATGTACACACACAGCACTTAATTACTGGCTTTACTGAAATGTGTCAGCACAATGGACTTCTCCCAAATTCCTTTTCACTTACTTGTGCTGAATACTTGGGGTGCAGCTCTTATAAACAGTTTGCATAATTTCACATGCGCCATGAACACATTGCACATTTTAAACAGCATGAGTTGGACCGGAGAGTTGCTGAAGTTAAACAAAGCTGGCAAATGACACAGAAATGGACACGATTTAGCAAAAATGTCCCAAAAGGGCAATATTTACCATGTGGGGAAACTTTCCACAAGCATATGACTCTGACTCCTGGGGTTTCAGCTATTAATCATGCCCCTCAAGAGGAGACTTTCCTCCACGGACCCCCCTCTACACGTTAAAACTTTGTCTATCATCCATAAGACTGAAAATTTTGCATCCCGTCAAGGACATATGAAATCACCTCTTTTCTCTGGCAAGCCCTGACTCTCTCTGCCTTGTCCCTGATCTATACAACATTTTTTCACAGATCACTAGTTTCTCGGAGCCCTTATTTCTGGCAAAGAGCACAGCCCCACCTGCGCTCCACGCTGAGCATTTGCTGCTTTCCCTTCTCCACCCAGGGCCAGCTCAGAGCAACAACAACAGCCCGTAGCTGGAACACATCAAGTTTGAAGCTGGAGCCAGAGCCGGTCCCCGACTGAGCCGGTTTCTAGGGCAGTTAGGAGAAATTTCATAGTGGCAGTGTCGTGAGCATGTGCCTGTGCCATGATGCACAGTTAGGACTCATCAAGGCAGGTGGTAGTGATGGCTCTTCTGCCTCCTCTGTCTCAAGGGAGCCCCCCTGAAGAGCTACAGGGGAAATTACTTCATTTAACAGAAGATAAATACAGAAAAGCTGTTGAACCTTTAGCACCCCTTTATGTGCAACAGCCTCCAATGGGTTTATTTAAGCACGGATCAGAGGACTGTGATCAGAGGACTCCTGATCAAAGGACTGTGGACTCCTGCCTTCAGGAGCTGCTCTGCTTGCCTAGACCAGACATGCAGGACTCTGCCCAAAGAGATCTCTGCCAGGGCATCAAGGCATGGGATGGAGAAGATGTCTGCACAAGTACAATGTTTGTCCAGGCATGAGCAAATGGCAATTTGAGGGGGAATTGCAGTAAAAAGGTCCATCCTTCAGCCTTTCAGTACATCAGCCGTTCAGGAATGGAGGATCTTACGTAGGAGAAGAGACACAGACAGTGTTCCTCGTGTCTGATGAAGACCTACTTTCTTCTTCCAGCTAGAATAAAGAGCACGGTGGTTCAGTTTGTTCTAATCTTTACATTCTTTGTGACTGATGGTTTGAAGTGTCATTTATCACTGAAGAAAGGGGTGATGAACCTAGAGTGCTCTCTTAGCTGGCATCATGAAATATGTTTGGGAACGTTCATGTAAGATCTGTATACAGAGGAGGAAAAAATCACATATGCCAGTGTGATGTCAACAGGCACTCCTGAAGATCTGTGAAAAAAATATAGTCCATCTCTTGATCTCATAAATTATATATATTTGTATTTATATATATATATATATTTGGCCTTCAATAGCATCTCAAAGGCTCATATTTTCTCAGAAACTTCTTTTACTATTCCCCTTTCCAATTATAAGTACAATTCAAAGTGGTAATTTTTGTTCTGAAGCACCCTGGGCCATTTTGAGCAAGCAAGACTAACGTTGATTGAATTGAGTCATGAAGGAGAAGCAATTAGTGGCATAAAATAATTTCAGAGTTCAGAAATCTTTCATATCCCTGCATAAATAGGAAAAAAAATTATCCAGGATTGACCTTCCCAAGTGGTCTTCAAATTGTAGTTAGCAGACAGAAGGAGAAGTTGTAGGTATCGTTTCTTTGTGATGGAAATAGTAATTGCATTTATTCATTTACCTGTGGTGATAATCATTCATCATCGTGATAATGATGAAAAATTATACAGGAACTAGGTAGATTGGAGGAACATCCACACAGAGGAACATCAGGTCTCTTGATACCAGCAAACACATCTGCACAAGACAATTTCTAATCCTTTTACTCAATACGTTCAGGAAAGGACAGCTGACCAGTGACATGGGAAGAAACATTCCTAACCTGTCCTGCATATCTCACTGATCAGGGTCTCTGAAATCCAGTAAATCACCACATACCAGATTAGACATTTTCCTCCTCAGGAAGTTTTTAGATGTCCGTTCAATCTGGTTCATTGAAAGTCAGCTTGCTGCACTTGACTGCTAGAAAATATTGTTAATGAATTTTCATTTGACACCAAGTTATTATGAGCAAAGAAGCATGACTTTGTGTCAAAGAAGAACAGAAAGATGTTTATCGATAGTGTTCCTCTAATCAAAGTGATTTTCTTGTGGTATATATGTCATTCTAAGCATTTTTTCTTATATAGGTTAATTGCACTCCATCATTATTTTCCAATTCATCTGCAGCACAGAAGAGGTGAATAGAAGGAGTAGGGGTTTCACTTATAAATCTGTGTTTTACTGCTCTTAATATTGCTGCATTAATCCTCTGTGTGGCATTGTGTTCTACAAGAGAGGCCTTATGCCTAGAAAGACCTTTGGGAGCCATCCATGTCCTCAAAACTGGTGATACCCAATGGGGAGCTGCACTGAGCCACTATAGCTCAGCGGCTTTAGAACTGGGGTGACTGGGTCAAATAGAGAGCAAGCATATTTCTGTGAGCCATCCATAGACCCGAGCTACAAATTATTTCTAGACCTCAAGGATGCAACATGTAAATTGCATGACTAACCACCTTTGTCCACCCACTTCCTACCCCTGCAGGATACTTTAGAGATCTCACTGATAATAACTGTGTTTAATACTTGCTAAGTTGCTGCAAATCAAAGCTTAAACTACCACTTGCCTTTTGTAATGAATGCACTGGAACCCCACAGGGTTAACCAAGTAAAGGCAAGCATTTACTAGGAGCTCAAGCATGGCAGAACTTCCATTTGGAGAGAGGGCAATCAGCCCTCTCAGCTTCGCAGTATCAGACAATGCTGCATTTGTTCCAGAGAAATTCACGTAAAATTGGTAATCTTTAAGAAAATTTCAGGACAACCTCTGGGTATCTATAATATGTATATGCAGACTGTATTGATGATCATTTATCTACTCACACGATATGTATCCCGTTACTCACAGGGTATGGCATGTATCTGGCAAAAAAAAAAATTGGAGCAAAGTATGAATATTTCTCTATTTCTCTACATATCATCTTAGAAAGACACAGGACTAATCTTCTAGTAAGAAAATGAAGTAATATGCTTCTTACATGCCTCTTTCTAAGACTGGTTAAAGGCTCTGACTTATGTCAAGTCAAAGGCTGGTAATTGAGATTGCTCCTTTTGAAGTTCTGATGTCTCCTCACTGTTTTGCTAAAATTATCTGCAGTTTTTCAGAAACACTCTATGTTGATATAACAATATACCTATGAAATGCCATGTAAATAGCGGAAGAAACCAGAGAAAAGAATTTACGGTAGGAAAACAACTTGGCCTCATAATGCTGGAACATCTCCCATAACAGATGCCCAAGAAAAAAAAAAAAAAAAAGAAAAGCACTGAGAACTTCTCCTGTGGAGTACCATGCCCCGTAGTTAACTATTGCACTTCCAGGCATGGATGGGAATTACCATCATTTCCCGTCGTTACTAAATGATTGCAGGTCTGTTTGCCTCAGGATGAAACAGGTTTTCATATTACCTATCTTAGGTGGCATGTCTGCTTGTCCACAACAAGCAGAGCAGGAGTGCTGTTTGACATCCCAGGCTTGGGACAACTGTGTCATCAAGAAACTATTGTCCTTACAATATTACTATCAAATCATATGCCCATTAAGAGGTATTGCTTGTTACAAAAAATGAATAAAATAAATCAGCTAATTTTGCCAGAGGGCATTTGTGGCTATAAAACAAGTACGTGGAGAAGATTTGAAGCTTTTGTGGGTGTATATCATCAAGAAAGTGCAACTGCATAGAAATATCACAAAATAAGTAAACAAAGTCTTTTACAAATAGAAAAAAAAATCCAGTCTCATTCATATGCACAAGAAGCTGGAATATTGCCTAGAGCTGCAATAGGTTTTGTGGTCTTTGCCATACATGTTGCCTGTGGGGCTGGAAAGCGGAGCCTTGGTAAATGGACATAATGTTGCTGTGCTTGGAGGCAAAGCAATGGATCATTCAAGTCCTAGAACAGGAACACAGGACTGTCTAGATGCTCCTCTTGCTAGAGACTGGTAAAACCCATCAACTCCTTTTTAGATCATTAGGATCAAACTTACACCTTTCTTTAATGCTCTGAGGAAAAAAGACTTGGGGGAATTTCAATGGAATTTCCCCTCCTCTGCCTGCCTAGTGATGATTTACCCCCATGTGCTTTTCCTAGAGATTATCTAGTTGAGTGACTAGTGCATGAGTGGGAGCTGGGGGAATCCTAGTTCTAATTTCAGCTCCTGACTCAGTACCAGACCTTGTAGGAGTCACTTGACCTTCATGGAGAGTGCACAGTGCAGGTGGAAAACGAGGAAAGAAAAAAACTGAAGAGTCATCTTACTGAAAACCCGACGCGCTTTCCTGAATCCAGAACAGCTGTAGATATTTCCATTAAAACAGAGTATGGGTTCTCAATTGCATCTAACTGTTGTCACACTGAACCCTTTAGCAGACTTTCTCTTGTTTCACAGACACTACATTTGAGGGGTTTTGTTTGTTTATGGAGAGGCAAATATGTGCTAATTACAAATGAAAGTCCACCAGCTTCTAGCAGCACATTGTCACTTTCCTCTTTGGGCTTTTAAAACACATGGTGCATCTTCCTTTCATTCTCAAGTAGCACCGCATAAAAAAAAGAAAGAAAAACACAACAAAATTGTTGTGTGATTTAAAATGGATGCCTTAATTGCATTTAAATGCAATACACTTTTACTGATTAGTTTGCATGCAGCTGAAACAAGAGGGTAAATAAACACTCAACGAGGGCTTTACTTTGCTGTGCAGTAATTGCACTTCATCAGAACTGCTGTGGTCGAGGTATAAATCAGCTGAACTCATTTTCTTTTTATTGTAAAAATAGGAAAATATAATTAATTCCTGCACAAGACCTTCTAAAGTTAGCACAGCACACGATCCGAGTGCTTCCTTCGAGAGTCAAGTGGATTCACACACATTTCTGCATTCCAGCACCCCCCTCCCACATTTAAGCTGCTATTCCCATGTGCCCGTTACTAAATATAGCAGCAGCCCTTCAGATTGACAGGGTGGTTTGAGATCCTGGCTCCCGGTCTTTGCTTCGTGCACTCCTAATATGGTAGAGCACTGCAGCCAGGCGAGTGCTCGGGGAGGATCCGCGAGGGTGAGCGGGCTCTGCGGGACCGTCTCTCCCGCGTCCCTCCTCCTCCTCCTCCTTCCCACTCAAGCATGCCATGGGAAGGGAGCCGGGAAAGCTGTGTGGCAACCTTTGGGCGTCCTGGCACCGGATCAGCTGTCAGCGAGGCTGACTGACTTCTCACAGAAGTACACCACTGTGCCGTGCCCAGTGACGCCAGCGCCAAATTGACACCAGCCCTGAATATTCGGACTTGTCCCCCATCTCTCCCAGTCACAAACCAGCATGCAGAAACATCTGGTTAGGGCAAGATGGGACAAAATGCTGACAGTGTTGCTGAGAATATATTTTAGGCTCATAAATGGAAATGTAAAGCAACAAGGAGGTCATTTTAAGCACCCTCCCCTTTCTAGTTTTATGAGCAAGACAAATCTTGCATGCAGTGCTGGATTGCATATCTCTACTGGGCGTTGAGCTGCTCCATAGAGACAAAGCCTAAGAGATTATTTCAAAGAGCAAGAACTGATTTCATCCACAACTATTCACCAGTGTTTTTATTACTAATTTTAAAATCTCTCCTGCATGACTGTGTTAGTTTAGCAGGAGTCCCTGAAGCCACAAATCTTGAAACTCAATCAACAGAGTTGCAAGAAAGAAATCTGCCTTTTGTGCAAAGGGCTTGCTTGGAAAAGGCTATAAGCTTTCCTATGGAACAGGCCTTTTGCTACCTCTGCTTTTCACAGTGAGCATTTTCACTCCAGCACCCTTTCTTCAAAGAGCTGAGTATCTCTAGACCATTAAATATCTTTTCTTCCTTCCACATGCATCTGGAAGCACTGGAGCAACCTGCACTGTGCATTCACCAGCTGGAGCTTGCAGCCCAGAACACTGGTTACTCAGTCCCTAAAAGCAGGTTCCAGGTGTGCAGCTGAAGCAGTCCTAGCCCCTCTCTGGGATATATAAGAAAATATTCTTCAGAAGTCTATATTGCACATTCAAACAGAATTCATGACGGAAAAGGCATAGAGAAGGATGTTTAAACCAGTAGTGAAGTGCGACTAGACACCAGTATAGAATGGAAAGAGGAGAAGAAGCTTCTTTGGCACAAAATTAACTTCTTAGAAATGCATGACTTATTACATTGCTTCCATTTTTAAGAGGTCATAGATACCAGTCATATCATAGTATTCATGAGCAGGAGGAGGAAGTCATGCACAGACAAGTGAAATAAATAACTCAGACTGCAAGGCAGAGCACCAGACAACCCAAATTCTAAGATCTTTGGCTAAAGGACAAGAAAATTAGGTGGCTTTGGTCAGCTTAACATTTAGGGAAACACATCTTGAAAATGTTTCTGTCTTTGTTGTGGGTAGATAAGCCCCTTTAACTCTTGTAGGTAAAAGCAGATGGGAACTTCCCACAGGAGCATCTTGCAATATGTGAGAGCTCCACTGAAGCTTACGGCAGGGTTTTCATACTTTCTTTTAAAATCATTTCCACTCTCAGTGATGCATGAAGGAAGCTCAGACTGCTGATAAATAGAAGTTTCCTGTTACTCAGGTTCCCTCAGTAGTGAAAGAAAAATAATACACGTTATTTAGAGACAAGTGCCCCAGTAGCTATTGCACATATTTCTATTGCTGTAAATTAAATAGATTGCTCTACATCACCTGATTAAGCTTCACTACAGCAAACTTCTCTCTACATATTGATCAACATATTAACCAGTTCTCATCAATAATAAATCAAATATATGTTCTAAAATATCTGTCTTCTGAAGGTAAATTGAAGTGGGCCACCAGGAAAAGGGTATAGCCTGAAGGTATCGTGCTGAAACACAATTTTCTATCAGTGGCTCTTGAAAATACACTCTGAGGAAAGATAATCACACCATGTGCTTTCTGGTAATCCAGCCGTCCAGTTAAGCAGTTCAGAGTGTCTTAGTTAGGCAATATCGTGTTCTCCTCACAAAACAGGCTTTTACTGAGCATCACTGCAGCAGACTTCACCAGTGTGTTGTGTGCTGTGAAGAATTTGTCTTCTTTTAATTCAAACGGCTGTTTACTCTGGATTGCTAACAGACTAGAAAAGCCTAACTTTATATATATGTATTTGTATTGGTGTGTGTATATATATATATATACAAAAAATATATATATAAGCTGTGTATGCATAAGTATTTATATACATAGTTTCATATCAGATGCAAAGTTTTGTTGGAATTTGAATGTTTATCTTTAGGTAAGACCTACTTAAATATGGAAGATCAGCACAATCTATTTTGAAAATGTTGAAGCAGAAACTCTGAGCTTACAATGTGTTTCTTTTCATTTTTGCTTCCCCAAAAGAAAATCTAGACAATAAAGAAAGAAAAAGCAAACCAACAAGCAAAACCCCAAATCCAAGGAAAAAAAAAAAGATGAAATAACACAGTTTTGCCAAACTTAAGTTTTCCTCAGAAAAGTTCTGACTCCAGCTACAGAGGCTCCATTTCTTCCCATATCCCAGACTTGGGTTGATATGTGCTGCAAATTGTTCCTGGGAGCTGCTCAGATTCCAGAATGAAAGGGATCGGGTGGATTAGTGAAACGCTTCCTAGAAGCAGATAGGGATGTGTAGGGTATTGCTAACACTCTCTTCAAGACCAGGCAGCAACCTGTAGTCTCTCCTAGAGACTTATCAAGGACAGCTGCCAGGGCACACCTTAGCGTAACATTAGACACCAGTAGTCTAACAGGAGGGAAACACAAGAAGATCAGGATCTGATCTATTCCCTGACGTACTGGATTGGAAAATACCAAGTAGAAAGCTCAGCATGTAGGAGCTGTCAGACTCTGAGCATACTCATGAGCAGTCAAGCTCCTTGGCAAAGGTGGTGTGGTCGGGCCACGCCGGTGCAGTCCAGACTTGCAACCCAGCTTGCTGCTCTTTGCTGGTCTTCTCACACCTCGAGCAGTCTCTTGCCAGATTCTTGGCCAGCTGGTTCTCATCCAAGCCTCTGCCTTGGCCAGGGTCAGGAAAAAATAAGGAAATTACACCATCTGGACTTGATGGAAAGAGCCCCGGAGCAGCATGTCACCAGCATACTGATGTGTAGGAGCCAAACTAGAGCTGCCACGCAAACGCTCTGCAGGAACCAGGACCGGGTGGGATGCACCTCCGGGGTTACTGCAAGGGAAAAGCTGAGCTAGTGATTGAATCTGGCCAGATCCTGTCAGTAAGTACACTTAGATGCTCCATCCAAAGTTGCTGGCAGAGGAAGCAAGGTCAGAGTTACCTCTGCTTAATCCATCATTTAATCCTAGCAAGTACTCTTCCTCAAAGAGCACGGTGACCTCTCTGTCTCAGACATGATCATGGGAGGACAGAAGGATCGGATGAATCCTGAGCAGGTTTGCTGTGACCTCCTAGCCTCTCCTAAACAGGATACCTGGCATCAGAGCAGTAATTACTGCAAGATCAGGGCATATTAACCAAAGGTAAATAGAGCTGCTTGACCTTATCTCTGCATTTACCTTTCTCATCACAACTGACCAAGGTGGTCCCAGTTATTTCTTTCCTCTTACAAGGGAGATGCACTCACCTTGCAGCCTCCAATTCCCCTCACACCTTCAGGGCTGTCAGTTCCTATGTTGCCTGGGTTCAAAAGCACATCCTGGCATTGGTGTGGCTACAGAAACACGTCTCGACAGGAGCGAAACACCAGGTGATTCCCAAGTGCTGCAGCACGCGAGCCTGCCGGATGAAAGCCAGGCTAGGCAGGACTACACAGGACCACTGCAAGAAAGGCAAGCACTAGGCCCTCATTTGTGGAGCTGCTGAATATTTTGACCTTTTAATTATATATTGGTCTTGCAGCTGAGATATAAAAAGGCATCCTATGCTGAGAAGTCCTTAGTGAAGTGCGTATTTAAATATGCAGACACCTACATTCTTCCATTTGGATTTACTAGATGGCTTTTTCCATGTTAAAGACAGGCTGCCCTTGAAAATTAGGGTGATTCATCTCAATTCAATCCATACTAAGACACTTTCAAAGCACTCATTTACCATGCATCATGCAGACACTTAGCACAGGCACACTATTATTCCTTGTAACATACCATGCTCCTTGATTCTTACAGGCTTCCTGGCTTCACTCCTGGAAGTTTTATGTTTTCTAATATTATATGAATAATGTATTTGGCTCATTATTCTTTTAAGTCCTGAACATTCAATTGGAGCAATATAATCTAACAGCCCCTCAAAAACAAAAAGGCATGGAGGAGGGGTGGATTTACATGGACTTTCTTATACTGTGGCACAGAAAGCACCCATTGGCTAATCCTGGATGCAGCAAACAGTTCTTCCAGAAAGAAGTGGAGTCTGATGGGTATCTTCTACCCATCTTCACCTCCACATTCACCTTCACCTTCCAAACTTGGAAGATTCTGTTGCCAGTTGCTCTTTCTACCCCTTCAAATTAACTGAGGATTTTAGAAAGATGAAAAGGTAGTGTGAAAAAACCTCAGCTCATTTATGACACTGGATACTGTGAGACCTACCTGTCAGACATGCCTTGTCATGGCTCAGATCAGTCCTGCATGGAGGGCATGGGGTAGCCCATGCATGTGCAAAATGTACCATCCCAGGATGGTGGCCAAGATACTCATGCCATAAACCATATGAAACATTCCCCCTGAGGACACAAGAATCAATCCACAGCAGCACCAGCAATGCCATGAAGGAGGGAGTTTGCAAGGCCCACTGAGACGACGGATATTGGGGCCCTACAGAAGGATTCAGACTTCAGAGCTGTCATAAGAAAAGCGTTGCCTTGTTCAGCAGAGTTGACTTCCCTTTCTCTCTGGAGCTGTCCCCCAACATCTGCCTTCCTGAAATATCAAGGTTAAGTGTATTTTTTAACAAATTGGGCAATTACGCTGACTACAGGAAATGCAGAAGCTGCCAGCCAGCTTGAACGTTTTGTGAACAAAGAGTGAAGCTCCCAGATGCATTATTTATAACCTCAAGGCTGTCATGAAGGGATGTTCTGTCTGAGCAGTGGAAGACATGGAGAAATCCAGTAGTAGAGCTGGATAAATGAGTTTAGGTGCAGATCTGCTAGGAAGTCCCTGTCTTTCAGCCCCTGACATCTCCCTGGCTTGTGCCACCTCTTGTGGCACAAGATAGAGAAGGAGGAGTAAAGAATTTGACAGCAGGAGACAGTTCCAGTGCTTGCCTCTTCCCAAGGCCTGCCCTTTCCAGGCAAAGTGTATTCATGGCCAGAGAACACCACTCATTCTAGAACCAACATATATCCCTTCCTGAAATTTACCTCGTGGATATATTTTATACAGAGCAGTCCTAACCCAGAACTCGTGTTTGGCGTTTGTTTGGCTAGATGGCATGTTTCCAAATGGAAAACATACAATGCGGAATGACATCCTTATCTCAGTTTCCTAAAAATCCTAATCTCACACTTGCCTTTGACATAGCTGTATTACTCTGGCACTTCACAAACCTCCTGTGGCTGTGTCCAACCAGCCCTCTGCTTCCAACATATTTGTTTCTAACTCACAAACTCACGGTTTTCAGTGGAAGGTTTTGTTACTGGTTTCTTTTTTATCTCGCTCCTGGTACTCCAACCCTTAATGTCATGCAGTTCTATTTAGATGGCATGTGAAAGGATTCAGTGGACAAAAAAGAGGATCAAAACTCAAGACTCCTTGGAGAACTATCCACGGGTTCTGAAGGGAGTTCTGAATCGGTCTGCTTGCATGTTTGTTTTTGGGGGCCCTTATTCTCAATCTCTAGAGTGGGCAATGGCCCAGTGGAAGGACACTATGCATTCAGCTTCATCAGATGCATTAAAACGTAAACAGACATGCTACATTCCCTGTGTGGCAGGGCAGGAAAACCTGCAGGCTGAGATGTGTGACGGGTGAGGGAGGAGAGGAAATGCTTTAATAAGTTCTCATTACTATCCCAGTAGAGTCTCTTCTACTTCCTTCCTCAGAATGATTTGGACTCCAAACAACTTTCTGTTGGATATTTTCTGTTGGATACAGTCTCCCTCATGCCTCCTACTCTCATATCACTGGCATGCATTGACACCTACTACTTCTACTTTTATGTCTCCATTTCAGAGCAGCACCTACCATTTAATATTAGTGTTCTAGTCACTTCAGCTGCTCTACCATGCCTCTGTGCTCCTTGTAATAGCTGGTTTCACATCCTGCACAAGTAGGTCAGGTTCCTCTATTTTGTTGCCTAGGTGCCTGGTGTTTGCATGTGCAAACATTTCCATTGTTTCTTTGCAAGCCCAGCTGATCTTGGGTAACAAAAAATTCAGTTGACATGGAAAACTGTTAATTTAGTTCACAAGTGTGACATGTGATTGATGAGGCTGGATAATCCTTCTAGGATAAAGGTCCCTGTTTGTTTTCTTAACGTTGTAAGGATAAGTGATTTCCTACACTTAGTGCCTGCAAACTGGCAGTCACAGTTCTGCAATTCACAAATGTAGACAAATATAACATATTAATTGATGAGACTCAGCTGGGGGAGGGTGGGCTGGCAGGCACATAACATTTTATTCATTCACTGTAATTTCAGGCCACAAACACAGGGTCTCAAGGAGCTGTATTTAAAGTACATGTTATGGAGAAGACTCAAGTGTGAGTATGTATGTATTTGGGAAGGGGGGTTAAGTGCTATCATCACTGTTCTGTTTCAACAACCTAAAAGTCTATTAAAGACAGAAGTCTTCCAGCTTACAGTTAGCTCAACAGAAGTAGCAGCCCAAATGAATCCACACTGATCTTTCTTTATTCCTTTCTCATTAGAAAAGAGACTAACAAGACAGGGCATTTCTCCTTCATATGCTGTCATACATAAAAGTCCCAGATCATCAGACTGTTGAACTCTTTGGGCACTAGAGTAAAGCATGGCTCTGCCCACTCTCCTACCTGTACCTGTCAATAGTTTTAATTTTCATCATGGAAAAAACAACTGCGGTGACCAGGAAGAAACCTGACTTGCTCACATGTTTGCACTCTGGGCAGTAATCCATACCGTAAGACGGGAATTATTCAGCTGTGGCAGGTCTCCTTCCCATCACCAGTTCAGAGGCTGCCCCAGGGTGAGGCAGGGCACAGCAACAGGTGACTTCCCCAGGGCCTTTCCAACCAGAACGTTACTGTGACTCTTCTGGGGTAAAACTTTAAAAGATTGGATTTGTTGTCCTCCCAGATTTAGAAGTAGAGCGTCTATAAATGAACGCTTTTTATATTAAAAACAAAACAACAGCAACAAAAACAAACACAAATGAGGAATTATAAGCTTAAGTCTGTCTCTCCCTGGTAACACCCTAAGCAAGGCAGTGTTGGAAGAGCAAATACCTCTATGACTCTCATTAAGAGTCAGTGAAAGGGATCGCATTGATTTCCACGTAGATCAAAGCCTAAAATCTCAGCCCAGTATGTTGCGAATGTTTTCCCTGAGCTGGAGCTATGTATTTCCATGTGGGCAGATGCAGAATCAAAGGGGCACAAATAGCATGTATGGAGGGTAGTTGGTTGCATAAGGAGCTAGAGATCAGAGAACTAAATTTTTGATTGTTTGTAAATAGAAAAGATTATTTAAAATTTCTCCCCTAATGTCATCAGTCCCATCACCCTTGTCATCAGAAATGATGATGGACGCTCATTGCAAAGGCTTGGATTTGCATGCATATATGACTTAAATTTAATCTCAGTGAAAAGTCATCATCTTGTTGCTTTACATGCGAACTTAAAGCATTAACTTACATCTTACTTTGGATGCTTGAAGAGCAGTTTTAATATGATTTTTTTTTCTGACTGAGATATCAAAGGACTATCCTCCACTAGAATTCAAAGCTGACTGCTGAGGTTACCTGAAGCACCCTGAGATAGCCCTGCTGTGGGAGCTGCGATGCTGTCCACAGCTGACACACATGGGTGATGGGTTCAAGCATGAGCCCTCACCAGCCTGTCTTTGACAGCTATGGAAGTGTCTCTCCAATTTCATTTCAAAAGCTAAATGCTCTTCCTCAGAGCTAATATTAAACTCATGCAAACTCATATGCAAACACCCTCCCAGAGGAGTCCTGTGCATAACCAGCAGCTCAGCATGAGTGCACAGACAAGCTAGCCCAGTTCCAGCACACGCCTGGGGAACTAAAGAGGGGCAGCCCCAACCACTCTTTGACACATGTTAACACCTGGGGAAACAAGGCTCCTAGTGCTGCTGTTGGAAAGAAACTACTGGCCTTGAGAGTGCTGGTAGAGGCTTGGAAAGGGGAACCCTGTGGAAAACTCTGCTGTTAAAATGCTCTTGTGAGTTGTCGAGGTGAGGCATCACCTTCAGTGGTTAATGCTGCCAACACAGATGCAGAGCAAAGTGGCTTTGGTAAAAATTACTGAGATAAGCTTGAAACATTGGTGTAAGTAGCAGCAATGCAATTGAATGAAAAATAAAGCAACACTATTTTTTATTATTATTATTTTATTCTGCTTCATAAAGAAAACTGAACATGGTGCTTCTTTATATTGAGCCTGACACAAAATTTATTAGAAATAATAATTGCTGCTTCTTATGATATGCAGAGGTCCCAACATAACTGAGACTCTGAGGACTAGAATGCTATTTTAAATTATGTTTCAGTAGATGAATCGGTATATTTACAAGATCATGAAGGAAATATATTACTTTAACCAGAAGTCTTAGCTTTATTTGGCTCAGTTTTAGAAATACCTTTTCATGTGTTTTTAAAGTGTGGCATAAGCCTATTAAAGTTGTTTTTCACAGACCAGACAAGCTGTCTTTTTCACACACACACAAAAAAAAAAACAGGCAAAAGCAATTTAAACTGGCACTACATCCATGACTACAAGAGTGAAAAAATGAGTAATTTGTAAACAATTGGCTCAGGAAATGACAGGCAGATTAGAGAAGCAAATAAGAGGCATTTTCTTATTTTATCAGAATAAACTTTAAATGAAAAACTGGCTAACTGTGATGAAGAATCATGATCAAAAAGAACAGAAAAGGAGATTGTTGGTTTGGGAGGTTCATATTATCTTTTAGTCAGGCCAAGCTGAGTTGAAGGTCAAGATATCTTCAACTGGAGGATGGATGGAAGAGAGGAATACCTGGGAATACAAAATCAATGCAGAAATAGATATGGACAATGAAGAAGGCCAACATTCAGAGGCAAAAAAAAAGTCAGAAATATCCTTTAGCAAGAGTTGTATAGTCCAGATGTAACCCGGTCATTAAGTCAGTGCCTCTAACAAGTCCCCAGAAGTCTCAGTCACAGATCTTGTGCCTACGTGAGGACAGTCAGGACAGAAAGGCAAGCGCAGATCCTGCAATGTGAAGAATTGTCACATGCAGAAAAACGTTTCTCTATGTGTAAAATCCGACTTTCAGAATTGGGCAGACTCCATTTCAGCTACTGCTACAAGGGCCTGAGGCCCCAGTTAAGCAAGCACATAAACATTGTGCTTTGAAATCACCACTTC
Organism: Nothoprocta pentlandii; assembly: GCA_013398315.1. Classification (NCBI taxonomy): domain Eukaryota; kingdom Metazoa; phylum Chordata; class Aves; order Tinamiformes; family Tinamidae; genus Nothoprocta; species Nothoprocta pentlandii. The sequence continues at coordinate 408,492 of VZSG01000121.1, forward strand.
TTTAATTGCATTATGCATGGATTTGAGGGCTATTTTGGAACCAGTCCTTAATTTCTTGGAAACTCCCCCAAGCTCTTTGATCACAGGTTGTAGGTTTCCCTCTCATAGTGATGCCCAGAAGAAAATACCATTTTGTTTGGCAAGTAGCAAAAATTAGAATAAGGTTGGAATGTTCTGGGGAAAAAAAGAATCGCCTTTTGAAAAGCATTATAGAAAAATTTGAACTTCTAGGAATTTTGGTGGATTTTTTTTTCTTGGTAGGAATGAACTCTAACATGCACAATCTTGTGTAAAGAATCCTTGAAATGGTTAGGCTCTCTGGAAACTTTTGCACCAGTAGAAATAAAGTTGAAGAGGAAAGACAAAGCACAGAAGAACAGGGCAAAGAGGAAACTTTGAGGAAGAGCTTCTGAACACCTGCAGAAAGCTTAAGAACATATAGTTACTGTGAGACAGTTCCTCCTGCTCCGTTCCCTCTTTACTCAAGCTGTCCACAGAGCTAACCTTATTTGCTAGTACAGTTGCCTTTAACAGCTATAATGAGCTCTTCTTTGTATGAGCTGGAAATCTACTTTCTCTGCAGTGCAGTTATGCTCCCGGCTCCATCCCCTAAGACCTTCCAAAGCCCATGCCAAGCAGATATATATGGTGCACAGAGAGGAGCCTGGTGTGAGGTTGTCCCCTCCTGCAGCAGTGGGACACTCTTGCAGGAGGCCAGGGGATGCTCGTGGGCACGGTGCTACCTTGAGAGTCGGTCTGCAGCAGATACTGCCCTGCAGAGAGGACATATTACTTTTTATTTTATTTTATTTTATTTTATTTTATTTTATTTTATTTTATTTTATTTTATTTTATTTTATTTTTTTCTCAGAGGAAAAACAGTGACTCCTTCTCCTCCTCTCTGATGGACACATTGCACTGGCATAAAATACTCTGGTCTCTTGCTTCTTTGCATCATGCTGCCATTCCCAAGTTGGGAACTACATTAGAGGTCCTTTTCACCACAAGCAAAATAGCTTTTAAAACATTTTAGCAGGTCAAAACTAAAAATAATAAGAATAAAAAAATAAGAAAGAAATAATTTCTTTTTCTTTAAAGGCTGTGATAATATAACTACAGAGAGATGTGGACATTGTTGTGGGAAAATTTTCAGATACTGATATTTCAAATACTTTCTAAGATATTAGAAAAGACCCACCCAAAATTTCAAGCACTCTTTTTTTGTCTTTTCAAAGGGTTCCATTTACTATGAGAATATTTTGAAAGAAAATCTGCACTTTCCCCAATCAGATTTTCATTTCTAGTCAGCTTTGTTCCACACAACACAATTTCTTACTGTTCAGATCCTGGTTATTTTGCTTAATGGATGTTGTCTCTAAAGTGAAACATGCTTGGATGAAGCCACTTCCAGACAGCAAAATCACATCTTTGGTGATCTCAACCCTGGCATGGATTTTTTGGCTTGAATACTCACTGTAGCATTTATTTCATCCACCCTTCAGCCAGATGCAGTCTTCAGCTCGATGACCTGCCTGCTTTCCAGTGCATGGGAAGCCTGTATCATGTATAAATGCTTGAGCAGCTCTGCATTGAGTTTGTGCTCTCTTTAAATTTTGCATCAATCATCTCGTTCTGTGGCAGCCCCAGACTAACACAAGCAGGCAGGATGCCTCTCACTGATATTCTCAGCAGCGAAAGCTCATCAGGAAATTCTTCTTTTTCCCTTTCATCACTGACCATCAGCCTCCAAAAACAGCTGTGCTCATTTTTTATAATTCTCTTTCTATTCCATCGCCAGCTACTGCTTTTAAGGACCCTTTATCAAGTCTAACATCCATCCTTCTTGTTGAGTGTGCCCCTCACATAGCTGCTGTCAAACTTTTACTTTGATTTTTGGTCTACCTTTCTGGCAAGAACTCTGCTGCAAATGGTATCTCCATTTCATTACCTTCAAGCCAGGCTTTGAGGGAGCAGGTAGGAACCTGTCCTCTTTGGTCAATGAGCAGATCAAATATGCCAGTAACAGATTTGCTGATAAAGTATCATAAACATATTCATGGAAATTTCATTTCCTTATTGGTAAAACACGTCCTTTCGACCCCGTCCCTTAGGTTCAAGCAGGGTAGAGGCTCTCGTCTGGTGCTGCTTGTCTTGTTGGTTCACTCACTGTCCACATGCTGCACGATTGTCCCCATTTGGGTCTTCAGGGATGGGTGCTGGCATCACACACTGAGCTCTCATGGAGCCTTGGGGAGCTTGTACAGGAGAAATAGTCACCTAGCCCTAAATCCATACATCCAGGAAATGTGACAGATACTTAATTCCTCCTTTCTCTAAAGAGGCTGTTGTAAATATTCAAGTTGTGACAACCTACCAGAAAATAGCCCTTGTATGTGAGCATCGTAGGCTACCAGAATGATTGCACCAAAGTACTATCACTCTCCACCTCATATTCCCTCCCTGTTTAATGCTACTGTTCACTGAATATCCCACTATTTCCTGTTAGAAATGGTAATGTCCCTCTCATGGACTGATTTTCTCCTTCTCTTTTTTGTTCTCCAATCCTCTTCCAGGGAATGTTGTATTCCCAAACGGCTGGGTTGTGAGAGAGGGCTTGGAAGCAGTATTTTATTGCACATGCAGGCTCACCACAAGAATGCTCTGCCTCTTGCCTTGGGAGGGCTTGGTTCAATCAGTAACATTTCCCTGCTCACGGAGAAGGAATAGAGATTTTCCTCCTACTCCCACAGTCACATATTGAAGAATGGGCAACATCACTGAAAGAAAGGAGGCAGAAATATGAATCACTCCTATTTCCTCCTCTCACACTTTCCTGAAGAGAAAAACCACGAAAGAGGACAATCCCAGGCAGCAGGGCTCTTACACATGTGCTGGCATAGGCTGGCAGCTGCATTTCACTGCTTTCACATGAACTCAGGGATTTATAAAGAACTCCAGGGAAAAAACATAGGCACAAAATAAGCTACCAGCCACTCCTCTAATGAGTGACCAATCACACAAAAAAAAGATAGTGAATTTCCTTTTTTTTTAAGATTATTAAAAATATGACACTTAGAAAGGTATACAATTGGATGGGTTCGTCTAGAAGACCACAGGAGATAAAGCAACAACCTGTGAATAAAAAGCCTGTGTCTCTGTTCAGTGGTGGCTTTCAGAAAGCAGGGGAAGCTTTGGAGGCTGACTCTTCCCTGCAAGCTGCTATTTGGAGCTGCCCTCCACGCAGTGCTGCGAGCCTGCTATTAAGTGTTGTGGAAGACAGGCAGTGCTAGGCAACGAGGGAGACAACACAGAGGGAGCCAGCGCCCAGGTTGGAACGGACCTCGAGCTGCAGACTCAACCTTTCCAGCTTTCGAGGAGCTCTGAACGTGCTCACGTAAAGATTCGTAACCAAGCGTTATTCTTAAAATGGCTTAAAGCTAGCAAAACCCGATCTGGAGGGCTTTCGTGCCAAAACAGAGCTCTCCTTCCCATCCACAGCTGTGCATGCAGAGGGTGATAAATTAAATTAGCTATTGTTTCTCCGACTGTTTGCCGGGAGTCAGAGTGATTTTTTTTTTTAATGGAATTCAGCAATGAAATAAAACGAGCCCCATTTCAATATTTGTATGTATAAATTGAAAGCAAGCATTCCCTTTCATTTGTGCATTGTTCCCTCCCTATTCCCAATCCAATTAATGAATGCACATCAAATAGCTGAACAGTCTGTTGTCCAAAGCTCTGTTTTTTTGGCTTACTTCTGATATGTTTGGCATGGATCTCACTAATTTAGAACTTATTTGGACATTCAAGCTTACCATTATTCCATTATCTTTTAAAGTGAAATCCCAAACAATTACTAATGCTCTGAGGAGAGGCTGAATTGTCTTACCCATATGACCAAATAATACAAAGGCAGCCAAACTGTTGAGCTCTAAAGAGAAGAACTGATGATGCCTTCGCCTAAACTTGTTTTCCTGGAAAGAAGTGAGCACCAGAGACACTGAACAGGACAGCTTGCCCAGTTCATGGGCTGTTTGCTCCCACTGCAGTGGGCTGATGGGGAGGTGGAAAGTGCAAAGAAGGAAGCTTCAGCTTTTGTACTTCAATCCAGAGGATCCAGAGATCCAGCAATTTGCTCCTGCAAATCAGACCACTGTCCTAGGAGACAGAAATAGAGCAATAAAACAACTGAGAAAATTGTCCATAGTTGAAAGAACAGCAAGGTCATCAAAAGGCATAAAATGGCAGCGTTATTGAGGCCAGGATTAACTGCTCCACAACCCCAAGTCCCTGAAGAAGAAAGGCTGAGGAACAGACTAAGGCTAGGAACTCCTCACAGCTTGGTGGAAAGAGGAGGGCAGTCCTTTTCCAGAGGTCTGTCTGCGGAACTGTAAGACATCTCCAAGAGGATCCCTACCTCACACAAACCTGAGATGTGTTTCCAACCTCCCTGTTTTCTCCTGCAGGACAGGACAACTAGTTCTTCCCTTATACTTTTGGCAGGAAGACTTGCTTCGTAATCAGCAAGAAAGAAGAGGCAGATGCTCTCCTCCTTCTGCACAAAGCAAAAGTAAATGGCATAATCAGTCAAGATTACAAGATTTTTCTGCTCTCTAATTTAAATCATGGTGCAGGTAGTGGCATGTATTGCATGAGATATGCTATAGCATGCAGGCTAGTCACTCCATAACATAATCTCACATCCTGGAAGGCAAGGCATTTTTTTTTGACAGCATTCCTCATTTCCAGGTAAAATATCTTACCCATGTAAGAGACGAAATAATGTCCTTATTCTACCTGCAATAAAATGTATATTCTGCACATATAATCCATAGTCCACAGGTTTAGGAGATCAGAAACTCCAGGAGGAGCAGGCAATTACCTTGTATCTGGTGTGAAAATGTCAGCAGCTGCACAGTTTGTTCCAACAGTTGTTAAATCCAGGCAGACTGTTCAAGCATGGCATATAATCTCTCAAATGATAACCCTCGTTATGTTGTGTAAACTCTGGCACAAGTTACACTATTGCAGGGGCATAAAGGATATCAGAAAGGGAGAATAACTAAAGCTTTGTTTTATCTAAACATCATCCTGAGCAAAAAAAGTCAAGCCAAGGAGCATTTTGAAACGGAAGTTGTTGGGCTTGCGCAAGCATAAAAAATAGTAAATGTAGAAATTATTGCTAGTAAAGCCATTTTTATGCTTTCTGCTCACTGTATTTCTTCCCTGGCTCCTTCAAGTCATTCCACTGATTTCACCTTTCACCACATCAACCTCTAGCTTTCAGCCTCCCTTTCTCTCAAAACCTCTTGTGATACAGGTTACATAACATCAAGTCAGCTTACGTAGAGAAGAATTCCTCAGTCGCCTCAATCTCCATTTCGACCACAAGCCCGTTTCTGTCTTCTCCTAGCTGTCCCCTTTCCGCGGACAAAATCCCCTTCGTAGAAGCAACCGTCCCCCACCTGCCTTCTGGTTGCCCCTCTCGACTTCCACCGCAAGCCAGCGGGAAGGAACAATGAGAGGAAAGATGCTCTCACCGAGAGCTGCCTTCTCTGCTCCCATGAGAGGAAAGAAGTGCTCATGCTACCCTTCCTCCTGCTTCCTTTCGTGCTGCAGATTGTGAAGACTTGCCCTGCAATTTTCTGCTTGTCACACTTAGCACAACAAAATCTCTTCTTTGACTAGCTCCAGGAAAACACCATAAAGTAAAAATATCACTGTTAGTGCAACTCTAGCAAAGACACTTAGGTTAAGAAGAAGTATCCCCTGCCCTTCTACAAAATCTTGTAACTTGGATCTAATTCAGCTTAAAAATGAGTAATCAATATTTTCTTTAACTGGTGTCTGTAAAACACTTGAGAGATTCGGATCACAGTCTACCCTATCACATGCCAAAGGCACACACATGAGCCTGCATTTTCATAAACACAGAAGAACTTTTAATATTTAATCTATTTCATTCTTTTATTAAAAAAATAAGACTGGGTTTTAGTAACTCAGAATTCTCCAAGATCAGGTATTGATTTTAATATTTATTTAAAAGAACTGTGACCTTTTAGAGGCTCACTCAAGGGCTATTACATTTTTCTCTCCAAAATGAAATCGCTTTAATTTTAAAGGATTGTTGTTTTTATAAAGATGAGAAATGAGAGTCAATCGCAGTATGCAGCATGCAATATAGTGAGTGCAGAGACTGAACAAAGTGGTCTATCTATTTATAACACAGAATGAAAGCAAATGTTTTTCTTTTTAAAAAAAAAAACAATTTGCAGATTTATCCCATAAGTGAAACAAGTGGGGAAGACGTGTTAGGAATACTGATGTTCCCAAATAAGGGTGCTGCTAAGGAAAAGGGAAGGTAAAGGAGTCATATCAAGATATTCTGTGGAAGCAATGCTATGGGAAGTGATACCCGTGGCACTAGTTCAAGCAAGCTTTATGGACGTCCTAGTATCAGGAAGCCCCAGGTGTGTTTGTGTCTGTATTAGCCAATTAATGTGCGCACTGAAGTGTTTCATTAGATTTACACAAGCACTTGTCAATTATTTTTGAAAATTCGTTTCCTCTTCCTTTCAAAACATGGGATTCTAGGAGGTCTGAAACAAGCTGGCCGAAAGCCAGTGAGATTTTTGGCTGTGTTTGGGCAGAAATTCACCGATACACTTCTGCAAAGCATTTGTGTTTTCTTGCAACTCTGACCTCCCCTCTTGCTGGCAGCCCAGTATCTGCACCCTGCCTCCCTTGGGCAGAGGGAATGCTTTCCCTGCAGACTTTCCACACCTGAGAGCTGCAAGCATATCTGTTTATTGAATGCCAATAACCTCTTTGCGTTTTGCAGCTTGTCTCTCTGATGTCAGTGTTGATTCAGCAAGGAAGATAAAAACTTTCAGGGAAGAGGGTCACCTCCTGTCAAATCTAAGACTCAGAGTTTCACTTCCTTTTACAATCCCATATATTTAAAATACTCTCTGTCAGGATATTTACTGCATGCTGTATTCATCACCGTGGCTCCCAATTACCCACTTATCAAAATGTTTATCTGTAAAGTAGTAAAGAGAGATCCATTTAATTCTGACCTCTAAAGAAAGGGTGTAGGAGGGGAAAATGCTTAAGTGGCAGACGGGATTTCTCGTAGGACAGGGGGCCTTTGCCCTTTGGACCGCCATCGAAAAGGAGTGGTTTGCAGAGCTCCTTGATGAACTCGATCCAATTCCCAGCAGAGAGCTGAGCTGTCTGCATTGCATGGGGCACATTGCACTGCATTGCACTTATGAGAAGACTGCAACTCAACTCTCCTTAATTATTCTGGAAGGACTATCCCAAGCTGGCTTGAGATGACTCGGCTTAGCTGGACTTCACCCCAAGGCAAGGGGCAGATGGAGTCCGTGAATAGTTGGAGGGTAACAGCATTTGAGAAACACAGAGTTGGGACTTATTTATTTCCTTTCCAGAGCTCATCCTGGGGTCAAGCCACAGATGAAGGGATATCGCAATAAACAGGTTATTGTCAGAACTGCTAATGCTTTCTTCCATTTCAAAGCATGGACTTTAATTTCCTCTTCACATCTATGCTACGGTTTGGTAGTGCCTGGCACTCTGTGGAGACTGTTGATATATAAATAAATAATTAGATAAAACTCTCTCTGTCTGAAAGAACCACAGTCTTCTGAAGGCAGACTCACAGCAGAGCTAGGACTACGTGAGTCGTACAATATGTTCTTGGCTTTTGAAGGAAGGCCAGGACAAATCCTGTAGGGTTTTGCCTACCTAACACATACTTTTCCCAAAAAATAAAAAAAAAAAATCAAAGCTGAAGTTATATTCCTGAGTCTGTATTTCAGCTTCAGAGGAGGAGCTGAGTTTTCAACCTAGCGACACCCCTGAAGTCAGTGTGTGTTCCACGGATGCTGGAAATCAGATCAATTATGTACGAGCCAACAACTGACAGCATGGCCAAGATGTCCAAAATACTCTTCAGTGTTTCAGAGCCAGGCAAGATGTTTGAGCTAAAAATGCTAGCTAAGGCATGGGCAACCATCATGTTTTTCTTCCCTTCCCTAATAAAAGAAGCACTTCAGTGAGAACAGTACTTTCTTTGACTTTCTTATGCTCTTATTGCCCTCTGGGTTGTCTGTCTTTGCTGCTGATTAGAATATTAGATTTATTATCCATTTTGTTTCAGAAAGGTACCTAGGGTTAACACTGGGACATTAAGAAAGGAGAGTGCTGTGGGGAAGAGAAGATAGGGAAAACATCAGGTAAAGTAAGAACTAGAAGACAAATCTGGTTGATATAAAAGCAACATTAGCCACATATTTATGTGCCAGAGCAGTTTATTTCTCTCATCAAGAAACAGAACTGGGGAGGTCCATCTTTGATTTGTCCTCTCAGTTGTTAGAAAACATGACACCCAGTAAGGAGAAAAAAGAAAA
>VZSG01000121.1:417046-447016 GCA_013398315.1 Nothoprocta pentlandii
AGGAAGGAAGGAAGGAAGGAAGGAAGGAAGGAAGGAAGGAAGGAAGGAAGGAAGGAAGGAAAGCATTTCTTCTTGATAAAAGGATCATCCTTATTAATTTGTGGATTGTAGGCTGAGAAAGTTTCACTTGGGCCTCTCTGGTCTTTAAAGATAGGCCTGTGACAACAGGGATGCCTGAAATCTAGGATGCTTTCTCTCTCTGACTCTCTCAGCCCTCAGCAGCAGATGGAAGGTTTACAGATGAGTGGATGATAATATTTCTGGTCAGTCTTAATCTACTCTGGCTAAGGTTATCTTTACCAGATTTATCTCTGTCCGTAAGCAAAACTTTTACTCAGTGTGACACTCCTGTGTGCCTGGTATACTGCAGTAGCTGTTGCTGTCTTCTCATATGCCCTCAATATTTTCTACATATTTTTTGTTTTATAATACTGCTATGGTGAGGGGATCACCTCCCTTTTATTCATTTTCTTCCTCTTATTCGCTTTCTTCCTTTTATTCCCTTTCTTTGCACCACTTGGGGTTTCTTACGATCATAAAGAGCAACAAAATTAAAAGCCAAAGCAATGAGAACAGAATCTTTGCCACAGTAAAAATAAAGATACCGTAGGACTAGAGTCAGAGCTGAATAGCAGTCTACACTGCAGCCAGATTCAGGGGAGTTTGTGCAGAGGCCACATGTCCAGATGGTCAAACCGAGATTCTGGTGATGATATTTGGGCCAAGTAGGCAGGCAGACGCCCGTCGATGATCTGTGGGGCGAAATGTCAGCCCCTGACGGCGTGTTGTCCCCGGCATTGCCCGGGAGAGCGGACGGGGACACACGTGTGTTGCAGAGGGCGGGCTGCTGCGTCGGCGGGTCCCGTGCCCGCGCTGCAGCTGCTCAGTCCGGGTCTCGGCACAGAGATGGGCGCTGCGGGCTGCAGAGCGCGTCGCCAGCCCGCGCCAGCCCTGCGCTGGGTGCAGGGGACAGATGGGCTGGGAGCATGAGCCGGCCAGTTTGGCACCGGTCCCCGGAGCTGGGTGAGCGCGAGAGGCCGTGTCTGGTGCTCACAAAGGTGCTGCAATGACTGTGCTGGCAAAGCGAGGCGGGTCTGCTTAGCAGGAGATGCAACTCAGAGCAGGCACCAGCAGAGCACCAGTGGCTACTGGCCAGCACCCTTTAAGCCCGTCTGGAAAGAATGCCCTTGGGCGTGAAGGGGCTCATTTTGTCTTTCTTCTCAGCCTCCTTTCTTCTCAGCCTTCATCTTCTGTGCTCAGTCTGCTAGAGAGTTTGACAAGCTGTTCAAACGACCTTGGCAGCTCTCTGACACAGGTGCCATTGCTGAACTGAGACGATTTTAAATAGTCTTAGTAGCTTTCACGGCAAAAGGACTTCTAACATCACTGAAAACCTGCTTTTAGTGAGCAGCTTTATCTTTTGATACTAGCTCCCCCTTTTTTTTCTGGCTTCTGCTTTGATAATTAAGGATATCTGAACTCTGAGAGATTGTTTGCATGGTGATGGGAGTATCTCAGTTCACCCTCCCCACTCCCAAAGTCTGCAGGCTCAGGGTGACCTACGTGCAGGCAGAGTCCAGCTGCCAGCCCATGTACCGGTCTGGCTCTCCTGCTCTTTCCATCCTGGTATTTCCATGGTCCTTTGCTGCAGAAGAAACAGAGAATTTAGGAAGCCAAAGCAATCCAGGCGCTTCCTCCAGGGCCTGCCCACAGTTTGACACAGAGCTAAGAGTTTGCCAAAGGGATGAGAGACTGGGAAAAGCAGCTGCTCTGGAGTGAAAGGACTAGGGGAGGCCTATACTTGCCAAGGATGATAATATTCTCCATATTCTCCATTCAGCTCCTATAGATGCCTGTAGTAAACCAGTTGGCATATATCACAGTGTCATGGACAACAAATGGAGCCTGGTATCAAATGGAAGTCTTCCATACAGCAAGTTTATCCAGGCAGTGGATATGATTTGCAATATGAGAATTTCCAATCAGGTATTAGGAAAAAAAGTCACTATGAGGATAAACAAACACTAGACCAAGACCAGCCTATGGATCTAGTACCCAAAATGCTATGAGGAGCATTCAGAATTCAACTAGACACAGCCCTGAGCAAAGTGGTCCAGGTTAGCTCAGCTCTGAGGAGACAATTGGATCAGATGATCTGTAGATGTCTCATCCAAATAAAGGATCCTGTGACTCTGAAATTCTTCTATAATGTCTTGAAGACTCACAATAGAAGTATCTGGGTTTCTAATATCCTGAAGATATTGAGACTTTCCTAAACTCCTTTTATTATGCTCGAAGTTATAAAACAGACATCTAACCCAAGGGGAGTTACGTGACAAGAAGGTGGCCATTGAAAGCTATTTTCTCCCTAAAGGGTGAAAGGTGATGTCAAATAGAGTAAATTTTGAAATCTTCATTTGAAGCACATGGTCAGAGAGAGCCCTTGAATCAGAATCCATCCAGGTGGGTCTCCCTCTTTCTTGGCACAGCTCCGCTGTAGAGCTCCCAACATCCATCGCATCAGATGCCAGGGCAGACAGGCTGTACAACCCGCTCCCCATTTCTGCAGGACAGAGGAAGAGTACTGTGCCATGAGTAGGTGGATGCAGGGCACCGTAACAGTAGCTGAAATGCAGACTTGACAAGTGCTTTGAAGCTCTTATATTGTTCTCTCCCAACCAAGTTCCGTTTTGTATCGCTTTTAATATTGCTGGGAAAAGATCTGAGTACACCAGGAACAGCTGAATAAAAAGCATCAACTGCCTACAATTGTGGTAAAACAAATAAAAATTATGCCTCATGGGAAAATGAAGAATTACAGTTTATTAAAATATGCTATTACACAGGTTGTTGGTGCTGACTGGACATTGCCTTGGGTTGTATATTCGTTGTATAAGTCACTGCAGCTCATTAAAAAGACAGGGTCACAAGAGGATGAAATTACTTTACACATTGCTTTTGGGACAGTAAGATGAAACTCCATAAAAGAGGAGTTTTAAAAAGTCATCCACAGAACTAGGGTCTACACATCCCACTCCTACACCAAGGCTCCTGCTTGTCAATAATTTTGACCTAGTGTGGATTCTGCCAAAACGTGATTATTTGGCATCTGTGGAAAATCATTGCCTTGAACTATTTAGTCTGGAGAAGAGCTAATAGACAACACTCTATAGACAACATATAATAGACAACACAAGACAACAGTCACTGATATTTTCCATTTTCTACAGTAATGGAGGGGAAAATGAAGGAAATACTCTAAAAGATGAACAGAGTAAGATTTCAAAAAAAGCCTTGACATGCAGTAACTGAACTACTGAGTTGTCTTGTGGAATATTTTTAGTTTGATTGAAAGGAAGATTAGGACTTATTTTTTAAAGGTGCCATTTCAATCCAAAAAAAAAAAAAAATGATGCAACCGGTCCAAATTTTTGCAGATCATATAATGAATTATAGGCATGAAGATTTATAGTCATCCCGGGCAGAAAGCACTGCAGGATGCTGTGAAGCTTTGACCAAAGGTCCAAAGGTTTTTTTTAATATGTCCACTGCCTATTGCTCAATGCTCAAATGGTCAATATATCCCATCTCTAAAGTTAAGAGTCTGCAGTGAAAGCACTATAATAAGGTAAAAGAAGTTATATACAGGACTTACAGACTTATAGTTACCTAATGCCTGGATTACAGGACACAGCACCAACAGTTACCAGATGATCAAATCCATTCTAGCAGCTTTGTGCCAGCAAGTTGAGACCTTGATCTGAGCAAAGCACAATACTGTTTTCTTGCACTCACCTCTCAAAAGATTCAATGCAGTTCCTAAAATGATGGAAGCACTCAAAGAATAAGAGTTTTGTTTGTGTAATTTTTTTCCTTCTGCAATTAAGGAGTCCGAAAAAACAAAAATGCTCTGTGTGGCTGTCACATATGGCTCCAATTCCACCCATTATTAACTATCAATATCTCTGTTAAGCTATGTCAACCTTAAACTATATCAAAACACAAAGTTGAATTTATCTACTCAAAATTGGTGTGGCAAGTGGAAATCCATAGCACAATGAGCTTAATCATTATGTGTCATTCCTAAAAGATTATTTCCATTTAATGGCTTCTGAAAACAACATACCCTAAGTACACATACAAATAGGAATTCTTGGCAACACAGTGCCATCAAATTTGGGTTTTTTTAAGGAGGGGGAGGGGGTGTCGTTGTTCTTGACAATAGATTTGTCCTGTGCTGCTCTGTGGCAGGACATTGCATCCACCTATGTGAAGGCCCCAGGTTGATGAAAGACAACTTTCCAGATATATTCTTGCCAGCAGGTTCTGTATCTGTGTACGTTTCAGTAATTCAGAAAGGGTTTTTGATTCATTGGCTTGGATTCTCTAATATTTTGAAATACCTCTCAAGCAAACAGTTGATTGGCAGGGACAGAATTATATTCCATGTGAGGTCGTTATGGACCAGCCTTATCATTAAAGCAGTTAAACAAAGTGATTAACATGTGAATGTTTTTACTCTTCCCTTCTTTTTCTTTCCCAATATAGAATTCTTTATATGATTTTGTTCTAATGATTGTTATTTATGATTTCTGCTGTTATTTTATACTACCTTTCTCTCTGACAAAGTCTTATCTGTACTTCCATTAGAGAAGAAAATCACTTGGAGTAACTCAAGATAGTGCTGCCTCAGTTGGGTTTGCAGGATTTGGGGAAGATGATGGGAAGAGGAGATTATGTTACGTAATCACAGCTTCACATAGCTTCATTTCTTTCCGCATAGGAAATGTATACATACGGACCACGATACCTGCAGGAGACACTGATTTAACAGATTCTTAAAAATGGTTCAACCTAAGACATTCAAATAATGTTTGTAATACTCGGAGAAGCCATCTGAACCCTAAACTCTAACATCTTCTGCTTCGCAGAATGACAAATCAAAGAGCCTTGGGGGACAAAAAGTGATCAGCTGACTGCTATTTGATGTGTGTGTGTGTGAATTCAGTTCACCCAAACTGGCGTGCTGGCATTTTGCATGGCACTCCAAGAAGCACACCTAGTTTCAGAAAAAATGTAGCAGGTTGCAATATGGATTTTTCCATCTCAGCTTTCGGATGCAGCAGCAGGCACTGGGAGAATATGCAATACAGTTAAAAGCACTCAGTATCTAACAGAGCACTTAATCAGATGGTTCCTTATGGGAGTCTTCTGTTAAACATTTGAAATGTAATATATTGCTTTGGATAAATATGAGACAGGAATCGGGAGTTATTAATGTGTCATAAAAAGGTCTATTACAACAAGAGCAGTTACCTTGTTAATTAGGAATAGCAATCCTGAAGATTCAGTTATTTATTTTATTTTAATTTCATTCCAATTCTAAATGAAAGTTTAAATATAATTGTACCTAATTCACCCAGAGGATGAAAGGGCCCATTTAACAAAGGGCATTCTAGCTTCATTAGATGATTACAAAGGAAACTAGAAACTCATGATATTTTACAACATTGTTCTAAATCTCGGGGGATTGAAATCAGATATGCTACAAACGTTTAAGGAAATCAATTCTGGAACCCCAGTAAATGAATCCATAAATTATGCTTTAATAATTCAAAGTGCTGCCTTCTTCAGATGGAATTTGTCACTCCCAGAGTCAATAAAGAGAATACAATGTAGAGATGCACTTTATGGAGAGCAACTCGCAAGACTGAGTCACTGTATTCTGTTTTGATGTGTCACATCATTGGAAATGCATCCCTATTTAAACTAGCAGGCTCCCCTATCTTGGAGTGAAGTCTACCAGTAAGAACTTGCTACAGGTTAATCCTCACTTTCAGTGGAGATAATGGGAGAGAACATTAACGAAACTTGACAAATGCATGCAGAGAAGCAAGATCTGTAAAAGTGATTGAAGCACTGAGCACTCTGTAGAATAGCTGCCATGATCTCAGCACACCAAAGTCAAAATGAGTATTCTGTTTTCTAACAGCACTTGATTGAAGAAATGTCTAAAAAGGATAGTTCTCCTAGGGAACTAGAGAAGCAAACTTGTCCATAGTAATGTGAAGATATCTCAAGCGAGTGGACTGCTTCAATAAACTACAAACAAGGGGAAGATTTGGGCTTTTTTATTTTCCAGGGTCTATCCCCCTGGAAAGTGTGCACAATATTAGAGGCATGTTTTATCTTGCATTTTGAAAGGAATGATACTGAGATATCCAGAATAAGGGGATCTGATTGCTTGTTTGGGCTGTAGAAATGGCCTGAGCAGAGGCCAGCATGCAGCCACTAGCCAGTCCTACCATGTGTCACAGGACATTTATTTATAACGCTATTGTTTCTGTCTCTGGGAATTGCAGTATAGTTGGCAGGAGGAACATGTATTCTTCTCCCAAAGAAAAAATCTTCAGAGCCTCTTGTGTGTTTTCAGCCCCCTTTACTGCTACCTGCACCCTGCATGAGTTCAGGAACTGGGGGGAGAGTCAATCCTGAGTTCACCACAGTTCACCAGGGTATTCACTTTAATTTTGGAAAATGGCACATTCCCACAAGCATACCATTTCTTCCCAAATCACAGTTAAACCTCTGTAGAGAGGATGGAACAATCCATTTCAGAGCAAGATAAATGCCTCCTTATGAGAAGGTGCAAGCCAGGGAAACCACAGTGAAAAAGTGACAAAATCCTTGCCTTTTGCACTACTGGCACGATAAAATATTTTAACATTGTAAACATTTTAAATTATGATTATTCTTCTGATGATTTTCGTAATAAGGAATGATGTTCTCCCATAGCTTTCTATTTTAAAACAGTGTAACTAAGGGGTCTCTCCTTTGATGTCTCTCCTGCCTATAATCTGGTTACACAGGAAACTAAGTTTCATTTGTTTGTGTGCTTTATTTATTTATTTATTTATTTATTTATTTATTTATTTATTTATTTGAATCCAGCTGTGAAGGAGAGCTTTGCCTCTGAGGCAATATCGAAGTGTCTGGAATAGAATGTTTTCCAGAGAAAGCACAAAACTCACAACATGGAAAAAGTTCCATGTGTCTTGGAGAGACAGCAGTTCGCAGACAGTGACCAAATAAGAATCCAGAATAGCACAAAATAAGGGTTGCTCTATGCAACGAGGCCAACCATCCTAGGGAAGCTATTCCTGGGACTGTAAAGTATACATGCTCAGACTTGTGGGCAGGCAGTATCTCAGTAAGTCAGCCTCGGGGTGACTAAATTTGGATACCCAAAATTAGAGGTCATTTTTGAAAATAGGACCTTGGGTGGAAAATTTCACACTGCACATAAGTACCATGCCATTTACACATGCTTATAACAACTTGTTCCTAAGTCAGTGTTTCTTCAGATATGACTAAACCCACCCTTATTCAGTCTGGATTAAGTTATCTGAATGGTCAGAGTTTATAAACTAAAACAAACGTAGCACTTAAGCACAAATAGCTGCAGAATTATAGTCCAATATTCTAACAGTGTTTTATTACTCTTACGCACAAGATGTTTGGGGAAGATTGAGCAACTCCAAAATATGGATTAGTTAGAAAGCTGTGGCTAAGAAAACACACTGCGTTAAGACAGTAATATGCACTGTGGGACCCTATGGACTTGTTCCTGTTACCATTACCCAATAACTTCTTGGCCAGGGTTTGGTGGTACAGCTCAGCTCAGGGTTGGATAGCCCATATGCCACAGCTCAGACTGGCACTGTTCAAAATGTAGCCCTCTTCTTGTCCAGTGACAGTTCCAGTTATTGAAGTTTCCTTCCTTCCTTCCTTCCTTCCTTCCTTCCTTCCTTCCTTCCTTCCTTCCTTCCTTCCTTCCTTCCTTCCTTCCTTCTTCCTGTTTTTCTCTCTGTTTTTTCTGTTTGCTCTGGTTCCTGGTAATAGAAACACTCTCATTTTACCCATTTACATTTAATTCACATGTATTTCTCCTCCACACAGTTTATGCAAGAGCAGTTAGTCAATTCCTCCCTCGGAGAGCTAACATTCTGCCTGTCTTCTATTTCTTTTGACCCCACCACAAAATTCAATTTAATGAATTATTGATGCATTGAGCTCCCCCAAGGAATTATCATTTGTATCTTCTGTAGTTTCTGCCTGTCCCTGACTATTACTGAATTATATCAGCTGGACAGCAGCTGCCAGTAATCAAGTCATGTCCCTTTTCTACCATGGGTTATTTCATCGCCCTGTAGACACAGACTGACCAGCTCGTGTAGCAGGTCATTTTACAAGTCCACTCCCTTGCCTGATTTGGAGGGTGAAGTTGGGTTGATTTTATTTCCTAATAAGCTTGCTATGAAAGCCAACGAAAAACAAAAAGAAAAGGTAGATGACACTGCTTAGATATATTTGGATCCATGAAAGTTAATGTCAAAACCAAGGCCCATCCCAGGCAGGCTCAGACAAGACTGTAGCTGTATCTGGCTATGCACTTCATTTCAGACAGGTAGAAAACACTGTAGTTTCCCAAACTGATTTAGTTAGAGCATCATTTTCAGAAAGCACATCTATCACTAAGGTCCCTAAACCCTCCCTAAGAATAAATACTCTATTATGAATTTTTAACTATCAAGCGATGAGACTTGGCCACCATCTCTGCTGTTGTTTATCCAAAGCCAGGCCTTAACTTCACCCTTTTGTCTAGTCACCACAGGAAATGAGCTCTTCCGGGCTCTACAACTATCCTTAGTGTGAGATGTCACAGCAATTAAAAGCTGCAACGAGGCACTTTGAACATGACTTCTAAATCAGCTTAGCAATAACATATGTTCATGTACATTAAGCTAAACAGGTACTAAAATCCTTGTAGTACCTTAGGCTTAGAGGACTTAGTAGGCTAAAATATCTATGTATGAAAAATCCGAACACAGACCTGGTTCGTGTTTTTTAACCGAATATTTTCTTCAGTGAGTTTTCTGTGTGTCGGAAAATCAAAGCTCTATTTTTGCAGTATTTTCAGTTTCACATTAAAATTGGTTGCTTCTGGTTACTTTCATTTTTGCTCTTGTGGCATAGAAAGGAAGTGAAGAAAAGAAAAACTTGTGAAGTGTAGAAAAAAAAGAATAAACTAACATTATAAAATTCAATCTTTCTATAAAAATACAAAATAAATATTCTTAATGTGTTTGAAATATATTTCTTCCAGTTTTAAAGCAACTGTTTATAATGCCTTCTTGCCTTTCTGTACACTGGATTCCCTTAGTCTGCCTGGGAAACTGCACTGAAGGAAAGCAAGAAAACATCCCAGGCCCAAGCCCTTCTTTTCAATAAAGCCCTGTTCTTTGCAGGAAGGATCTCACTGTTGTACAACAGAGGAAAGAAGACTTACACTGAGGATTCCTTCCTGGTCATCCGTGTGGGTTTGGGGTTTTCTTGGAGTGAGGAGGGAAATTTCTAAATTTGAAATGCACATTATGCAGAGCAGCAATACAGGTCAATACGGGATAAAAATACAGCCGCTGAAGATACACCTTCAAAGCTTGACTCAGGGTCACACTCTTCTTGGAGCAGGCAGATGGATACATCCATTCCCTGTCATCTCTTCTGAGTGATGCAGCAGTGGGGACAGGCAGGGGAGGGGAGCAGCCTGCATCTCACTTTCTCATAAACGTGGATGTGCCCCATGAAGTTCAGCCTTGTTATTTCTTCCTCACAGGCCCTGACTTCATTCCAGCAATTTTAACTGCTCTCTGCTTTCCGCAGCTGCTTTATTGCTCTCATCTACGTTCTCTTTGTGCATTGGTACGAGAATAAAGAAAATGGACTGCAGTGCTCAGTATAACATGTTTTGATGGAAGATGGCCAGTTAAGGTACAGCAATAGCATCACATTTGGCTTGGTGTCTCTTCATGAAGCAACTCTCAATTAGGTTCCTAGAAAAAACAGCATTTTGACTTCAAAGCCCACTATTTCATGGGCCATTGATAGCACTGAAGACTCTGAACACTTAGAAAAACCTTGCAGTATTGATACACACCTTGCAAATTGGACTCTAGGATTTAAATCTGCTTTCTTTCTTTTTTTTTTTTTTTTTTAAATCTATTCCTTTTAAATTCATGGATTTTTTTTTCTCTGCATTTTGGGTTTATAACATACTTCTTTCCAGATATTGTTCTGAGACTAGAAACTTTTTCCGTAAAATGTCAGCAGATACAACTGGATAATAAGGGGATTCTATGAGTCCAGTCTTAAAAAGAACCAGTTGAAATCCTGGCAGAAATATAATCAAAATATTTATGTTATTTTTTGGGGTGTAACAGCAATAACTCCATCCCTCAATGATAATTGGGGCCAACTGCATCACATCCTCAAACATATCTGACAAGTGAGTGCTGAATATGATGCTTTTGTTAGTCACATCATTGCTTATATTTTTCTAAAAGTCCCAGCTTCTCATATAATATATATTCGTGGCAATCTCATTTCTTACAAAAAGTCAATAGAAATATAATGTTACAAGGTCTAACAGATACCAGCCAAGATAAACCTTCTGTAACTTGTAGCTCATCTATTGTCAGTGACAGAGCAGAGGAGAGACATGGGTGTATGAGACTGTCAGTGGGCTACTGCAGGATGCAGCCGGAAAAATTTGGGGATGCACGGGATAAAGTGTGGTAGGAGCCAGGGAGAGGTGTCTTATTGTCCATACCCCAGTGGGATTGCAATGAGATGCTGTGCAGAGCTCTAGCAAGCTGCTTTCAGGAAGGCTGAGTTCACACTAGAACAGGTGCAAAGATCTAGCAGGATGGGAATGAGGAACCGGTTTTATAGATGAAACAAATATAGCTTAATGGAGTGAGCCTAGCAGATAGAGGCTGGGGGAAAATACATTTACACTTTATAAATACATTTGTAAATACCAGAAAGGCTGAAGAATCATTTGAGCTATAGGACAATGTTGGCACAGGAACAAATAGTGTGAAAAAAGTCATCAAGCATTTTAAGCCAAAAGCATATTTCTAGCTACCCGAGAAACAGTGTTTTGGAACAACCTTACAACAGAAGCAGCAGAAGCCAGCAAATTAACTACTCTTATGACAGAAAAAGAGTAAATTTATGTATGATATTTTATGACATTTTATCTGCTATAGTAGAGTCATGACAGTGGGTGTCCCGTGGTCTTTATGCTCCTAAAAAGGCAATGGTTCTTATGGCTGAAGGAAAAAAAAAAATATATATATATATATATAGAGAGAGAGAGAGAGAGAGATGGAAACTCTGAAAGCTGAGATCATTGAAGGCAGCTAAACAGAAGACCACATGTACCTAATTTTAAAAATGTCCTGAATTTATATGGCTTGAACTCTCTTTTTTTTTTTTTTTTTTTTAATACACAGAGTGCCTATGCCCCAGGCAGGTAACTGTCTACTGATACACAAGTCCCATGAAAGTGTGAGAAATTAGTGAGAGGAGAAAAGTGACCCCCAGTGTATCACTAATTGTCATTTCCTTGCAACCACCACGTTTCATGTGAGTGTCATCTGCCTCTTTAGGGGCGGGCAGGCTCAGTTTGGCCAAAACGGAAAGTTTGTCTCCCCAGCACTGACAGACCTACCTCAGTCAAAGGAAAACCAAACAAAAACCAACCAACCAACCAAACAGAAAAGAATGAGGAATGAACAGTCTTAACTTGGTCCTCTGCTATAACTGGGGATTGATGATGTTCCTAGCTCCTTCCTGGTCAGAACATCCCAGGTGCCTAGATTGCCACTGTTTTGCCAGAGCAGGTCAAAACCAGTTACGTCTTCCCAAAGTCCTATAACGATCTCTTCCTCCTGTTTCCAATCTTGCCTAAGTGAGCCCGGTGCAGGAAGCGCCCTTCTCAGCTAGTAGGCCAAGCAATTTCTACCAAGAAAGGAAGGGTTTCTGCTTCATATCCTTCAAAGATGTGAGGCACTCTTGCCTTCCTCTTCATTTCGTGACTACCTCCTTTATAGACCTCAAAGCCACTACTTCCATGTAACTGGTCATAAATAATTGACTTGGGAGGTGCTTTGCTGAAGGTCCACAGAGTGCAACCCTATAGCTCACTGCCCACAAAGATAATTCGCCTGAGTCAGTACAGGAGGAAGAAAGAAATTTGGGGCTGAAAGGTATCCTTCAACTCAGGAACCTGGGAACACATCAGCTTACTGGCAATTCTGCCTGCATTGGTTGGCTGCAGGCAATGCTCGATCAAAGTGTGTGGAGCAGTGGCAGGAGCTACCTCCTCATTATAAATCATTTAGCCAAGCAGAATGTAGCTCCTCAGCTAGGCAAAGATCTCATTTCATCTCAAGAGCCTTATGTGG
Organism: Nothoprocta pentlandii; assembly: GCA_013398315.1. Taxonomy (NCBI): domain Eukaryota; kingdom Metazoa; phylum Chordata; class Aves; order Tinamiformes; family Tinamidae; genus Nothoprocta; species Nothoprocta pentlandii. The sequence goes on from VZSG01000121.1 coordinate 429,358, forward strand.
AAAGAAAAATGGAGATACTGTACCGGGAGGAGGGAAATGGCTTTATTCAAATGTGACAACAAAAAATGAAGACTTCGAGATCCAGTTTGTGGTGTAAGTTACAGCAACTTAGGTACTTGTCAAAGCTAATGAAAGCAGGCCACCTGCAGCTGTTGAGGAATGGAAATGTTATCCCCAATTCCAGCAGCACAGTGTTACAGCCTCCTCACATCCCATCCCGACAAGCACTCAGCTGCTTCACCTGTTGCTTCCAGTTAGCACTGTGCTTTTCCCACAGTGGTGGCATGTGAAACTTTGCTGAGAAGAGCAGGGAAATCATCCCTGGTCCCCACTGTGTGTTAAGGACAGGAGCACCCTGAGGGTCCAGTGTCACCCTCAAACGTGTGCTTGGCCCTGGGACACAGGTCGCTCACAGAGCAGCTCCCACCAGTGCAGCAGAGACACCCATTGAATGCATTTAATATATAAACATTTACTTTCTCCTTAGCAACACCTTTTTATTTTTCTCCATGAAATTTTCTTTGCATCCTGAGGAAAGCCAGACTGCTCAAAGCTCCAGCCTCACAGCAGTGGCACCAACTTAGCCCAACAGGCGGCTGTCCTGGACAAAAGTGTCTCTACATAAATTTCTGAAAATATTTTTCAGATTTAGAAGAAATTTTGGGAGTGAGATGTTTGGACATGACAAATATTGGAATCTTTAGGAATCAGGTTTTGAAATTAATAACTTTACAAGCTGCATAGCCCTCAGGACTTCTTTCTCTGATGAAGTTTAGTGACCTGGATTAAAGTCTGAATTCATTCTTTAATGAAAAAGGAGTCTCATTTGCCAAGCAAAGTAAGCTGCAAAACGGATATCCAATGGGTGAACACACACTCCCAGAAAGAATGGCTAGGACCTCCTGTCCTTTGGACAACGTCTAGCTCCTGCTCACCCAACACACTCCGCTTCGAGCAAAAAAAGGAAAGATCGTTCTGCACATTCTGCCAGTTAAAAGGGATTCCAGCAGTGAGAGTTTGCTTTGACACGTGCATGAGGAAAAGATATTGTGCTTACATCAAACTTTCAAAGAAGATATAGGAAAATGAAGCCGTCTCCTCTCTTTGTAAAGCACTCTGAAGAATGCAGTGTTTCTGCAGTGTTTCTGGTTTTGCTTTTAAATCAAGTCTTATATATAAATATACACACACACGAAGACATGTACTTTTAAGTTCAGGTCTTGCTCAGCTGTTAGAATATAATGTTAGAGTAGATTCCTTTAATAGGATAGCTTGACTGTACTTGTAGAGTTTGTAGGCACATCACACTTCGAAAAAAAAAACATACAGCGTGGAATTACTATTGCCACAAATTGGCTGAAATAAAAGTAAATCTCATTATTCAGAACATTTTTAAAGAGGGCACAAACTTTTATTTCTTCAAAATAAATACATCAAATAGTAAAATATTTAGCAAACCTTAAAGTTTTTACCTACCAAGAGCATCATTCCAGACTTAGACACGTGTACTTGAAAACTGTTTGGCCTTTCGAATACAGTTGTCAATGGTGCCGCTTTTTCTGCTAAGTGGACTCTTCTCCCATGCATTATATTTAATCGAGGTTTAATGCTTCACTGCACTTTCATCTTGAAGTGCTTTGCCTTATAGACGGTCTTAATTCCATATGAACTCTGCCTTTGCCTGCTATGCACGGGGCACTGCCAAGTCGGACTGCCTCTGAATGAGAATCTCTGGTTTTCCAAGGGCCAGTGCGGGTGACAAAGTGGTATTTCACCATTTGCAACTACTTTGGACAGCAGCTTTAGGTTCTCTAGCTATGTATGGCAACATCCAGCTCACAGAATCCCAGAATGGCTGAGGTTGGAAGGGACCTCTAGAGATCATCCAGTCCAACCCCCTGCTCCAGCAGGGACACCCAGAGCACGGGGCACAGGGCGGCATCCAGGCGGGTTGGGAAGATCTCCAGAGAAGGAGACTCCACAGCCTCCCTGGGCAGCCTGTGCCAGGGCTCTGTCACCCTCACAGGAAAGAAGTTCCTCCTCACATGCAGATGGGAAAACCAAAAGAAAGCCCAGAAACAAAGTGCCACCTAAATGATGGCAACCCAGGTGGCTGGAACCCAGGAGCTAGAGATGAATGGGCATTCCCTGTGTTTGGAATATGGTGGCAGCCCACCTTTGCTGTTACTGTTGGAGAGACACTTGGGAAACTCTATTTTTACAGCACCGTTGATCCCAGATTCCAGAGCAGCTGGCAGAGATCCAAAGCTCTCCACAGGCAGAGGCTGGAAAGCACTTCTAAAAAACAAACAAATGAACAAGCAAATAAAAAACAGACACAAAACCAAAGAGGGCAAATAACACAGAGAAACCGCAGTTCCAAGAGCCACGGAGGATTTCTGTGAAGGAAAACCATTCCATCAATGCTGCTTTTTATTCTGGTCTAGTATTATTTGATAGCTGGAGAAATCCAGCACTGCATACTCACAAAACAAAAAGAATGGTTTTCCTCTCAGAAACTTCAAAACATGAGCAGAATAATCACATGGCTACATTTTTAAATTATATTTTTGAAGGAAAACCCTGTTTATATATTTTTACCTAGAAAATACCCCTTAGCGCTATCGCTTAATTATCATTATAGAATTTAAAATGACAAGCCTGGATCCAAAGCACAGTGCAGCTAATTTTAAAGATATTTTTCTATTGAAATAATAGGTTACCCATTGATGGTTTCCAGACAGTCATCTGCATTTAAGACTTAACCAGACTCAGCCTGATCTCACCATAATTCTTGAACCTTCACTGAACCCGATGTAGGTCATGTTACCTCAAAGTTGGCACTTTTCCTCTTACAGATATATTTTTCCCCCTAAACAGCAGCTCCTGACCCTCAATTGCCTTGTATGGATGCTTCCCCTAGCATTTACCTACTTTTTCACGTTTTGGGATCTGACAAAATTCATACTGCATCTTTCAGTAGGGGAATCTTGAAATTATGGGGAAAGGGGAGATTTTTAAGAAAAGCAGTAGCACCTGAAGCTGAAGAGCATAAATTTCCTAAGTATTGCACTTCGCACATTCCTCACTTTTCTGTAGGAAAAAAAAAAGAAGTGGAGAGGCACAGCTGATAGCCAGAACAAGCCACGATCAGCTGGTGAAAGGAAGCCCTGTGGAGATGACAGTGACTACAGCAAATCGCCCAAGGAGGGATGCTGAGCACCTCGCTTCACACACGGCATCTTCACAGGGAGGCATCACCCCTGCCTGCAGAGAGCATCACAACTGCCTCGCCAGCCACCCCAAAGTAACACCCCAGCTCCCAGGGGACTGAAATCAGGTGAAACGTGCCCTGTCTGAAGCCCTAAAAGCCCAGCAACCAAAAAGCCACGGATCTTTACACCCATTGGTCGCTTTAATTTTGCCCCTCTCACTTGTAGCTCTTCCCTACTGCTGTCCAAGTGCTACTTGCCAACATGTGCAATGAAGGGACAGATGAGCAAGAGCAGTATGTGGCTGGGTGAGGGAGAGGGTGGCAGAGAGATCAGAGAAACTTGTTTGTTTGTTTATTTTTAATACAAAATGGGGCTCAGAAGAATGTGGTAGTTAACAAACATTTCAATCTATACATTTTTGGCTTGCTACTTGCTGAGACTTTACACGGTGTTTCTCTATATCGAATCTTGTTGCTTTTTAAGACAGGTTGTGGCATCTCCCCAGCTCTGCTGAGTAGCAGGCACCAAGGTCATGTTCAAATCCACTGCTCTCAGCCTCGACCCACCAACCCTAAAAGCTTTCCAAGGAAGTTGCTCCAGACTTACAGCCATGTTGCCAAGAACAGAACATGCTCAATTACCTGTGAGGTACTTTTGCACTAAATAGTGAAATTACTCTAGATTTATGTGTTGATAACATTTAGTCCAACCTTGCCTTCTGGCTTTTTGCAGCACGTTCCCATCATCCTGGGGCTTCACAGCATCTGACAAGTGCTTGAAAAGTGGAAAAAAAAAAAAAAAAAAAAAAAAAAAAAAAAAAAAAAAAAAAAAAAAAAAAAAAAAAAAAAAAAAAAAAAAAAAAAATCAGTGCAGAGGTCTGGGCTTTTTACAGGCAGTTTCATACACACACACAGAATCATTCTCAGTCAAATACTTCTTAAAAAACAAGACCAGCTGTTATAATTTTAAAAAGTTTAAGAACACCCATGCAAGCCGCGGAGCAGCTAAGGGTGGTTTTCTCTGGAGTGCGGGTCAAAGACACACAATATAAATATTACATTAAGTCCCGAGTTGAACTTTAGAAGCTTCGAGGCAAAAGCAGCCTTTGGGCAATACGCCGGGCTGTCAAGACACAGAAATGTCATCCTCAGCAGCGGGTAAACACTAAGTGCAGATATCAGGCAGGGTTTAGGGCACAAAAGCAATGCTGCCATTGACTTCTGCAGGCCAAGAGGGGGCCTCTCCATGTCTAAGAAAGGCCAGCACTCCAAGGGCTCTTTATACATAATCGGGGAAAAAACAACGCAAACTGCAGCGGAGAGAAGTAAAGTAGGACATAAAATTTTATTCTGAAATGATCTCTGGCCACAACAATAAAATGTAACAAATATTCACTAAAACAGTCTTAACTCCTGTCATCAGCTGTACAATACATACAGTATCATAAAACTGGCCACTAGGATTAAAACCCACTACAACATCTTGAATGTTAAGTGGCAACAGCAGCATCTCACAGAAAATTATACGTACATATATACACAGTCCACATTCAATCGTTTTTCACATGTTTTCAGTACACACAGTTGCAGCATTTTACAGTCACGTGTCCAAGTCGTTGCCCAATAAAAACCCAAGCTACTGCTTAGACGTAATTGTAGCAGTTGAACTGAGTAATTACAATTTGTAGCAGAGATGTACAAGCCCCTAGAAACAATAATTCACACATGTTTTATTTAAATGCTACCATAGCATTAACTTGGACAATATTATAATCTTCGTTGAGTGGAAAAAGGAGGGGGGGGGGGAAAGGGTTTTGTATTTATCGCAAATATCATTGATGGAAAAAATGCTAAAAAATGGAGGGCATTAAATAATGCACACCCTTTCCTAAAGATTCTAATATTGCCCAATGCTACTTATGCCTAAAGTGTTTTCAACATTCCCACAAAGTCATTTATAACTCCAAACCACCCACCGAGTTAAAAGTGGCTTAAGTGCCTTGCACCCAAATTGTAAAAATCCCTGGCCACCTTTAGAAGAGCCAGGCACATATAAAAGGAATGCACTTTGGTTCATACCAAATGCCCTGGGATTCAATCACACTATAAAACTAAAGAGTTTGAGGTAAATTTTTACAAATACAGTTGATTTCTGTCTAGTGTCACCGTAACACAAATTTACTCAAAAAGAAAAGAAATCAATTTGATGTTGAAGTACAACCAATGAGGAAGGGCCATCTTTAACCCCGTAGTGAGACTTACTGCAAGAACAGAGTGTCCCCTCCACCCCCGTGGAAGTGTGATTGCCTTTTTGTTTCTATTAAGGCCTCAGGAATCGACAGGATGTTTTTAAGACAGGCATAGCGTGGAAAAAGAGATCTCCTCCTCACTATCCGGGACGCAGAGGGTTAAAGAGGCCAAGCCGCACGCCCTACAACATGGCATTGGTAACAAAAGGCACATTGTTAACACCAAGGGCACAACTCATCCTCTACTGTTCATCTGCACAGCTTGCATCACTCTGTTGTGCCAATACACTTAAGTGGTAATGAACACTCCGGCGGTGCAAGAAACTGAGCCAAGGGAGACTGCAACCAAAGACAAGACAACACTGTGCTATTCCTAAAGCCCAAAATAGCTCCGACATCCCCAGACAATGGCAACATGTGAGACTAAGCACTGTTTCCAAGCCAACTTCTATCAGCCTAATTATCAGAGCCCTTATAATAAAATCACATCAAAGCAAGAGGCAACGTCCTTTCCCCCCCTCCCTCCGTTTTTTACAGGTATAAATAAGCTACGATAAAAAGCAGCTCTATCGCTTAAAAACCTTAATGTAGCTGCTGCTTTGAGTATAGAGGAAGTTCCATGGTATCTGGGTTAAAAAAATAGCTCTGCACACTATATTTTGGCCTTAAAGTTTCCGGTAGCATTTATGAAGAATGTCAGTCATAAATGCATTATTGGCATCAAGAACTGGTTACACAAAAAAGAAAATTTAGTGGTTTTAGCCCATTAATGACCCATGAACATTACGAACGCTTTCCATTTCCATGAAAGGCAGGAATAAGTATCAATGTTTTCTTTGAAATAAATATTAAGGGGGGAAATTCTTTTGCCACCCCTAATATTACCATCCCTCTTTCTTAACTTCTGTAGAAATAGCTAAGGAGAAAATAAGTTGGTAAAGCCAAGTAGTTGATGGAGGAACTAAAGAATCTCAACTACTGTACAAAATACACTGCATTGTGTGTGTTCTCACAGTCATGAGAGTCTCATCAGTCCGTTTTATAGGAAAATTCACACATTTCTTTTCCAGACTTTGAATTTGCAGACCATCAGTTAATGGACATTTATATCCCAAAAGCCACTTTTCTTAGCTGGATGACCGTATTTCATTTTTAACATGATTCCATACATGTTTACATATTGCACTTACATACATTGTACAAAATTGTGAACATTTAACATCTAAATAATTTAATTTGACTAGAGGCAGGAAATGATATTTAAAAAATAATAAGAAAAATGGTTGATTGATGCTCTACTGTTTACAGTTATCAATCAACAAATACCATCCTCTACTCAGAAATTATTTTTGGAGCTTCTTCATATGTTGACTTTTTGGCAAGAAGTTGAGTGATATGTTTCCTGAGAATTCTGTCATTTCGTATTTATATCCCTCCCCCAGTCTTACATTAAATTAAAAACAAACCAAACACAAACAAACAAACAAAATTAACCTGTAAGTGGTAAATATTAATGAATATGAAGGAGAACTTAACCGGAAACTTTCTTGGCCTCTCAGGGGACCATGCTTTAAGTATTTTTCTTTTTTAATTCGTACAGTTTAATAAAATATGTGCATATATATGTTGTTTATACTAGAGTTATTGAGGTTTTATGCAATCTAGTCTCTCTTGTTCTCACATCCACAAATAAATCTTCCCAGATTATGTTCCACTTTGTTGAAAATTCCCTTTTTGCATGTTTTATACATCCAGTGTAGACCACAGCCATTGCATGTGCTGAAATACTGATCTCAGATTTCCAACCGTTCCCGTTGAGAATACGCTACCATGCAGGCATACACTTTCCACGTAGGTCTAGATATTATTCCCTAGTAAAACCATCTTTCTTCCATGTGTCTAGTTAAAGTCTAGCTACAAACAAAAACCCAAACACAAGCACACACAACGCACAAAAAAAAATCTACACGTATTTCCAACTCTTCCTTCCGAGTCATTTGCAGCTACCAGTGCTGAAGATGAATTCAAATTCCAATCATTTAGTTTCCCTTTGATATTTCTCTCTCAGTAAATAGCTGGGATAGGGTCTGCTAACTGCAAAGCTTTCCACAGAGGAGCCTTTCACCTTCAGTCACGCTCTCTAGCAAGGACTTTTCCGCAAAGAGCAATACAGTAACATCGTGTTTGCGCCGCGCGCGGATTTGATCACAAGTGCAAACGTACCAGGGCAGTCACAATCCATCAGAAAGAAAATGCCTGGAGAAATAAACCCTTTGTGAAATCCATGTAGCATTAACAGTCTAGAAGTTACAGTGTTAAAGTGACAGAACAAGCGTTTCTGCCTAGGTGACTTAGAGAAGTCAAGTTGCATGTTAGGAGAGAAAAAAGAAACCAGGAGAGGAGGGAAAAAAGAAAGAAATGAGGAAAGAGAGATGTGAATGTTACTTAATGTTATAAACCTGAAATGAAGTCCAGAACATTCTGCTTTACGTGACCTCAGCTTTACAAACAACTCCTCTGTCACTTCCAGACCTGGAGGAACACACAAGCTTCCACCTCCGTTCCCTCCCAGGCTGCCTGTTCCTCTCTACCACACGCACAAAAGCCAACAGAACCCGTTCAGCGCTGCAGCTTCTCCTTTTCCAAACGGAGACAGCATTTCATAGGAGGCGACCGTGTCATTACTAAGTGGCACCACTTTCTCTGGGCTCCTAGACAGAAAATGACAGTATTACATGCTATGGCTCTATTTCAAAGTAACAGTTTTACAATATTTGAGTGTTCTCCCTGGAGTCAGGCCAGGCCCAGGCATGAGTGTCTGCAGGACCCAGGCCTGTATCTGTAAGCTCCAGAAGGTAGAGTCAAACACACTTACCCCAAGCAAAACCTAAAGTGAACCATGGAAGAAAAAGGTTAATACCTTTGACACCACGTTGTAATGCATGACAGTCACGTTGTAACCAGTGGCCTGCCACTGATGTTTATTACTGTGTCACACTGTGTTACAGTAAGGCTAGTTGTACTGTAGAAGACAAACATCTTAAAAAATAAGTATAAAAACTTAAAGCATTGTCCCCGTATTTTTATAAAAACAAAAATCAACATTTCTTACGTTTAAAATGAGTGCTGAAAGATACAAATGAATAAAGTTATTGAGCAAATAAAAACGTAAATCTGAGCTACTTTTTTTCATACAAATAAGGCTCAGCCACATTGTATCTCTCATATTAACAGCATCGGGTTTTTCAAACTCAGCTAACGAGTTTTGGCAACACTGTTCTCTGCTGTATATTCCCGTTGGCATCTGTCATCTGTGCCAAATTAGTCCTCAGTTTTGAAGCTGAGCTTGAAGTCGGAGGTAACTTGGAGATCGACGTTATAGCACCAGTGCTCTCTGCAATTCTCTTCGCCGAGGCCTTCTCCCCGGTGGGAGGCTTGGGCAAGCGTCTCCTTAGCCAGGGATGCCGCAGCGCCTGGCTGGGCGTCATGCGGATAGCGGGATCCCATTCTAAACACTGTTTTAAGAAGTCTAGGAAGAGGGGATCGTCGCATCCCTTCAGCGCGTTGCCCCACTCCCGGCTCTCGGGCGGGCCACGCAGCTTCCCCCTTCGCGAGCGCCCACCGTTGAGGATGACCGAGCCGTCCGACAGGGTGGTGATGGTGCAGTAGCGGGGATAACCCTTGGAGCTCACAAAGTTTTTGGCTCGCTTGGACGAATCTAGGAGCTTGGGGGAAGGCATGCCCAAGAGCTCGATCATACAGGCCAGCTGGTCTCCTTCATCTTCCCCGGGCAAAAGTGGGTAGCCGGTGAGCAGCTCTGCCAGAATGCACCCCAAGCTCCACATATCTATGGGCATCCCGTAACGAGCACCCAGGATTACTTCGGGCGCGCGGTAGAAGCGGGACTGAATGTAAGTGTAGACACGCTGGTGCTCGTAACAGCTCGAGCCAAAATCAATCACTTTAATACCACTTCTACCCTGTTGCTTCAGCAGAATGTTCTCCGGTTTAAGGTCACAGTGAATGATCCTATTTTTGTGCAAAGCATCCAAGCACTGCAAAATGGAGTGGGCAAACTTGCGGACTAAAGGCAGGCTGAAGCCCTGAAACTTGTTTTTCTTTATTAACTCATACAGGTTCATGCTCAGCAATTCAAATGTCATGCAGATATGGTTGCGGAATGTGAAGTTTTCCAACATGTGAATAACATTCATGTTGTTATCCTTATCTTGCTTCCGGAGATGCTCCAGGATCCGGATTTCTTCCGCAGCTTGGCGGTGGAAACGCTTTTCATTTCTCACCATTTTCAGTGCCACGTGCTGATGCATCTTGTGATCGTAGGCCTTCACCACCTGCCCAAAGCTTCCTTTTCCTATAACTTTCAGGACTTCATACCTGTACGCAATATGATCGTGGGGTACCTGCACGTAAGACCCCTGGTCATCATCATACCCGCAATTGTTTGGACCACCAACCACACCTTGCCGCTTCTTTGCATTTGGACCCAAAAAGTACACTTCAGGGTAGCCGAAAATCTCATGATGCTCGAAAGCTGTTAATTTTTGCATGTATTGCTTCATTGCCTGCTCTGGTGTCATCACGGAGGCCTTCGCTTTCCCCGTCCCATCCGCAGCTTTTAAAGAGCTGGAGCTTCCTTGTCGCCTGTGAGAACTCTCCGACTGTCTGTCCTGAACCACTGGCAATCCAGACTTGCCAAGCGTTGTAAGTCCATTCGGCTGAGCCATCAGAACTGTCCTCTTGTTACTGTTGTCCTCAAACAGCTGTTGAACCTGGATTTGTCCGTGGCTACTCACATGGAGGTGCTCGTTCATCGTGTGCTTATTGCCTCCGATCTACAACGCAGAACAAACACATTACCAGTTACAAGAAGGGCAGGACCTCTCCATTTCCTCATGCGTTTTGCCCACCCACCAGTCTGCCCAAACCACTACAAAAACTAAACATTTTCTTAGAAGCCACTAGTTACAGCTTAGTTTAAAAAATACAGGTCTAATTAAAAAAAATGCAGCTAACATGCTAGGATACTGCTAGTTGTCACTATGTTTTTAGGATACTTGTATCTCTAATGCCTCATTCACAACTCTCTAAGCAAAACGTTTGCAACAAAGCAACCACAGATGTGCTACTGTCATAAGCTAACAATTTCTTCCCAGAACCTGCAGGGCACCAGTCATTACATGAAGTATGCCAGAGGGATACTAAAGAAAACTCACAGAACAAAGTAGCAGCGGTACCTGGGCTTGAGACCTATATATCATTCCCAAATAACTTTTTACAGTTAAAGCTCTCCTAGTCAACTGTTCCTAGAAATCGGGCTTTTAACTAATTCCAAAAGTTACTATATATCAAAAGTGCCATATATAATTTTAAGCCAAGGGAAAAGTGCTGCAATGTGCACAGAAAGAGCCTGGACATTTCTTCAGTTGGAAGAGCTGCCGTTTGCTGCTTGAAATCAAGACGGACACTATAGGGCAAAGCACTGAAATCACTGAAACACACATTTACCCTTTGCCAAAAGACTCTTATAACAACTTCTACCAATATTAGACTTGGGGCCTAACACAGATTTGAAGGAAAATAAAATCTTTGCCTTGAAGACCATCCAAACAGCTTCATTTTAAGGGAGGGAAAAGTGTTAGTTTATTCTAGAATTTATGCTTGCTCTTGGCAGTCTTCACAAGGGAATAAACAGAAGCATTCAACATTTTCAAGCAATGAAACACTGGAAGCACTGGAGTGTAAAAACAGCTATTGCACAAAACATTATTTTTAAGGAGAAACAAGAAATGCACCAACATATACTTGCCACTTTTTCGGGTTATCTTTAGAATTCCCCACATGCTCTAACTTAGAGGATAATCACTGTCTTTTCTGGCTGGTCTTAACACTAAGATGGGGAGATTTCCCCTGCTGTCTCTTCAGCTGATTCACCACCTTAACATCTATGTCAAATAACTAACCAAAAGTTGACTGATACTGGCAGCAGATGATCAATCCAGGAGCAAAATCACTTTTAATCTGAACCTTATTTTCTCTATGCACCTAAAGCAAACACATGCATTGTTCGCTAAAAGTTGCTGAAATTAAACCAGAAAATGTCAGTCATGTGCTCTGATCTGAGCTGCAACTGCAGAAATGCTTCCTCGTGAGAAAGCCAGCCCGTGCAGTGCAGAGTCCAGCATACTTTGTGCTTCTGCTAAGGTACCACTCCGACACAGCAAAAACATGTTTTTCCAAACTCAGTAACTTGCTCCCAGGAGCCGCCAGCTGGACACCAGCTTCAGCTCTGGATGGGATTTTGAAATTTACAGCTCACACAATGCAGGAACCAGGGGTTCTCTGTGCCGAGTTCACTGCTCTTCTGATTCCATTTGGACTCAGGTTGAATAACCAGTCTGTTTTATTTCACCACTGTGGTTTCAGTGCATATGTTTATTTGCAGAGCAATTTGGGCTCGTGCTATCAAATTTGATCAATCTCATAAAAACGGCTTCCACACACTGTCAATTCACAGCAAAGGGGCTTGTAACATTTAAGTGCAGTGGAGATACCTAGGATAGTGACACTCATTGCCTTCCTGGTTTGACGTCTCAAAACCCAAGGGGATTAAATCATCAAGGGGATTTAAGAAGTCTGTCATGCCAGCAGGGAATTCCTTCAGGTCAAGCTGAAGTGTATTGCTGTGATCCCTTGCTAGAAGTTCTCCTTTACTGAGCAAAAGAGACCTCTGTCCCAAGAGCTGCCCCAGGATTTAGCTCAGAAGAAGAGGTCTAGTTATTAAGATGTGCTGGGTGGTTCAGTGCATGCAAAACTGCAAAACTGTGCAAGAAACACACAACTGCAAAGCCTGCAAGTGCTCAAGTCAGCAGCCTCCAGGAACAAAGGTTTCCTTTGCAATGTTGGTTCAACAACGAAGCAGAAGGTACCTGCACAAGCCAGGAGCAGACAATACTAACATACAGGGGGCAGGGAAGCAAGAGCACAAGTACATCTCTCATAAACAAGCACTTGGATTAGGAAACTTGAATCATTATTTTTTTTTTCAGTTGAGTCATCTGTTTTCAAAGTTAACTATATTCTGCCCCTTGGAAGCAGTGAATGTTTCAACAGATGCCCTCGGCTGTTCAAATCTCAGTTTTCACCTTGTGTCAGGGCTTGGGGAAAAAAAAAAAAAAAAAGAAATCATTTACCTACCCTTAGCAGGGACTAAAGATTTATTTTTCCTATGAACACGTTTGCAAAGACATTTCCAAAACTTGAACAACACAGCTCTGCTTTCTGCACCTCCAGGCAGCGTCACTGATTCTCTAGCTGCTCAGGGTGTTTCATTTGATTAATTTTTTTCCCAAGCAGCACAATGGAGTCACCAGCACTCCTGGAGCTTCACTCGGCTCCACGGTGGCCGGTTTGGGCAGTTCCAGTCAGCTGCTGCTTGGGAATGCAAACGCAGATGCAGACAGTTGCACTAGGCGTCTTTGTGGGAGAAGACACCAAAGGAGCCCAGGCCTATCCCAAGAGCAGTGGAAGAGAGCTCACTCTTGCCTTGAAAATCCCTGAAAATCCCAATGAGGTTTCAGATGCAACAGCCACCTCACGACCAGAAAGTCAGTATGCAAAATGAAGCTGCCCTAACCCACAGTCCTGCTCGCACAACTGCTCTGTTTCCAGTCGGGATGCGCAGAGGGTTGAGCTGTGACCAGCTCATCGCTGCACACTCCACTTCTGTGCACCGGGGTCTGAGAGGGCATCACATCCAGGCTTGCACTGATCACAGCTCCACAAAGTGCCTCCGGGGTGCCCGTAGGTTCCCTAGACCGCAGCTAGTGGGCCTGGGAAGCGACACAGACCTGGAGTCTTCCTAGCCCAGTACTAAACTGCTCATAGTCTGCACGAGCTCCGTCAGTTTTCACGTTACACCATAAGCTCTAGAGAGGTTTACAAACCACCTCCCTCTGCTCCTACAGAAGGACCTGCAAACTTCAGAACTACAGACCTACACAGCCAAAAACATGCATGCACTCATGCAGCTTTCCACTGTATTTTGCTGCCCATGCCCAGACTCATCTAAGTACTCATCTACTGTAAATCTTCTAAGATTTACGTATCTTTATACCACACATCTTCAAAAACTTACTGAAGCACATGTGTCTCACTAAAGCATATGGAAAGACCAGATAAGCTTCAACTCAAAGAACTCATCCTTTTGAATCATCTGGCAACCTCAACTATAAAACGGCAAATGTAACAGCATTTGTTTTCCCTCTCTCTAGTCTTTCAAAACTTCAAAATGGCTGCTACAATTTTGGTTGATTATTTTGTTTGCTCAGTTTATGTAAGTAGATGGTTATGACAAAAACATTCACCTATACTTTAAATTAGAGACAAGAGGGAAAAAACAGCACAAAGGATTTTTTTTCAGAAAAGGGGACAGATGTGAAGCAGTAACTCACTATACCTACACTGCAGAATTGCAGCAATAGAGCAGCAGCATACAACTGAGCTCATCCTGCTAAAAGATAATTCATAATGTGAGATTCACAACCTTAAAAAACGCTAATTACAATAAAAAATACTATAAGCCCTTTTTCTTGGAATATTTCTGGGTAGCGCTGTTTCAGCCCTGCTGTGTCTCACACACTGTCAGGTGGAGCATTCTTCATTGCTTGTGTTGCTCACTACAGCCTGAACACATGTTCAAAGGCCTTTTTTTTCCCCCGATAAATGAACTCAGCAGCATTCCTGCGTTCAACACTAAAAATAGCTACTAATTAGCATGATAAAAATAATGCAGGATTATGATAATGATTTTCTTAGTAGTATGGGTTTAACACACCTAAAAAGACTAAGCTCACTCTACAGAGCTTGGGCTCGGCAAGAGCTGCAGCCAGCACACACCATTTGGATTTGCTGGTATACCTGGAGCACATAAGTTTAGCTTTGAAAAATTTATCTTTGCCTTTATGTTACAAGTATTTCCAGAGCAGGAACCACAACCCAGCAGGAAAGCAGTTTCTCAAGTGTTTCTGTTCCTGTCAGGACTACACTGCGCAGGCGCGGTGCGTTTGAGTCCTCCAGGGATGCACGCTGAAACCAAGGAGCACAGTCAATGCACACGAAATGCTGCCTTTTGGGGAAGCTGATGTGCACATGTATGAGAGGTGTGTCCAAACATGGCACAGCTCCCGTGGCACTGTCACTCCAGCCGCTGGAGTTCCATATTCCAGGAGCCTTGAGAAATGTTTGCCAGCTTCATATTCCCCCTACCCAACATTTTTAGGTAATAAAAAAGGAAACATGCAATGGAACCTAGGTCCAGGTCACAACCATATGTATAGTTATTTCCATTCAAGTCATAGCATTTTTATGGCACCAGTGAGTTGCATGAAAGCACCAGATAGTAGGAAGATACTTCCTTTGTTTAGCTGCTCTAAAGCAGATGCACAGAGCACACCATCCACTAGATCTTCAGGTGACATAGTCCAGAAATGTCTGCTCTGTTACAATGCAGGCTATTTCTTTTCTAATTATTTCATTTTAAGATTAGGACTGAATGATCAATGCCAAAGCACATGGGTAGACACTCATACCTGGTGGCAAGAGGAAACACAGCTGCATAGGGAAATTTTCAAGCCCTAAAAAAGCTTGTAGAGGAGCAATGAATCATGCACTGTAAACGGGACGTTGCTACAGTCGTAGGCAGGAGGAGAGAAAGATTGAGACTGTTTTATTGCAGGAGAAACAGGAAGAATGCAGAGTGCAGGGATAGATGCCAAGTAAGAGAGAGTGTAGATGGAGGTGGGCAGAAGAAAGAGACAAGAAAGCGTCTGGGAGAGGGACTCGCAGATGGGTGGGGATTTACAGAAGCCGAGCAGCAGGCGAGCAAGATAATCTCTGCAGCAACATGTCAGGCAAGAGCACTGGGATGGAACAAGGGAGCGCGGGCAGGAAAAGGTTTCCACTGTCAAGGCAAAAACTTCAGGCTTCAGACGAAAAAGCATTGATTTCAAAAAGGAAAACAAGGAAGACAAGGGTTTGGAAATGAGCTCATGTTTTCCATCATGAGCACCCAAAAAGATAAAGTTAGGGATGGAAATGGACAGAAAAAAAAAGCCTGGATGCTGGATGAAGCCACAGATTTTTAAAAACAAACAAAACCTTTCCCTGGTACAATACACAACAGCCTGCTTAGCAACAGAGGTTGCTGTGATTGCAGAGCGTGCAGCCAAAACCTCTGCCCTGATGCAGGAAGCCTGTGCAAGAGAGCATCTCTCCCGGTCTCCCCATGCTGCTGCACCAAACTGAACAATGAAACTTCTCTGGAAAGCAGGAGACAACAGTTTCATTGGGGTTGAGGCTAAATGACATGATTCACTCTGAAAGACAGAAACAGTGAGTTTCTTCTCTATCAGAATAAAAAAAAACCTCTTTAGCTTAAATAAAAGACTTGTCAACTTCACTCTTTCTTCACAATTCACATATTTCTTGGCACTGCACCCATGCACAGCTCGCCACAAGAAAGTTGTATTGATTCTGCAAACTATGTCTTCTGTGAGTTTGAAAGACAAAAGAGGGAAACTGTTTACGTTACTAGCTCTTATAGAGGTCACATGGACACAACAGAGATGAAAACTGTAAGTAAATGAATACAAAGAGGGAAAATGGTGTAAGAAAACTAAATATTCCATTTCAAACAGTCCCAATCAAAGGAAGTAGTGGGATGCAAAATTAGTGCTTTCAATCACTCAGTGTCAGCTGAGGTCACTAGGCCTGAAGTTCACATGATAGACATAAACAATCTATTTTTAAGTTAAAATCCATCATTCTGATGTCACATCTCATCCTTACCACAAAAAGTTATGTTAGCCAAGCACGAGATACTAATCTACAAAATTCAGAGATGCAATCTGAGGTATTTCTATAACAGTACTCAAGGCTAAATAAATACTGCATAACAGAACCTGCATGACAAAGGAAAGGCAGAGTTTGTAGCAATCCACATCTAGATGGACTTGCAACAGAGCCATATCATGCTTGATCACCCTTGTGTGCTTCCAGAAATATTTTATCCCTTTATATATGTATGTATACACATACACATGCTTATACAATAAATATATGCACTCATAAAATTATAAAATATAGGGAACACAGCAACATAATGCCTGACCACCCTTACATGCTTTCATAAATATTTCATCTATATATGTTTTTATATTCACACACACACACATTACATAGAAATGCACATATGCACGCGTACATGTATAGTAATATCGAGGTTCTGTACTTTCAAAATTACTAAATAGCTCGAGCTATACAGCTGGACCATGTTCACAAACCCAAAGTCAAGCCTGGGCTCTGCTAGCGGTGGGCCCATCTGCCTGTGCAGACGGTTTCATGATGAAGCTGGTTATACGATGCCTGTTTTCTGTGTTTAAGGAAAAATTCACCTGCCTTCTCAATGCTACAAAAATCAACCAATACTTAACTGACAAGAAAATGCTACAACTTTGGCCTTCGGGATGAATGAATAAAACAGATCTATACCATAGCTACGTCAATAGGTAGTGATGCTGATACTGAGCATGCAGGAGCATCAGGAATTTGCAGAATACTCATCATGCCTTATGAAAACACCATACATATACTTGGATCTCTAAATTTAAGCCAATTCTTTCTATAAATGGATTTGAATAAGATGCTTTTACCCCTGAAGCTACACAGAAAGCCACTGGAAACGCTAACATCTAAATACATAAGTTTCACCTTCTCCTAGCCCATAATCACATTACCATTTAAAGCTCTGCCATATGTTTACCCCGATAGTCCGCGAGCATCCGTGAAGCGCTGGTTAATTCCAAGCAAAGCTCGCCATCCCTGCCTCTCAGGGCGCGTACCAGACCCTTCACAACCCAAAAGGCAGCGCGTGCATTAAAAATCTCGGCTATTTAGCGTTAACGTGACAGCACACAGCCCCTGAGAGTGCACACAGCCCCTGCCCTCGCGCCTTCAGGGCCGAGCCACCCCCTCTCGCCCATACACAGCGGCAAGTTCCGTTCCCGCCGGGATAACGTGGCACAGCACGGAGCGGGCAACGCGCCGGGTTTTGGGCCAGCGGGGGTGATTTCGGGGGGCAGCCCCGCGGCCGGGGCTGCCGGCGCCGCGTTCCCCCGCG
>VZSG01000121.1:448200-495247 GCA_013398315.1 Nothoprocta pentlandii
TTTTTTTTTTTTTCCCGAAGTCTGTCCAGATTGCACATAATTTCCTTTTCGAAACAGCTGGTAGATGTGTAGACAGGCTTGAAAAATAAATCTCCCCTTTCTCAATGCCTAGGCAATAAAAATAAAAACAATCCAGCTCCACTTCTCCATCCCCGCTGCAGGAGAGACAGACTCGCTGCCACAAGATAGACGCATAAACAAAGACGTTTCCTGTGCTGGTACAAAGAAATAAACAATTCCCGCAGCCCTCCTGAAGCTCTGAGACACCAATCATACCTTTTCCCGCCCACACCCACCTCCTCTTTTCCCTGTGCCGTAGCAGAGAGCCAAGTCTGTCTGCCACAATATTCTCCCGCAGACACACAGGCGCTCCACGTGTCCCTTCCCGCGCATTGCCAGGTGGATAAGCGTTGGTTTCTGATCACTCGCAGCGTTTTCCTGTCATTTTCCTTCCTGTCAAGCAGCGCAGGCACTTGGGAAGCACCTGAGTGACAAACGTTGGGAGGCTATTGCTGTTCTTTGTACGGTGCCTTAAACGTCCAAACAATGATCAGGAGAAAGACAATGCTGTCCTAGTGTAAGGAAGGGGAACTGTTTGCACTCAATGCATATAAGAAAAATTGAAGTTGATGGCAACTGATGTCCCCAAAGGGCTAGCAAGAGTTCTGACTTCATCATTACCACGAGTGCCTTCTCTGTCAAAGTCTTTGGGCCTGAACAGCTTTCTCCGAAAAGCCTAGGTGCAGATCTGCAAAGTAAAATAGTAAAAATAGTAAAAAAGCCAAGCCTAAATACTCAAGACAAAGCAAAGATTAAATTCTTTCATGCCAAGTGTTATACTCAGGAATCTGAACTATGTCATGCTGAGTGGCCACACGACTTTCTGCTTTCTGATACCAGCCGGCTGAACATATCAGCATTTTCCAGAGCAGTCAACATACACATAGACGAGATCAACAGAGCTCAATTCCCAGCACAGAAATATGTGTTGGACACCTGACAGAAGACAATGTGTGGTACTCAGAAATTACAGGGGAAAGTAAATCAGGGCTTTTCTTGATCTGTTTTCCTACTCCCACAGCTTTTATTACCTAGGAATGTGACTTGACCCCTAATGACAAATGAGACTTCCCTTTCTTGCGAACTGAGTGTTCATGACTGCTTGCAAAGTGCTCTGCAAGGTATTGTCATCAAAGCTTTCTTTTTTTTTTGAGAAATATCTAAAAACATTTTTTTTTCCAGTTGATCATGTGCCATTTTTGATTTAGGACCCCCTAGGAATACTGCACACTGGAAAGTGCCAGTGAGACTCAATCCACACTGGTCATGCACCACAGCAGCCACCTAAAGGTTGTGCAGAAGGGGTCAGTGGCTGCAGATGCAGGTGCAGTGAGAAGGTTACTTACTGTGATGGAAAATCAAGGAAGTGTCTTGTTGAGGCATAGGTTGGGCTTTTGAGGGTGTCATCCTCTGGTGGGAAACAGCACACATCCAAACATAACTTAGCAACTGCTGGTACAAATTAAATCACAACTATTAAATAAGAAAATTAAAATTTGATTAAAAGATAAACAGAGCGAGAATAATCTAGAATAAAACACTTAATCTGTAAAACCTTTTCTAAAAGTAATTCTGACCCTGTAATACTTTAAAATGCATTATTGAAGATGATATGCAGAGAGATACAGAGCCTGCTGTGTTACACAAGCCACCCTTTTAGACCCTGTTCTGTGATGAAGACAGAGAGGTGGGCAGTAATTTTGAGCAAACTAGGGCTGCTGAGATCTATTTTGCCGGGATACCTTAGGGCCCAGGTGATGCCTGGTTGTCCTGTGAGAGCATGGAGCATCCTCGGCATCCCTGTGGAATTGCTCATGACAGTCCTTCCTCCTCTCCAAGGTGGATCTTGGGTAGGCTTTAATTATATGAGGATCCTGGTACATGCTCATGGGGTGTCACAGCATGGCCAGCGAGTCATGGCTCCGCGATATCAGCAGTGCTCGAGGTTGCCCGCAGGGAATTCCCGAGGGACCGCGTGTGTCCGAAGCCGAGCTGGTGCCTGGGGCTCCCACAGCGATGGGTGCAGCGGGTGCTCAGCACCTTGCTATGCTCTGACTCCCCTCCCCTGCCCTCGCAAGCTGCCCTGGCTGCAGATACGTAGCCAATAGACAGGATAGGCTCCTTTGCATCCGTGGGAATGGGGCAGTGCTCAAAGGAGAGCTGAGACAAGCCTGGAACAGGTAAAGTAAAAATGACGCTTAGTGCTAACTTGTAATCATCCTGCCGTACTAAGCAGAGTTCACATAAGGAGAACAGTCTGTACTCACTCTCAACAATGCCTTTAAATTGTTTTAAGACCTAAGCCATTTAAATATGTATAATTTTTCCCACTTTTTTTTTTTTTTGGCAGGCCTTAAAATCTCAGACTGAGACATCAAAACCCTTAGGATACGTCTCACTGTCAATTAAACCAAGGTCCAAGGCTGCTCTCTCAGCCAGCAATCTGTATTTTAAAAGAAAACCCTTAAGCCCAGTAAGTGGTTGCCTCAGGAGGGCCTGAACACAATCAGCACCAGGATCTCATTAATGTGTTGTGGATAATTTGGGCATGAATAGGGCTAAGTACACTGCAGTCCAGTCTTTCAGCAGAGCTTGCTGAGCACAGTACGGGCACTTCAGACCAAACTATAAAGAAAAGACTAATGCTATCAGTGAAGGTGGAAAGCACATAGGGCAGGCAGATTTTAAACATATGCTTCATTTTGTATTACATACGTAAGGATTGTGTCTCCTCTCTCTTTATATTCTCCTTAAAAAGACCAAAATCCCAGCAGCGTATCAGCAGTAGCCTAGGATAAAATTATGTTTCAATACAATTATAAAAAAATAAGGTTATGTGTTTGGAGCAAGAGTGCAGAGAACCGTTGCCACAGATCAGCTTGAAGGTACAAATTCATATTGGCGTACGCCTATGGAAAGCTGAACTTGCCAGCTTCAGATGCTTGTTGATTTTTATTCCAGTGCATGCTCTGCTTAGGGGAAGCTTGATCTCGTGTTCAAGGGTTTGTGCTTTCTGCTGTCAAGAACAAGTAAAGCACTGCTTTTATTACAGTGCTAAGGCAAAACAAAGGATGTCTTATTGGTCAGTAGGTATCTGGAAAGGGATACTGTGAGACCCTATATGAGTCTGCAGGCATGCAAGTCATTATTTTTTTGTGCCTTTACATTTTTACAGCTACTTTGTGGGACATTATCTCATTTGTATTTTAATGATGACCAATTATACCTTAAGGAAAATGCTTTCTTTTTTTCACTAGGTCATGCCAAGATTTCTAAATCTATGTATATATTTTCTATATAATTTTTTATTTTCTATATATGTTTAGACTTATTCTTTTGTGCCAACTCCCAGTATGTGAGGTAATGTGAGGAGAAAGAGTCCTATTTTCCTCCTGGATGCAGCAGAAGCAATCCCGATGGAGTCAGAGGAGAAATATTGACATAAAACTAATTTCAGGAAAAAAAAACCAGGTAGTGGCTGATTCTTTTCAGTTGACGATACATGTTTCCATATAAACTGGGGGGGGGGGGGAAAAAAAAAAAGTGAACTTGTGGAACAGGAAAAAGGGAAATGATAAATATTCTACAGCTCTTCTTCTGTGGACCCTTCCCATCCCATCTGTGAAGCCCCGGCTGTGCAAGCAAGGCACAAAAACGCCTGCATAGAGCCATCATTTCAAACTACTGCTTCTCATGGCACTTGGGAAGTTGTCCTAAAGAAGTCTTGTAAAATAACTGTTACAGAGAGGTTACTATGCAGATGGTAATTAAAGTTTCTACCAAACTATTTCAGAGAGAAACCACAAGCTTGTTAAATCCTTTGTCATTTTCTGAACCCAGTTTCCTTTTCTAACCACCTTGAAAATCAATATAGAAACTCAGAGTCATCTTTCTTATATCCACTAAGTGGGCAACTCACTTTCAAAACCAGCTGTTTACACACAGGGCGAGTGCCAGCTATAAAAACCCTTGTAATCTTTGCTCATCCTATTGCACACGCAAAACTCCGAGGATCTTTACATGAAAGGGTGTGTGGGAACCAGTTACTCACCGCCGCAATGTTTCGTACAAACTGAGTTTTAATTCTGTTGGGTGCTGAAAGCTCTCGGCTCCCTTGAGTGAGGGAGCTCAGTATCTCACAGGATGTCCTGAAACTGGGAAATGATGTATGCCACTCACCTGTGATCAAGCTCATTTAAAATCATTAAAACCAGCACTCTACAGAAGTACGAAAGTGAGACATAATTAACAGATAATGGGTCAGAGGAGCCCAAAATCCAGAAAAAAAGACTCAGACTAAGTTCTTTTCCTCATCCAGTCTTTCTCTAGGCAGAATTTGTTAATAATAAAAAGAAAATGAATCATTAAATTTGAGTCCCAGAGCTGGAATGTTATATTATTAACCGATATAATCTACTTTCAGGATTTACATGGAGACTTTTGACTTAAACCATGAGCTACCCGCTGAAAGGTAAATTTAAGGCTACACGCTGGGAAAGGGCTTTCTCATTAAAATGTAATCAAAGTTTGTGTTAGGGCAACATGAAAAGAATCGACCTGATGTAGAACCTGTAGCGCTGCTCGAGGTGGGAAGTTTGGATGTCTGGCAGCTGTGGGGGGTTCCTCAGCTCTCTGCTTCATGGGGCAAAAATCCTTTGTTCACCTTTTGTGGAAAGCACGAGAATACATCTGTTGAATGGGCATAAGAAGAAGAGTCCCTACCCAAATTTCCTAAGGATGGGATGTGTAAAAGACACATATAATTTTTACTCCAGTAATGAGCCGCCTTCTCCTTCTCCATTTATCTTGGGAGTGTAAAAACTATTTTGGTGGTGATAACAAGAAGAGATGTGCAGGAATATGCTTACCCTGGGGAATGGAAGATAAGAAGGTTAACTCCTTTATTCCCACTGCAGTATCCTTACTGCTGGTCCTTTGCTGTGGAAGCACCTTGCTAAGGTGCCCAGGCTCTCACTGAGACTGCAGTGTGATGTGCTGTGTTGGTAGATGTGTGCATATTCAGATGTGAAGAGAGGGAAAAGAAACTGCAAACACATGGTGTGAAAATGGGATGCAAGCTGTAGTTCACTGTCATAACTTGTAATCTCCTTCTGAAATAATAAATGGTCATGTTAACATGCAAATGACCCACAATCAATACAGAGAATTGCAATTTAAAATCATTGTGTGATTTGGAAAATAAAGTAAATGAAGGAGAACTCCTACTGATGTTCTGCAAATAGAGGAAAATAAAAAGGAGGCCCAAAGGGACACCTCAGGATGCACGCTACCTTCCCGGTGAAACTAATTCCAGGGTTTTCAAAAGCATTGCTCATACAGTTACACCTGTGATTAGGATCCAGGCTTTAAATCATGGAACATTATTTGCTCAGCTGTGATTTTTTTTTTCCTTTTCCTTTCAATTTTCAGAAAGAGGGAGGCTACTAACAAGAGGTTACTTCTTACTAGCAAGGGATGTTTGGGCCAGGGTGCTACCAAACGATATCAGAGCGGACAAACACAAACCAGAGGTGACTGATACAGCCAAGAGCTGTTCTGCATCTGAGATTCCACTCACCAGCCCACATAGGCTGCCCAGATGAAGAACATCTCCTGAAGATGTCTGCATAGTCCATAGTCCTTGGTTTATTTGTTTGTTTTTAAGTCACTGTCATTGTAGAGTCCCCTTCTGTACTATAAACTAACAATGAAAACCTATTTTTTTTAAGCCTTCAGCCTCTGAAGGTGCACAACAAACTACAAATTACTGAAGCTGCAAAGAGGAATTCAGAGACCATGAGTTAGAGAAGTAAATAAGTAAAGAAGGAAAATACTCTATTTTGCCCTGAAGTTGGAGAGGGGAAATCTGTAAGTGTTTTTTTGGTTGCTATGTATAGCACAGTTGTGTCCTACCTCCCCAGTTATGTAATGTGCAAAGTCTTTGTCAATATTTGGAATCAGAATGAGTTTTTCTTTCTTTCTTTTTTTTCAGATAGATTTTAAATTCAGTTTGTGAAAGTTAATGATTCATCTTTTAACTAGAAAACCCACTGAAAAACTGGCAGCAGATAGCTAAGAGGCAGGAATGGAAGACAATATACAGTAGGAAAGATAACATAAAAAAGATTATGGAAAGCCACATAGGAAGAATAAAGCGGATGAAACTGAGAAACAAAAACATAATTATCTTTTCTTTTCTGGCATTCACTTCCTGGTTGTGTGAACTTTGTTTTTTTCTGTCTCTCCATTGAGTGCTGCTTTCATTTGTGCTTTCCTGTTTTAGGTCAACTACTGGTATATCTCCTTCCTATTTCTATTTGCTGTTTTAGCATTGTCTTTCAGTGCCCAAATAGCAACCTGTGATGTTAACAGCATGCATAAAGAACATCTTCTCCTGCCTCCATTTCATTATGTTGTATCTCCAGTATCTTTAATTTTCAGCAATGAAAGGAAGCACACAGGAACGTATGAATGTTGCAGCAAACAAACTTGATAGATTTATTCAGTGTCCATTTGCAGGGTCCAGCTCTTCCCATGTGCTGAGGCCCTTCTCTTCCACAGTTATTTTTCAGCCATGAAGGACTATGAAATGAATGGTTCCCCAACAGGTAGGTGTCCGTGGTTGCCGTGACGTTTTGGCAGTTAATTTTCTGGATAAGATTTCCAGCCTACACTCCAAATGCTCACTAAGACAGCAAACCTCTTGCCAATGTGAGAGAACCTGCAGCATGAGTGTCTCCACAGACTCCAAAAAGTGCTTCATCTCAAGCTGACACAAAATTTAGAGCTTCTGAATGGGATGGCACCTCAAAATGACACGATCAAAAGACTTCACCACCAGATACCTAAAGATTCATTCAGGCAGCAAGAAGGTTCTGTGTAATCTGAAAAAAATGCATGTTTGTTCCTGTAAGTTTTCATGGGATGCCAAAGTGATAACTGTCACTAAACAGGCAGTTGAAGAGTATATGCTGGCAGGTCTATTTCTGACAGGTAACACAAGGACAGTGATGTGAGTTCAAAGGACAGGTCTGGCTGACACACCTTCAGCAGACTGGGAAGCACTGCTGAACTTAGCTGAGAGGCAATATATGTCACTGAAAAGATAGTTACAACATTTTTTTTTCCAAGTCAATGCTCCTCTCAGACTGTTTCGTGAGATAATCCAGGACAAATATGTGCGACCAACTCTTTTTGGTTTTGTTTTGATTTTGTTTTAGAGATGAGAGCTTCTTGGTGAGCTGCCAGAACCATGGGAAGTGAACTGAGGGACCAGAGGCATAGGAGCTGATAAGGAATAGAGCACACTTCTAAGGATGGTTACATTTATTGTTATTATTATTGTTACTATTACTATTATTTTCCTGTTTTTACTCTCAGCAAAAGCTGCAGTTGCTGCTTCCAAGAATTCCAAATAGAAATGTCACATTTCTTCCACACAGCTTTTCCCAAATCCTCAAAAAAAAAAAAAAAAAAAAGAAAAAACTAAGCAAAACAAAACAAAACAAAAGAATCTTATAGCTCATTTCTGATCCAAATGCTTTCCCATGACATTCACTCTAAAACAAACACTTTATTTTCAGGCTAGATGTTGGAGCACAAAGAAGTTCCCAAAGAGGAAAATTACTACTTCATATATGTATGTATTTATTTTTAAATGGAAAGATAAATGATCAAAACATATTGCTCCCTTGAGAAGACAAAGCACAGCGTTAGGAGTGGTGTAACAACCTCAGCTGCATATAAGAGACCCCACATGCTGATTTCTAGACAGCTATGGAAATAGCAATGGAAATGAACTTCTCTGACAAGAAGGCCATTCATAACGGCCATCACCATACTGGCAGATGATGAGAAATCCTTAGGGGGAATAGACATGACATCCCACTGCTCCATGTTCTAGGCAGAGAAAGCCATAAAGGTTTAGAAGGACACTAAGCAAAAAACATGTACAGATAAAGAAACTTCCTCCATTTATTTCAACCTACCCTTATAGGAATTTAAACACTTCCTTTGCTACTCTAAAGTAAAACTCACCAAAATCTGCATGACAGGATAACTGTAGGATTGACACAACATCTTAGCCATCTAACCTGACAATCTTTGAACAGACATTCAGTTCAGAAGAATCATTGTTTGTGAGAAAAAATCTAACCTCAAGCAATCAAATCGCCCACAAGGATGCTCTTTAATTTCTCCTCTTCCCGAGGCACAGTGATGTGAAGTCTTTGAAACAGAAATTGCAAAATAATAAAGAACTGGTACAGGGCAAAGACAGGGAACATTCCCTAGGGACACGCAGTTGCCATGAGGAAGACATAAAGTCACAAAACAGCATCCAGTGCAGCACCTCTGCCATGAACATCATGTGGAAAAAGAAGATAGAAATCATTCACAAAAATCCACTCTTTTACAGTCACGACAATTATCATTACCTGTATAAGAACATCTGTCATTTGCATAAAGATCATTCATACAATTCGCTGAGTAAAACAAAAATGCTTTGGTCATTCATCTCTAAGCATAAGCATCCTACAGTGAGAACAGCTACCTCACTGAACTCTGGGCATCACATGTATGTTCTGCATACATATTGCTCTGCCTTTTGATACTACATATTTTAATCTGAACATAGCACTGAGGTCCATTTTTCTTTAAGAGTGGATTTAGAATATGACAACTTCTCCTCTTCAAAGTAGATTGCTCTAAACACCTCTGGGCCTTGTTCTAAATATAAATCACCCATACCGAATGCTTGTCAGTTTAGTCCAGACATGTCATACAAGGGTTGGTTGGTTGGTTGCTGTTGGGTTTTTGTGTTTGTTTGTTTGTTTTCTCCTAGACGAACTTACCATAGAAGCTTGAAAAAACAACCAGGCTACTGCCATCTTCACTTGAGAGAAAGAAGCACTATTCTTAAGTCCTTCTTTCCCATATGGCTCATAACATGTTAGGACTGGCATTTTCTTCTCCTAAAGTGAATTTGTGGGTAACTTCTATTGTGATGCAGATCCCAAGGAAGTATTCTGATATGGTTTTTCTCATAGCAGAAGAAGGACTTGATATGAGACATCATGGCAAATACAGAATTCCCCACACTCAAAGTGGGAATGGTCAGTATGGTACACTCCTAGAAGGGAAGTAAATGAACAGCCATGGCATTGTTTCTAGGAAAACATAAAAGTCTTTAGTAATTGCTTGAAAAATAAAAGAATTGAATGGAGTCTAGGCAGGTGGTGTCTGAAAAATTACATTGGTCAAACAACATTAAATATCTTGGTCGTGGCCATACTAGTGCATGTAAGAGTGCCTGTATTACAGCCCTCAGCAGGAAAGCAAGAGTATAAGACCTGGCTTAAAGTCTGTTGTAGTTAAAGAGTCTCATTAAATCAAGGGGTAAAGATTCCTTTTGCTCAGAGGAAACTTTGCACTTGTTTCAGTGGGCTCTGGCTGCTCCCTGCAGAGATGAGAGTGTCTCTGAGGTGATCTTGTCAGATTGGATTAGGGGTATATTGAGGAAGAGCTGGAAATCTTAAATTTCTATTGCTCTCATGTGCTCATATCAGCTTGTGAAGAAAAAAGACCTTTGCTCTTCAGGGCTGTCAGTGTGATGCTTTTAACCTCATCATCTTCTTTTAGAAGTAAGGGGATAAACATAGTAAGAAAAAGGGGGAAAAAGCTATGTTTGTTTGTTTTGTTTTGTTGTTTTCAATCACTGGAAGAGGAGAACAAGAATAAGCAGTGACCTTGTGTGCAACCAGTTCTTTAAACAAATGTGCTCGGCATGCAGGTCTAGCTAGACATATAACTTCCTTGTGCTGTTCCAAGTGTCATGGCAGCACAGAATGCTTCCCTAACCTTTAAAAATCCACAATTCAAATCTGTTTCACATCAAGGATGTGAAACCTGCTTCTTAGCCACTGATTCATAGCACATACATCTGAGCTTGCAAAAAAAATCAGCCTTGTGTCTTGAAGGGTTGTGTGTTTCCTGCGAAACACAAATTTTTGCAGGGCCCTGGGCAAAAATAACGAGTGCTGCAAGGCTCCATGGAGCTCCCTCCTTGGCAGTGCTGCGGGGAGAGCATCTGCAGATCCGTGACAGGTCCGAACCTTTCCTTCAACCCTTGCCTGCCTGTGACTTTGTCCCCTCAGGCTGTGACTGCCCCGTTCTTCCATTTTATCCATTTTATGAGGCTTTGTGATCCCTGATGCTCATATAAATATGCCAGAAGTCAGGAGCAGGGGAAGGATGTGGTAAGGAGAAGGATGTGATGAGACCAAAGGAAATTAGGGAATTCATTGTTTGCCACGGCCTGCCAGTGCCAAGTCAGTGCACAGCATGGAGAGGGAGCTGGGGACTGATACGATAAATGTACATGCTTGTGGAGCAGAGCCTTGGGAACAAGGGCCTCTCTGTGGCTAAAAAGACTATATACTACACTCAAGACATCTTATTTCGTTCAGGAATAGCATGGAATCTTTGTTGGTTTCTGTACACTTTCTCAGAACATATGGGATGCCCTTTTCCAATGCAACATGAAAGAATCAGGCAGGCACAAGCAGCTCCTGCTAAAAGAAATGGTGACCTTGACTGCACGAGAGCTGGGTGATATCACAGGCTCTATAAGCTGTGAGATTGGGCCCATGAGGCTCATTCTCACTTTTGACATGTGAGCTATCTGGAGCTCCAGGAATCTCCCAGTCGCACTAGAGTGACAAACATTGGAGTGTCAACAAGTTGACAGCTCTGTTTGGTAATTCAGATCTTCCTGTAGGTTTTTTCTTTCTAGCCAATCTGTCCAAAAGATATAAAATCCTAGGTAGCAAGCTGGTGAAGGGGAAACGGTTACAGCTGTGGATAAGAATTAGTCAGGACTGCGCTGCCTGGTAGCTGCAACCTCCTCTATGTTACATTTCCTTAACCTTGCAGGCTTTCTTAATCACTGCCCTTTTATCAGTGTCTTGTCCTTGTTCGGTATTCGAAGATCAGCTGAGATGTCCTCAGTGTAACAAATCTATCAGTTGGATCTACATTAATCGGTCTATTTTCAGGCCACAGGCATTTTTCTTCTTAGACAGCTGAAGAGCAGCTTCCAAATCCATTCTTCCTCGTCAAAGTTCACCTTGCACAACAGCATCTCAACTGCAAGACCAGAGAAAAGGATATGAGAAAACACTGTCAAAAATGGAGAGATGAGGCTTGCAAAGTTCTCAAGAGGGTATTCTGCAGCAGAAACTCTGTGGTGGCTAAAAATTAAAATTACACCAGCTCTCTCTCAGCATCTACCTAGGACAAGTAGCCATCTGTGTCCTGATTTTCAAAGCTATTTCAACATGCAGATTTGTAGATTTTATGTTTAGATGGGTCATGATGAACTGCTATGTAATGCAAGACTCACTAAAGAGAAATCTTTCTTCACTAATATGGGAATATTAGTGCTTGAAATGTCTTCTAAAAAATCATATTTCCATGGATAGAGAATTTATCA
This sequence comes from Nothoprocta pentlandii, assembly GCA_013398315.1. Lineage (NCBI taxonomy): Eukaryota > Metazoa > Chordata > Aves > Tinamiformes > Tinamidae > Nothoprocta > Nothoprocta pentlandii. The sequence goes on from VZSG01000121.1 coordinate 459,752, forward strand.
TAAGCCTCGTGTGTTGTATTTTAGTGTCTATTCCTATTGTTGCAACACTTTGATTTATTTCTAGTCCAAATTTGTCTAGCCTCAAAATACAGCAATCAGTTCTCGTCTGAAGCATTTTGTTTTTGATTTGATTGCCCTCTATTATGGAATTTCAGGTCCTAACGTAAGTAGTCAAAGGCTGGGGTGCTACCTGAGTTCCTGTTTCATATCATTTGCATGTAGTCAGTAGATAGAAAATACAATATTTAGATGCGTTAAAAATAACCATTATTAGATCAATAAATAACATATTACAGAAAGTATTTTTCAGAACTTTTTCAGTTCCTTGTTCCCAGCATGCTCATCATCATACTTGGACTGCAGGCTGCAATTTGTGCTGTGGTCGTAGCTGTGTAGTACAAATGGACACTCTTCCCCTCCATCAAAAAAATCTGGTTGCTTCAATGTTAGATTAAAAAATGGCACATAGATAAATCTTATTAAAATCACCTGACATAATCATGCCTAGAAGAAAATAAGTGACTCAAAAAGCAACAATAGACACAGAGAGGTGCTAGCGATTTATTCCTGAGCATAAGTTCATTTATTATTTTTATCTCTTACCTTGATTTCAAGAAGAATCTATGATATTGTAGCCAATTTCCTTCTGAAATCAATGCTAAGGTCTTGTGGTCTTGTCTTCACATGGAGTACCGTTTAGCAGGAAAAGATTCTTTTGTTCAGATAAAGTTACAGCAAAATAATAGAAATAATATTTCATGTACACAGGATGTTTTCACAGCAATTTAGAACCAGCTCATTCCATTCTGCACCTCAGATTTTTCAGATATGATCCTACTACGTTTTGCTGTTTTAGAGATACTATGTGAGCATTTCTCATCAAACCAACATTGTAGGCATGATATTAAAATACTCCCAGGTGAGAGGAGAAACACTTCTTAGACTCAGTCAGGCACCTAAACAGCTACAAAAATAGAAGGCAGAGTAAAACCAGGCCCAATGGGATTATTCATGTAGCTGTATTAATAGAATTGTCCCTTTCGAAGTGCCTTTGGGTTCTTTTGGATAAAGCAAATTATGCTCAGGTGTATGTAAGTTAAGAGTGTGGAACTATTTTTTTTTTCTGTGTGATTCCCAGAAAATCTGGATGATTCCCAGAGTTTCTGGGTGATTTCCAGAAACAAAAACCTGCCATGTGGCACTATGACGTGAATTACAAAGTGAGTAAATTCATGTTCAGGGTGCAGTGGTGCAAAATACAGGAGTTCTGTATTGCCTTGATTAGAGTTTTACATGTCTGTTTCTATAAGTAGGTGTTCAATGCACCACTGTATAAAATCCTAGTTTATACAGAATTCAATCTCTCTTTAATATCTATTTTATATGATATTCATTATAGCAAGCTGCAATACAAAACTATTGAGTAAAAAGTCAAACAAATACGTGATGTACACACTGTAACTCTGTATATTTAGATGATGTATGTTCAACAAATTCCAGACAGGAGAGGTAAGCAAATCTTTCCAAATGGCACAAGATCACAAAATCACAATTCAGAAATTCAGAATGAATTTAAGTAGGTAGCTTGGCTCTTTTCTTCCATGGTTCTATATCAAAGAAATCTCTCTGAGATTTAACATTGAGGCAGTCTTAGTCAAATATAAATATCAGGAGACATAAAAAAAAAAAACCATTTTCCATAGGTTTATATGAACTGAAAACTGTCAAAAGGAACAATAAGAACAAATGCAATGAACATTTCCATGTTTCCAGAGGCATTTTTTTTAATTCAGAAAAAAAGAAGTGTGAAATTCAAAGCCAAGTTGTCCACAAGTGAAAAATATATTAGTACACCAATATTGCTTGCCAGTGTTTCTTAACTTAGATGGGATCAGAGTGCTATGTATACTGGGGATACTTCTTCTGACTTTGCAGAAATGAGAAGTGAAAAATAAAAACATACAGAGATTATAAGCATTATTTATAAATATATTAAGCCCCTTCCCAACAGCAGAAGGGAGGTCAATATAAATTAGGCTTGCAAGAATCCATAGGCAAATCAGGCCAAATGAAATAAGATATGCAAAAGAAAGAAACTAGTGTGTGTAATACAAAAATGGCAAATACCTTCTCAGCAGGTAGCTACAAAATAATAACATGATATAGGCCATTCAGGGGATTTATTGGTAGATAGAAAGCAAACAAACAAAGACAGTGTCCTGATTGCTCAGATTTCTTTCCATATTCACTGATGGCTATGAGCGAAGTCCCCAGGCCCCAAGGGCACTGTGAGGTGCTGGGTCACCCTCCCCAGGCTCTTGCACCCTGGGGCACAGCTGGGAGCACGATGCTCACAAATGCCTCACGAGGCTCCAGAGAGGACCTCAGGCTGAGGACAAACCCGGGTGGCCGTCCTTACCCATATGTGAGTGGAATTGGTTGCGTGGGCTCTGCTGGCTGGTGTCCAGGTCAAGGTAGGCTTTACTCCTCTTCAAGGCCAGCATTGGTGTTTGGTCAGGAAAAGTCGTGGTTGTTCTTAGTGTTGGGTTAATCTTAGAGGCTTTGGCCCAACATACTTGTATATAAGAATTAGGTACCGTGTGTCTAAAATTAGAAAAGCGTGGGATAGACATCTGAGTACTGCACTGCAAAGTGAGGAAGATCTTGAGAACACACTAATGGTAACAGAGATCACCAAGAAATTACTGTCACTTTATGTATTTTTAACTTTGCTCAGTGAGGGGAATGAGCCACACAAGGGATAAAGTCTGACTGACGGAGGTATCAGAAACTCAGATGTAGCAATGATGGTTCAGGGTCAAGTTATGGCTTTCAAATCTCAAGAGAGATTTTTCTCGAAAGTGCTGGCTGTGGGTCTTCTTCCTTGGATGTTCTGGTGCTGAAGTCTATCGAGGTGGATCGGCACAACGTGGCAGGGCCGCAACCACAGCATGACTGGATGGAGCATGTTACTAGATTTATCATTGGAAAGAGCCTGTGTGGGTAATAAGCGAAACCAGTTGTATAAAATAAAAACATTTGACCCAACTCAATATGAAAAGCTGGGTATAAACATCCAGGAAAGCAGCCTTGTGACGTTTATAGTGGTTTTCTCAGGATGGTCACAGGCTACGTGGATACAATCTACTGAGAACCTGGTGGTGTCCAGATTCTTCTGCAGTAATTCATTTTATTATTCATTGTTTCCAGGTTGTGGCACAACCCTGCAAAACCCTGTACAGAGAATACTCTGTTTCTACCTGATACAGAACCAGGGAAGTGGTGATAGTAGCACTCTCCCCTGATAACAGATATCTTGGTTGGATACCTACTACAAATTAGTCTTCTGTTTTCTTGTGGTTATCAAGGAAGAGACATAGGCACCTCCAGTGGAGCCTTCATACCCTGTCTCGGAAGCCTGTCCTAGGAGCAAGTCATCTTTATTTGTTGACTTAGCAGGGGACAGGTCTGCTTGCGTCTGACGTTATAGATGGCTAAGATAAGCAGAAAAACCTTCCTCCCCTTCTTCCCCACTAATGCTGTTTTTTTGGCACGTCTGTCTCCAGCATTTCAACGGGATAAAAACAGACAACTTCCCCTGTAGTGAACAGCCCACACTATTTCGTTGGCTAGCCCTGAATCTGCAAACAACGAGGACATTTCAAACAGCATTTTGCAGCAGAAGGTTTTGTTGGATTTGTTTAGGACAAGGGTATTTTCCTGCTTGTGCTTCATGGATAACATAAAATAGTTTGTCTGTTAGTAGCTCAAAATTTTTCCAAATATAGCTCTGCTGTTGGCTTGGGGGATGCTTGTGACAGCAGAAAATGCACTGCTTCCAGCAGTATGTGCATGACATAACGAAATGCCTCCCAGCTGAAAAGTTAGCAGGTCTTCACGGAAGTAAATCTCCAGGATTAGAACATGCTTGGCAAAGCTTTTGTAGAATGAAACGAAGCTGTTCTTAGTATACAGCCTTGATAAAATCATGTGTTTTTTAAACTTATGGGAGAGGTCTTCCACAGGCTACCCTGGGAGCTGGGTACCCCAGTGCATGTTTAGCTGCGTGGATTTTCTTCAGTAAAACTAACAGTTTGTTCATTAGCCCTGCATTCATGAACCAGTAGTGTTTTCTTCAACTCTATTTTTGCTCATGAAGCCTCTGCCAAAGTTTCTGAAGACTTTTTATCTTTCAGATGTGTTTTTCAGGCTAGGTGTATTGCATCTAAAATTTGAGCTAGCTTTTCTGGGACAACATATCTGGGACGTTTCATTCAATTTACACTCCTCCAGTCCTATTCTCTTTGTATAATGCCATGTAAATTCTTAATAACAGTGCTATATACACATGCATAATATCAGCAGACATTTCCTTATTGCAGTATCTATTTGCTAAAAGCCAGTTCTGTAGGCTGTTTAGCCTGCGATCAATATTTAAATGTGCTCCAATTGCAGGCTGTGATGCACATTCATCACTTCTGCACATTGCTTCCACTCCCAGGCTTGGTACTGCTTCAGAGCAGCTGGTCATGCATGATTATAAGCAAATATAGCTCTGCTTTCATCCTGTCTCCAAACTTGATGTATCTGTCCACTGTAGAAAATAGGAAACACAATCTCAGGGCAATTCAAGCACTATCGCACTGGGTTAACAAGGTCTTCAGAGATCATCAGGAAAAGAAGTGTTGACACTCTGTTTACATCCATCCTCAATGGACATCAAGAACTGACTTTCCTTTCACTCACATCTGTTTTATACTGGTGCAATTACACTGACTTTACAGGCATTTTTCCTTGCTAGGCTGAGAAGAAAATCTGGCTCTTAGAGTTAGTCCAATCTGCCTTTTCAGAGGTTGAATGTTAGCTTCAGATCTCAATTTTGCAGAACATTCTGAATGTCTTTGTGTGTGATTGCTTTAAACATGCAAGTATAAGCATAATATTGTAGATTTAAATGTAAAAAAAAATACATATGCAGGCATAATAATCTGTAAGCATAATACTTCTGTAAACCATTTTTTTTTCATCCTTAAGTGCTTAGGCTTAACAAGATGAGCTGGCATTTAAATATAGATCATTGGACTGAATTTTGGGCCCCGATATGTACTGTTTGTAGACTGAGACTTTAGAGAAAAATTTATTTTTTTCTCCAAGTTTAAAATGTGTACAGTTTTTTAAGAATGAGCTTGCAGCTCTCTCTGTTTTGTCTTGCTGTCCTGAGTTGTCCTGCACTCAGCAGCAATTGCCTGGGCTCTTGGCTCCCATTGCCTCTCCTGTGTTGAAGCCTAGCTAAAATACTTCCTAATCCCTCACTCCTCCCCATGGATGTCTCAACTCTTTTTATGAAAAGAAATCCAGCAGATGGTAAAGATGAGCAGCCAGGCTGTAATCTCCACCCGCATGGATTAATTGGCCTCATCTCTTCCGCACTGTGATACCCCATTATTCTCATCTGACTCCTACAAATGCTAAGAGTGTATTCCTTGCATGTCCTCTCAACGCTATTGTCCTTGGGAGGACACCTGCTGTGGGTTTCCCTCTCCTTTCATTCCACCAGGTTAGAGCTCCTTGGTTTTGCTGTTGAAGTTCTTCCTTGCACCCTCTCCTCCTGCATTCCAATTTGCTCCGTCTCTCACTGTTTCTCTCTAGAGGCAGAATCCTACTAGGAGCAACAAAAAAGTTTTCCCACTTCTCACCTCCCAACTAGAAGTGATGAAACAGAAAACTTTGTGCAGCTCTGACTGCATCTCCTCGCCAGCTCCTCATCCACCCCTGGCACCACTGGGATGGCTCCCAACTGCTCCAGAGCTCCCCACTGCCCTCAGGCCTCGCAACCAGCAACTTCGGGATGGTTCAAGGGACTGAAAATGTCTGTTTACATATAAATATGTGCAAGTGCACACACGCATGTAAAATATTTGCCCATTTCCACGTATGCTTGTTTTTGTATGGAGAGATATGTGTGTATTTGTGTATATGTGGATCTGTATACACTCTCCTGTGGAAATAACTGAAGTCCTCTTTCTCTGCTCTTCACCTGCATAGGGCATATTCGCGTATTTGTTTGAAGTGCTGGTACAGCACACTGGTTTCGTCTGCCTGCTTAAAGTCTCTATTGGAGGAAAATTGTACTTTTAAAAGTGTGCGTCTCTATGTGTGCATCTAATGACCAAACTCTTTCCATATTATATAACTCTCCCAGTCTTCACATGTGGACTTGGTTTTCATATATATAGTCAGATCCAGAGAGGTTCCAAACCCTCCCAGTGCTGGCAGAATATAAATATTTTAATAAGAAAATGTTCAAAAAAAAAAAAAAAAAAAAAAAAAAAAAAAAAAAAAAAAAAAAAAAAAAAAAAAAAAAAAAAAAAAAGACTCAGGAAAAAGCAGTGTGGCTGGCTTCTGGGATCCCAGCATTTTCAGAACATTTACTACTAGGTGGAGGAAAAGCAAATAACCCAAGGAGCAGAGCTGAGTGTAGTACGAGTGTGTTAAGAGGCAGCTCCAAAGCTGCTGGGATTCCTCCCCGGCACCACGTGCTGTGGGAAGGGAGGCAAGCGCGGGCGAGCACCGTGCCATGCGGGAGGCTGCTGGATCCTTGGGGCTGCTCTGAGAGGCCCCTGGATCCTTGGGGCTGCTCCGGGAGGCTGCTGGATCCTTGGGGCTGCTCCGGGAGGCTGCTGGATCCTTGGGGCTGCTCCGGGAGGTTCCTGGCTCCTTGGGGCTGTTCCAGGAGGCCGCTGGATCCTTGGGGCTGCTCCGTCGCTCGCGTGACTCCTTGCCTGGGGCTGGTGAGAGGCGAGGCTCCGGCTCCAGCTCCGGCACTTCTCTCTCTCTGTCTCTCCCACATCAGTAGAAAACCGGAGCTCCACCCGTGCGTTCTCACGCTTCTTAATGGGGCTATAAACGGCACCCTGTTCTCTGCCAAGCGAAGTTATCTGCACAGGTCACTGCAAGCCAGCTCTTGTGCCAATCCCATTTAATTCAGCCAGGATAATGGCAGCAGTCTTTTCCTTTCCTTGGATTGCAGGGATACTGCCCCACATTCATCTGCTGCTTCAGAAACAAGCAATGACTTAATGCTAGAAGCCTGAGCTCTGAAGGGATGTGTGCAGTGGGGAAGTTGCTCCTATTTCCCCTTCGGCTGTGTTGGTCTTGGAGCTTCTCCACTGGATCGTAATGCAGCAGTGTTGAGGTTTCCTCGTAACTGATATCACCATCAATACCACTTGTCATTGCCCAAAATATCAAGATGGATAGACCAGGACTCTCTCAAGGCGATGTACCAGAAAGCCTGTGCTGGAGGAGACTCTAGTTCGTCCTTCCCGGGTATGAAGCTTGCAGATACAATCTCAGCCAAAGTGAGGGTTTCCAGCCTCTCCAACAAAGCCCTAAAAAGCAAATTGAGTCATTGCTGTTAGCAGCAGACACACCTCTGTGCAGCGACAGTTGTGCTGTGGCACTTCCCTACCTGCAACTAGTCCTGCCCTCCAAAAGCAGCCAGGCAGGCCTGGGCTGGAGGCAGCAGGGTAAGCGCACAAGTAGATCACACTTCTGAGCTCACCGATGCACTGGGCAGGCAATTATGTGCTTAAGGCTTGAACTGCACTGCTTTGATCACCCCACTGTGATACTCCTATCCTTACCCTCCCCTGTTCATTGCCACATCTTTCCCTTTGCATCTGGCACCCTCATTTTAAGTGTGTTGCCAGCCACGCACGCCCTCTTGGCTGAGTTTCCTTGCAAAGCCTCCGCCTTTGGCACAGCTGTTTCACAAGGAGTCCAGCCCAGATGGCTGCTCTCCATGATTTTTAGATCCAACCCGCTGTTGCAAATAATCAGATGGAATGTGCTGATGGCAATCAGGGTAAGTTCAGATCACCAATTCTCTAATATTTTTGATTTTTAAAATAACCTGGAGCTACACCTTGTGCCTACTTGTAAACTTACACCATCAGTTAATTTTCCTTTACCATTTCTGCATCACAGAATCATAGAATGCTTAAGGTTGGAAGGGACCTCAGAGGTCATCTAGTCCAACCCTTCTGCACACACAGGATCACCTAGAGCACGTGGCAAAGGGCTGCATCCAAGCGGATGCATCATCACCAGCTTTGCTTCCCTTCTTCAACGTAATTGAAAAACCCTTGCAGAGGGACCATATTTTCTCATAGTCTTTTTTTTAGTACCCAGTCCAGAGCAGGGGATACTGGTTAAAAGTGAGGCTTGTGGCCACACTCCTTGTAATGCAAACGCTAAGTCATACAAAGCTGAGATGATAGGAACAACAGACAGTGTACCAAAGAGAGCGAGGGATCATCTTCAAGTGATATTTTGGATGTTTCTGTTTTCACAACCTGAAGGGACACACTGTTCAAACTGTTCCTTTCAAGTCACAAAGGGAGATTGCAGCAAGAACCCTAATAAAGCATCTTTCCAAGAATTTTTATAGAATGGAAAGCTGAGAGGTCAGCAACAGCACAGCCTAGCCAGGAGGCAGCAGGAACATGCAGGCATTTCTTGTAGCATCAACAGGAAAACGCTGTTTGTCGTCTGCAGGAAGCTGCTGCAGTGAGGAAACTTGGCAGAGACGGTGCACACACATAGCGAATGAAGAAGAAAAAAGATTATTTCAGATATTGTACATTGGGAAGATTTCTTCTAGGCTTAAATATGAAAAGTCATAGATGGGCTTAATTTTTGGATTAGATAGAACTTGCCAGTATGACCTTCTCTGAACTCCTTGTCTAGCCGCGTTGCACTCGGTGGACTCTTGAAGTGCTGTGTAGGTATGCAATAAATCAAGGAGCCTCAGGTCTTGTGTTTGGCTTCAGGACAAGTACCCCAGCCCATAGTTCAAATGGCTGATGTTAAGGCTCAACAATAAAGAAGCAAAACCTCAGTATTGTTTGCATTACAGTGCTGGGTATTAGAGTCTCAGATTACAAGTGCTCTGTAAAGGAGGTAAGATTTAAATAATATTAAAAAAGATCACTGTTTAAGGTCTGTGACTGATACAATTAACACCAGCAACAAAAGAGGAACAAGAATAGGAAAATGGCAGGAAGGAGGAAAAACAAGCTACTGCCTTATCACATTGGAAAAAAATAGACTATTTGTGGGTATTTTCAAAGAACCCAAAGAGGTAAGTAAAAGGCAATGTGGATTTGAACAAAACTAGTCTAATCCAGGCCAAACAATACACTTTCACATGATAAAAACTGATCAGATTACTGCGGTCTCTCAAGTCATGTCAGCTGAAGTAACACATGCTTGGCCCACTCTATTTGCAAAGCAAGTATGTGTGTACAGCTAAATATATTAATTGATTCAGAATGTGTGAGAGGTAAAAGGGTGCAAAGAGAACATTTGTTTGGAGTTTTCTGCTTTTCATTTAAAGATTAGCCATCAAATACAAAAAATATTGAAGCAAAGAGCAGGGGAATAATCTGATCTCCATATGAACTGTTAAAAAAGTAAGTAGGCAAAAAAAAAAAAAAAAGAGGCTTAAAGTGTAACAACAATAACAAAAAATAGCTTATACAGTACAAAACTGTCTCACCCTAAAGATGATTCACTGTTGGGCTAGTTTGTACAATTGCCATCATCTGAACTCTTTAAGTACCATGAGACAGAGAGCTACCAGGAATCACATGGCTGTTCCTGATCTTTTCCAGACTATTTTCTGTGACTGAGAAAGTTTTCTGGCTTCTTCTAGTACCGGTTAGATAAATAAAAATAAAAATAAAAAATAAACAAAACTCAAGGTGAGTTGCCACATCACTAGGGGGAGGCTCTAAATGGTCGAGACAGATGTCCCAGGCTGTGTTGCCCAGCCTCATTTCACAGACTCAGCTCCCAGCAATAGCCAGCTCAGCTGCCCCACACCACGCAAGGCACTCCAGTAAGAGCTGTTCTCTGATGCTGGTGCTGCGATGAACAGGGCTGCAGGAAGACAGATTGCATCAGCAAGGACCTAGCAAGGACCTCCTGGGTTGCACCAGTTACATCCTGGTTGCTTCAGCTGTGCAAGGCACTTGCTGCTGGCAGAGACGGGCAGTTCCCACTGGGCACCAAGCCCTGGGTAGCAGCTCTGCCTCCTGGCCCCACTGTCAGCATCAGCCTCTTTAAGACCTCTTGTTGAGCCAACACAACTAATGAACAATCTGTCATGTAAAGGATATAGCCAAGACAACTCTAGAGACTGAGCAAGCAATTTGTTAAGGTTGATAATATTTTTTCCTCCCATTATGAATGACTTTGTGTCCTCCACAAGGTTAGAGTGTTGTTTTCCCTGGAGCAACAGGCTCATCTGGAGGCAAAGACTCAGACTACGGATGATAGGAGCCTCTGGGGGACAAGCATAACAGAGAAATGTGTGTGGCAAAAACTTGACCTTTGCATCTATCCTCTATTTTGCTGGGCAAATCTTTACAACATCAAATACACTCTACAGGATTAGCTAAAAACAGTCCCTAGACCTGAAGTGGTTGAATGTCCCGCAGGAAATTCCCACTGAAAGCCATGCAACTTGCTTCCTACCAGTTCCAAGTGTAAATCAGGTTTTAAAACAAGTAATCCGTTTAAAATTAGTCTTTGTGGATTGGACTTCCAGCAGAAAATAATAGAAGCAGCAGTAATCCATAGAGAGCAACAAGGATTCCTATGGAGTCTATTGGAATTTCCACTAAAGAGATCATGACCGTCCTGAATTAGCAAGCGCTGCCTTTGTCAGGGAGAAGGTCATTTTACAGAGACAGCCCTATCAATTACCCAACGGCTCATTCATAAACAGGGGCCAGTCACTGGCATTTAGGGAAAAAGTGTCTTTATGTAAGCTGATAGAGGTTCTTTCCAGGAGAAAAATTGAAAATACCAAACATTGTGCCAAAAAGAAAGCGTGAAGCAGGCGGTTCCAATCGGCACTGGGCAGAAATAACCAACTGCAGAGAGCGTGCAGTGCAGAGCGGGGGCAATGCCAGGGAACACATTAATTTTCCATTACTTGAAGCATACCTGCCAAAGGGCAGCCTCAGCAACCCCTCCCAGCCCTTACGTGTTCCCAGGCAACTTTAAATGCTCTCCTTTGAACTCATTCACTGCCTTTAAGATCCTTCTTCTCTTCTTTCCTCCTGTCTTTTAAATTGTTTTCAGAAGGTTTCCCTGAAGGGTGCTCGATCTATCAGTGTCATTTATAATATCTACAGGGAACAGCGGAGTGCTAACAGCTGCTTCCACTTGTGATATGCTTCTTCTGCTCATGACCTCTACAGTACATGTGTTGAAATCTAAAATATTTATACATTGGGGTGACACTGCTTTCTAATTAGTGCAAATGATGTTCCATGTCTTTCATATGATCTCCTCTGAGACAGAATATGTGATCGGATGTAGTAATAAATTTGCAATCTCTAGCTCTCCCTTTCCTTCTCTCTCTTTTGATGGCCATGCATAAAGCCAGCTTTATTCTTGCCTGGAAAATCCTTCTATTTAGCTCTGTCACATTTACTGAATATCTCAAAGTAAATCTTGATCATGTTCTCTCCAGGGATCCAAGTAAATGTCATTATAGCAACAATATTGCTAAAGCACGAGGAATAACATGCTATCCTCAACCCTGTTAAGGTTGAAGCCACGTTTCTGAGTTTATTTAGGATGCCACATTTCAGATGCTGTTCTTCCAAATGATCTGAACAACATTGAGTAGGACTAGTTGGAAGCAACACATCATAAGCTATTATTTTAGGGCTCATGCTTTGGAAGGAGCTCAAAGTCTAGCATTGATTTGGCATTTCATGAACTGGAGCTTGATCTTTCTCTCTGACTGTGACTCAGAGTCTGGCTGAACTCCCTCACTCCCAGCACATTGGAGTTTTACTCTTCCTTGGGCCCCTGAAAATTGTAGGATCAACCCTGAATAAAATGAGAATTTGCTTAGCACAGCCTGATGTCATGGGTAATATTAAATTGTCTTATAACCTTCCAAAAGGCCATAAGAGAAAATCAGCAGGTCTGAAACGGATGCCATTTGAGCTGCTCACTGAAAAGCATTGTGCAAATATGAAATCATTCTGCCAATAACCCTTAGAGGGAGCTAAATATTTTTCCACACGGATGAGTAAACTGAGGCACAGAGAAGTAAGAAGAAAAGGAGGGACAATATGGGAAGAAAGTTCAGCAGTCATCCCCTCCCAGTGAGATCTCCCCATGGCAGCCTCTTGTTGCTTGCTGCAAGTAATGGGGAGCAAGGTGGGATTGCAACCAGCTGCATCATCTGGGCTCCAGGAGGGCCCCAAGGCACAGCTTGACAAAGCTTTGCTTTCCAGGGGCAGTTCTGGGACAGTGGGAAGCAGCGGCCATCCCGTGGTGGTCAGGTCTCTCTAGCGCAATGTGGTAACTGGGCAGAACTTCAGCAAAGGCTATTTGAAGGCTCCAGTCAAATGGGCTGTATCCAGATCATCCAGGGTTTTGTCTACGGTCTCGTTTCTATTAAATTTGGTTCATTTGGAGACTTCTCAGCAAATTCAGCGAAGCTTTTAGCATTTCAGATCTCTCAAATCTGGTGTCCCTGCTTGAGCAGGAAGGTTGGACTAGATGATCTCTAGAGGTCCCTTCCAACCTTGAACTTTCTGTGATTCTGTGATTCTGTGAGTGCTGTGAGCAGTTCTGGGCTCCCCAGGATAAGAGGGACATGGAGCTTCTAGAGAGGGTCCAACAGAGAGCAACAGAGATGATTAAGTTAATGGAACATCTATTGTATGAGGGGAGACTGAGTTGGGCCTGTTTTCTCTGGAGAAGAGAAGGCTGAAAGGGGATCTGATTAACATGTATAAGTACATGATGGGGGAATGTAGGGAGGAAGGGGCCAAACTCTTCTCAGTGGTGGACAGTTAGAGGACAAGGAGTAATGGACACAAGTTGCAACACAGGCAGTTTTGTCTCCATGTGAGGAAGAACTTCTTCACTGTGAGGGTGACAGAGCCCTGGCACAGGCTGTCCAGGGAGGCTGTGGAGTCTCCTTCTCTGGAGATCTTCCCAACCCGCCTGGATGCCGCCCTGTGCCCCGTGCTCTGGGTGTCCCTGCTGGAGCAGGGGTTGGACTGGATTATCTCTAGAGGTCCCTTCCAACCTCAACCATTCTGTGATTCTGTGAAATCCTGCACTGTGCCTTCAAAAGCAGGTCCCATGCAGCAAGGTAGAGGGTTGCAAGGTGCTTTTTCAAGAATAGCATTTGGGCTATAATAATTTATCCACAATGCAATATTTGTTCACTTTCTCTGATGATCCTCTGTGTGAAGCGCCGTCCTGAAGAGAGTTTTCCTCTCATTGCCTTATTCCGCTATTTCTTTCTTCTCTCCCTCCCTTTGCTGTCAGCGTGTGAATTCCATCCTTGGGAGAGGAGCCAGGCTAAAATCCCAGCCTGGAGCACGACAGGCCACGTGGGCTCCCTCATGCATGGCCGTGCCAGGAGGGCACGGAGAGCAGCCAGGGCTTGGCCATGCCCATGCCCTCTGTGCCCATCCGCTGTCCCACGCGCTGTGTGTTGTCCACTGCCAGCCACGTTTCAGTCATCGACAGGCTCACGTGGCATTAGGGCTCCCTATATGTGTGTATACATACATATGTATGTATGTGTGTGAAGTGCAGGCTGGAAATTTCTGTTAGAAGTGAAATTATCTGTGAATCTGGTTTGAGATGGGCTAATCGCTACCGATTTTAAAAGGAAGGGAAATTTCCAGTAGTTCCAAATATTTCAAGTGGCTGTTTTCAAAATGAAAAGCTTCAGCCTCCTATTTCAAAGGAAAAAAAAATGCTTCATTATCAGCTTATATTTTCTCAAAAATAAAGAGCGGGAGGGGAACAAAAGGCTCAGAGGGAGAAATAAGTACACAAAAAAAGGGGAAAAAAAAAAAAAAAAAGAAGCTACTGACCTGAAACTGAATTTGTCAGGAATTCTAAATTTGGCCATTTGTCTGACTGAACCTTTCTTTCCTGCAGCCCCTTCCGAGCGGAGGTGAAGTGTGATCTAGTGATTCAGGGCAAGTCTCTCGCTCAAAACTTGTCTGCTGAGGAAACCTCAGTGCGCCGTGTGGTGGGGATGAAACTAGGGCAATCTCTGTCCTTTAGCGAGGCACCTGAAGCGACATCTTTGAGGATTAAACTCCTCTGGGACTCTCTCCTCCGCGATGGACAGATGGCAACGCTGCGAGACAATAAAAGCCTCCTGGCAAAATAAATTAGCGGCTATTAGTCACCTCCTCCATATCAAGAGAGCCTAATCCCAGCAGAAAACACTTGATGGGAATTTGCGAGTTTAGCAAGCAAGCTGCTCCTCAGCCAAACTTTTCCTACAACATATGGAGGGTACAATATAAGGCGATGCAAATAAAAGTTGGCTTTGGTTCTTAAGCACAATGACAAAATCAACAAAAAAGAAATTACAATTTGGATTGACTTCTAAATAATCTTTTTTTTTTCTCTCACTGAAACAAGACTAACAAAAAAATTATATATTCCCTATTTACCTCGAGTCTTGCAGCCCTCTTTTCCTGAACAGGGGCTCTTCCCATGAGGGCATCCCGTGGCAGCAGTGCAGCTCCTCAGCAAGGAGGCTGCCCCATCCACCCAGTGCCCGGGGAACATGCTGGAGGTGGCAGGGAACGTGCCCGGGCGGTGACAGCTCCACCTGTAACCTGCCCACATGGAGCTGTGCAGCCCCAGCATGTCAAGCTCTGTATTAGGCTTTAAACCAAAGTCTTCCCAGGAGATCAGTAACTGCTAGCAGACAAGATAATCTGTATTCTCTCATTTAAAAATAATGGGAGGAGGCTAAGCATCAAGTATGGGCTCAGGAGGGCAGAGAACAAGAAGAAATAATTCTTTTTTTTTTTTTCAGAAAATAATATTATTTTTCAGAAGAAATTTAGAGAGGTCAGTGCCCTTATCCTATGGGATTTCTGGCTATATTTGGAGCCATCTTCCTCAAATTTCCACTAGTCTCTCTGGACAGAGTATAAACTATTTAGGATGCTTCCCACTTCCTCGGAGGAATTTTCAGCTGCATTTCCTGTCAGCAGATCACAGGGGCTCCTTGTTTAGGGAAAGGGGGGCTCCAGCTGCCTGCAGCTCAGGTGACCTGGATTCTCCCCATCTCATTGCCCTGAGCAGGTCAATTCTGCACCATCTTCCCTAGCAAAATTCCTGAGCGTACGATTCTCTTTTCCACCTCTTTTCCCTTCCCAGCTCCTGCCTGTTCAGCCTTCCCAGCATAATTTCCTAGTAGCGCCAGGCACAGAGGGTCTCTGATCTCTGGGACTCAGATCTCCACAGATCTAAGCTCAGCTGTTTCAATACCTAATTAAAGTTCCTTCAGGATGGAGTTTAGGACCCTAATCATCCTTATGCTGACAGCACTGTGAAACCGCAGCAACATTAAAAAGCAACCGACTGGACGGAGCACATCAAGCGGTTTCTGACCTGTCCCACTTTGTCTCCCTTATCTGAACTGCAGGGGTGGAATTTGGCTCCTCTATTTTTATCCCTCTCGCTCAGACGTTGACCTCTTTATTGCAGTCGCCCTGCGCTCCCTCTGCAGTCAAAGCAGAGAGAGGCACTTCCAGGGCGCTGTTTGCTTGGCCTACTTTTGGGGTCTGCCTTAGGGCAGGATGAAAGGCACCCCAGAAATGCCTGTTTCCCTGCACTGACTGTGAAGGGAGGCTTGAGAGTCATGCCATGTGCTGAGCTCAGCAAACAAAGCCCAGCCTACGTGCCCTTACCTGCAATTTATACTTTGTCCTGCACAGACAGCGCTAAATGTGTGTTGATCCTAGCTAATGTTGCATGTTGAATACTTTATATGTACATATAATAATCTATAAAAGCATGTCTGTGCAGGCATGTGCCTAACAGGCTAATAAAAGAGCTTTAACTATCTTTGCAACATTCTTCTTACATTTCTTAGATGAGAGCTCCACCTTCAAACCATTCAAAACCCCCAGATGCTTCAAAGCAGCATTTGTGCTGTTCAGACCAGCATAAACACGTGGGCTGTTGATTGGCTAAGACCTCGTTCTTGGTCATCCTTTGCATTTCCAGTAGTGCCAGCCCAGTGCCAGGCACATTACTGCACCCAAGTGCAGGCACCCAGCACCTCACTGCATTTCTCTAGGTCTTAACAGCCAGCCCTGCAGAGCACAGTGGACTGCTGGAACAAGAATTAATGAGTGCATTTAGGAACAGCCAAGAATTAATTCCTTACCTGGGCAAAACCCACACTGAATCTTTTGAGAGCAAGGGCTTGTGTCAGAGCAGGAGAAGACACTGTCCTCACTCTTTTGCCCTCAGCAACGAAGCTGATATTTGGAAAATTCAATCTGCACCTGAAGGAAAGACCAAGTAAAGGAGATATTAAAACTATCTCCTAAGTTCAGGGGAACAATAAACAGCTCAACCTGCGTCTCATTCCAGGCTGCTACCCACTGGCCAGTATGTATTTAATGAAGTGCTGAAGCATCTGCCCATGCCAGGGTGC
This sequence comes from Nothoprocta pentlandii, assembly GCA_013398315.1. NCBI lineage: Eukaryota > Metazoa > Chordata > Aves > Tinamiformes > Tinamidae > Nothoprocta > Nothoprocta pentlandii. Next base: position 476,283 of record VZSG01000121.1, read on the forward strand.
TCTGGAGCTACCTGTGCAGCTGCATTGTTTGGATCTGAGACCCATCACGTGCAAATTAATGATTCTTCCCTGCCACTGAACCTGTCTGACAGACACTGCTAACCACACTGCAGCCTGTCCAAAATCTGAACTGTCACTGTCAGAAAAACTGTCAGGAAAGGAAGTTTTAATGAAACACTCAAAACAGGATGGCCTGGGAGAACCAACCTCGCGGGGAACTTTCTGCAGAGGGTGAGAGGGTTTTTGAAGGGGCAGGCAGCATGCATCATCTTGCAAATGGCCAGACATGAGCACTGAAGAAAGTTTTCATTTACCTGTTCAAAACACTCTGGGAGAAAGTAATTATTTAGCATTGTTTTATTTATTTATTTATTAACTTCACTATGTACCTGAGAAGAGAACTCAATCAGTCCCAACAAGAGGACTGATTGCACAGATAAGGCGACACATGCCTTACCACATAAACCACCACATAAACTAAATATGTAAGTCCACTAGTTGGTTTAATTGATGTACAAGATGATGGAAAAGAACCAACACAAAACATCATTGTAGAGCCTCCTGGTACAAATACTAGATGGGGATAGACAATTCCTTTTATTTCCTTGAATTGAAATTCCAGTTAAAATTGTCAGTGGTCTTCCTGTCAAGATTAGTGGCAACCTCTGTGGGTAAAACTGTATTTAAATCCCATTCAGAGCCAGTAACATTCCACTGATTGGATTTATAAAGGGAATATAACCAGGAAAAATATATCCCATTATCTTCTCACCAAAGAAAACAACCTGATAAGCAGATTTTTAAATGGATCAGTCTTTTAGCAACGAACCTTACTTTCTATATGGCCGATGGAAGTATTGCGAATACTCTCTCTTTTCAGTAATGGATTGCATTAAAAATGCATGGCAAAATATTTTCACGTTGTTTTTATTTCATTTCATGCTTGATGAAGCCCGCAGAAACACATCCTTGATGTGCTGCGGTCCTGGCACTCTCATGATCCTTTAAAAGAAAATTGGACCTGCTGTACTGTATTTCTTATTGAAAGTCCTACAGCTCAAGATTCTCCAGAAACAATCTCCAAAAATGAGTCTACGCCATGGAAAACCAGCTCACTGCCCTTAGGAAGTGGGTTTCTCTTTAGGAACAGAACTTCTGGCCCATGTTAGCGTTTTCCCCTTATACACATGGCTTTACTTCTGGTTTGTGGAAGTTGAGTAGTTGATATCTCTACCTCCATCACTTTGAAATATTGAACCTCAGCAGAGGCTGCTCCAAGGTGATCACAGAATCACGCAGAATCACAGAATGGCTGAGGTTGGAAGGGACCTCTAGAGATCATCCAGTCCAACCCCCTGCTCCAGCAGGGACACCCAGAGCACGGGGCACAGGGCGGCATCCAGGTGGGTTGGGAAGATCTCCAGAGAAGGAGACTCCACAGCCTCCCTGGGCAGCCTGTGCCAGGGCTCTGTCACCCTCACAGGAAAGAAGTTCCTCCTCACATGGAGATGGAGCTTCCTGTGTTGCAGTTTGCACCCATTACTCCTTGTCCTCTAACTGTCCACCACTGAGATGAGCTTGGCCTCTTCCTTCCTACGTTCTTCCTTCATGAACTTATACATGTTAATCCTATCTCCTCTCAGCCTTCTCTTCTCCAAGCTAAACAGGTCCATCTCACTTAGTCTTTCCTCATACAATAAATGCTCCAGTCCCTTAATCATCTTAGTTGCTCTTCTCTGGACCCTCTCGAGAAGCTCCACATCCCTCTTATACTGGGGAGCCCAGAACTGCCCCCAATACTCCAGGTGTGGCCTCACAGGAGCTGAGTAGATCCCTACCCTGGTGCCAGGGCTGCAGCTGAATGCTGGACAGGGCGGCACCAGTGGGCACAGCGTGACCCAGTGCACAGAGCTAGCAACAAGCAGATACATCACTTCAGTGCCAGATCCATCACTGGCCAAACACACACATTTTATACTGTAAAGGCCTCAGTGAAAAATTGCATGATGAATCTTAGGGACAGGGAGAGCTACGTGCTCAGTATTAAAGCTGAAAATAGGCAGGGCTCCAGGACCTCTGGAGCAGGTCCCATTTCCATCCTGCAGCAACATGCTGCCACATGGAACATCTTCCAAGATGACAAGGGAATGGATACCTCCCTCTGCACTGATAACACTGATGACTTAGGAATACGCGTTTCCTCATCAAGATGCATCATATTTTATTATAGAAAAGCTTAAGCTTCAATTTTTCTGCAAGTATTTGAAAGCTTTTCATACTGCCACAGATATCTACTTATCAGTAACACCAAAGCTTGGTGCCGGTCTTTTCTGTGTTTTTGTGTTAGCTAGTGTTAAGTGGTAATGTAGATGTTATTTACATTAAATGTGCTTCTTTAGCACTGCTGTCATTGCAAAAGTCATGTGGTAGGGAAACACAATCTGTATTTCCAACTCTAAGCATCCACTGTAGGAAATTTTCAAGTCACAGTTGTGGGTATCTTTCATTTTGACTTTATATGGGAAGTTAGGAAAATCCAATCTCTGCTCATTTCTCATGTTTTTTTTGGGAGCATCCAAGAACACAGACATTTAAAAGCACAAGTCATCCCATAAAAACTGGAACATTTCTGTGCTCTTTTACCTGCAGTTTATCCTCACACCTATTACCCTTCTCTAAAATAAGCCTTTTCACATGAAAGCATGAAATATCAATGACACTGCTTATATGGGGAAGGCCAGCAGGATCAGACCTCAATATTTTCCGTTGAATTCTATGAGTATTGTGTTTATTAAGTCCCATATGCTCTGCTAATTCTCTTATTTTTAATATGTGGCTTATACCCAAGGATTAGGTTTAAAATAGCAACTGACTGTTCAGGAAACAATACGCAGAAGCATCTCTGCCTTACAGCTAGAAACGGCTTCTTCTGCTTGGCTTGTGAAAAAGTATTTGTCCCACCACTCAATAAATAACTAAACCTTTCTACCAGGAAAGTTTCGGTCTCCCAATGAGCTCCACTTGTTTTCCAAAGCCTTTCTTGATCTACTCTCCCAGCCACTCAGTAGTTCAGCTATGAAAAGCACCTGCTGATGTGGTCTGGCCCAAGATGTTAGCCCTAGAATTTGCTGCACCCTCCAACGTATTGACCTCCTGTCCCCCCTCAGCTTCAGCATCTCAGATGGGTCTACTGTGTCTTCAGCTTCTACCTCTTGGAATCCTTTTTAAAGCACATCTTGGAAAATATCCTGCCTGGCTCCTGGATACAACGAAAAAGAGCAGGAATATAGATATCAAGCACAGTGAGACGTGAGAGTGTACGAAGGGTTTTTTACTCCTCAGCTAGTTATTTCATTTTGTCCCTGCCACTCGCTGCTCATCCCATTTAATAGCTGGAATTTATCCTTTCTTTTCATGCTTCCAGGAGAATTTTTGTTTGTGTTTGGTTATTTGGGTTCATTCTTTCCGCTCTAAGGTCAGAATGGATTTGAACTGGTTGCTGGTCCCAAGAGCATTTTTTTTTCCTTGCCTGGAAGGTCCTGACAGCTGGCCCAAGGGAGCTGCCATCTGTGCACCTCACAGGTTACACACAGATCTTCCACTAAAACAGACATCACCCTAAACAAGGAAGAAAAAACACCCTAAACAAGGAAGAAAAAAATGCTAGACTCAAAGTTATGTCAGCCATAAAGTCACTGCTTCAAATAAACCGCAATAAAAATAGTTAATTGGGGTGCTTGCAACATTGATTTATTCATCTATAAATTACTCAGAAATCATTTGAGCTGATTTGAGGATTTCTTTCCCTCTGTCATGTAGGAATTGGTGAGCTCCTGCTGCTGCAGGGCAGTAATCAGCATGAAATGCTCCCAGGCAGCCCATTCCCTCCCAGCATCCGCTCCTGTGCTCCTTCCCCCAGGGCAGCTCCAGGCTTCCAGGATGTGCTCCAGTTAATTCAAGTCTTGTGCTAGGATCAATCGAGTGCTTGGTGCTTTGCTGGTGCTGTAGAGCAACGAGTTGTAGAAGAGTTGCAGCTTGCACTGAAAATGGGCAGGTCTGTGTCTTTGAAATAGTGCAACAAGAATCCCCCAAAATAAGGGGGAAAAAAAAAGGAGAGAAGTAACAAGATGTATTTTGGTTTAAATATCATGGTTTTTAAGCAGACCTCCTGCCTGATTTATACTCAGCACACTAGAGCAGACCTGTCCTTAGAACTCTTGCCTTTAATGTGAAGCTTAGATTCCTTTTTAAGATAATATATACACTATAAGCTAAGTCCAACAGAGTAAAAAAGAATGATAAATGAGGAGAACTTGCAAACTTTCTCCTTAGCTCACATTTATATCATCACATTCCCCATGTACAGAGCTGTCTACTTGGATGCTCACCTTAATTTGCAAGTGCAGTTTGAAAGACACCCAATTCCTACACCTGCAGGAATGTGCAAATCTATTGTGGCCATGTTAAATGGAGCCGCTTGGTACCAGGTCTTTGTTTTCAGGCTTGACTTCTTTGTTGACTTCAGGGATTTAAGCAATGATTCAAATATTCAAATGTCATCTGATTTCGTTGGGGACAAGGGGATTTGGATTAAAAGAGAGTTAAGGGATTTTATTATTTTACCCCAAGGACAGACAAATTAAGTAAAATTGCAAAGTGTGTGCAGTTAAAAAAAAAAACACATAAATGAGCCTAATCTTAAAATCTTATAAATTATACACGTCGTATGGTAATAGGACCTAGTGAATATGTTAACTTTTCATCCTTGTACAGCTAAATGTTACTGCACAAGTGCTACCCAAAAAAATCACATATTTGCAGTGAGATGTAGCTGCAAATAAATAGAGCAGCATTTCTTTTTCAGTCATCTCTTGGCTGTCCTCCTCATGAGCTGTGATAAATGGCAGAATTAGAAGCCACATCTCAGCCCACAGCAGCACGAGGTGCTTCCCTCTGCCTGCTCAGGATGGGGCAGATGGGAGAGCTCTGCAAAGAGCAGCATCCTCATATGTCGGAGGGATGAAAATAATAATAATAATAAAAAAAAAAAAGCAATTATATTTTCATCTCAAGTTGAGCCAAAACAAATGTTACGGTTTTCTTTGTGATTGTTCTTGCAGTGAAACAAATGCGTTTTGCTTATCCAAAGTGAAGTGTTTTATTTGTCAAGGGGCCTGGCTGGCAAAAGTCCTTGAGGTGCAAAATGCACAGAGCCTCCTCCAGCTCAACCAGCAGACTCCTTGTGTTTTCTTATTTCTTTGTAAAATCCTTAAATGGACAATCCTGCTTGGCTTCTCAGTGCAATGGCAGCTGTTCCATGGGACAGAGAATCCCTAGGACACAAATAACCTGTAAGATGCTGCACATGTCCCCCTGATTCTCCTACAGCAAGTTGTGCCTCCCACCAGGGCCTGCTCTGGCGAATGGGTGCCTGCTCCTCTCCACTTTCCTCTCACTTTTTCTTAAAGTGTTTGACTTCTCGGTGCTCTTCTATTGCTTGTGAAAGTCTCCTCTGTCTCAATGGTGGTGTACGGAGTTGCCTTCATCCAAATAAGATACAGGGATAAATAGCACCAGCCTCTGTCAGCTGTGCAATACCAGCTAAGCCTACAAGGCAACAGCAGCAGCCACCTTTGATCAGCTCCAGAACTCAAAATATAGCTGTCTAACCTAGAGATATAATTATATATAATCTACATAATCTATACCTACATTATCTACTGAATCTCTTACACAACTATCTGTACCCATTACTGGGGTATTTACTCCCTATTAATTCAGTCCCTGATTGTGCTACAAGGTGCTCCTACAGAATATCTTGTACGTTTGTATTGCATTTGCTTTCTGTGTAGCAAATATATGGGGGCAATGAGACTATTTCTTTCCCAGTAGCCAGCCCAGGGGAACACTTTCAGTCTCAGCTGAGCTGGGCAAGATTCAGACTAATGGTTACTGTGTTTGCTGCAGGGAGAGTTAGCACAGCAGATTGCATTTGGTCAGCCTGAGTGTTTATATGCCGTGACCCCACGCGTATTAGCACTACTATCCTCTGCAGGCTGATGAGCTAGATTTTTTTGTATAAAGCATTTAATGAAAATATGCCACGTTACTGGTGGAAAAGAAGGATTATGGACTTGGTGAGGCTTAGGATCAGAAGGCTTAAGGTTTAGCTTATTTTTTCTTCCTTGGCTAATATTTACACTCAGGGAAGTGAGCTATGACCTTGATATGTGAAGTCGCTCCTACCTGACAATCCCAAAACCTAATGACAATCATCCCACACGAGTAGACCTGTACCCTGCACCAGCAGCAAGTGCAGGTATTTTGCTAGGACTTCAGCATGAAACCCGCTTACAAAAATTCAGATCCAGCAGGAGCCAGTAGGTCTGGAGTCCCTTTAAAATCAATGGAGAGAGACGGACACTTCTAGGGCACACTGCATCCAACCTGTGTTGGAGACTTTCTTTAGGACAGCCTGTGCCCTGTGAGCATCTGCGTGTCTCCACATAGCAGCAGTTTAGTAAAGCCAGACACAGAGTCACTGTAAATGCCCAACTTTGCTTAGGGGAATCCCATTGCAGGTGACCAAGTATTTCCAGCTCCAACGATTCAAAACAGGGAGAAGAAGGAAGGGTAGGAAGGGGAGTGAGATTTGCTGCCATTCCTCCAAGGCCTCTCATGGTTAGGTTGCCCAACTCAGTTTGTCTCAAACACAAGAACCCCCCAAAACAATATCTGCTGATGTATTTTTTTTTGTTGTGAACCTCAAACCTCTACTCTCTTGCTCACTACAGGTAATTTTTGAGAGATTTTAAGCCCATTGCGAACTGGAAAGCTGGGTTATCAACTCAGTGGATGCTTGCAGACAACCTCAGGCCTTGCTTCAGGGGCTGCTGTTCAAGATCTCCCTGCTGCTCAGGCTGAGCCCTGGTCTGCAGCCCTCAGCCCCTGATCTCACAGTATCAGGACAGGTTTCACTCTTGCTGAAAACCAGTAATAGAAGTGTTTGATTTTTCCTGGCCAGGAGGCATTGCTGCCACTGATACTGGTTTGTGTAGGGAAACAGCAAGGAGCTCACAGGGATGCTGAGCAGTCAGATGGGCTTCCCCTGTCCGATAGCAGACTCTTCCCATGAATGTGAAATTTCTGCTTTTTCTTGAATGCACCTTTAATAGCACTCCTTTTTTTTCTGTACTAGTCCAGAGACCAAACCAGCCCCTGCTTGTGTATTATCTCTGTCATGTATTATCTCTGCCACAAGGCAGCTTGTCCTGAGGGGACATCCAGCACGGCCACTTCATGAGGAAGCTGGAGAACTCTAGGAATGAAGAACAAAGTAGTTTTATTCTCTTTTTTAAAATCAGTAATTATCTGAGCTGAAAGAGCTGATACCTCTTCTACTGTGTTCCCCTACTACTTGTAATACAGATGAGTCTGGCTCTCCCACTGTAAAGCTGCGGGTTGACAATTTCCCCTCAGGCATTTCCGATTCCCATTCACTTCAGTGGGAAGTATTTAACATTTCCTCCATACTTTGTCTTTTCAAGGTATTTCCAGGATATTTTAAGATATTTCCAGGAGTTGAAAAGGTGTTGACAGTAGACTGTGCATTTTCACTCGATTTAGAAATACTAACTGCAGAAAACTGCACCTGCAAATAGAACCTCAAACCTAGAAGAGGCTTTTATCAAACTCACCAAAGGTTTTGATGTTCTTTCTATTGACTTCTTTACATTTTAAAGCATGCCCATAAAGCATATGTGTAATCAAAACGTGCTTAGCAGGATTTCAGTCCAACCCACAGAATAAGACAGAATGGAAAAACATGGTCATTGGCACAGTCTTCCCTCTTCAGCTCTATCCTTCTCCTTTTTTACACAGACTCGGCTACCTGTTCAACTCTACCTCTCCCCCCACCTCTCATTTTTTAATGAAAAATATATTAAATCAGAGGACTGACTCTGTGACTGACAGGCAGGTTAAGAAGATAGGACACTCAGCAGTCATTGTTGGAGCTGGCTGCAAACTTTCCATACAAGTTGCCTTCCAACAGCAAGCTGGGTTTTTGAAAGCAACAGTATTATGAACACAGAAGCACTCCATCAACAACATCAATCCTTTGCCAAGTATTTTCCTAGACAAATGTAGGCTCAGCTTTTGACACACGCACACACACAAAAAAAAAAAAAAAGGAAATATGCTCAAGACCTCAAGACTAAAAATTATCACTGCAAAAACTGCGTAATTGCAGAAAATGCCTACTTACATGCAGAGTACAGCTTGCCATGTATCAGCATCACAGTATCAGTAACTTTGTGCATGCATCAGTAATAAAAATACCTATATCATAACAGAGAATTCCTGCAATAAGTGAGAGGAAGAAGAGCAAATCAGATTACCCACAGAAAGAACTTAGACGTAAACAAGCATTTCCATTCCTAACGGCTCTGCAAGCAGAAGCTTGCTTATTTATACAGTAAGAGCCTTCTCAGGGCTGGAGAGCTGACAGGAGAGAGAAAATATTTTGCATGAAATAACATTTCTCTGTGTGCCTAATACTTCAGATGAATGGAAGAAACTTTAAAACATGGCCCAGGTATCATAGCAGAGAAGGACTAGTTCAGGCAACAAGATCTAAGTTGTCCTCTTTGCAGCTCAGTGTTTGCAATGGCTAAGTTGAGTCTTAGCTCTTCCAGTGAGTTGCTATCTAGTCACAGGTAAGTCATTTAGCATTAAATTTTGGCTGAGAGCAACCTCTGTCCTGTTTGGGCCGTTCTTCTCTAGGAGCTGGAAAGCCCCAGCTGGGAGAATCCCTGGCCTGGTGGTACCAGCTTTACTCAGTGGCCTCAGAGAAAACAAATGAACATCAGGAAGGACCAGGATCCTGATGCCTGGAGGAGGCCCCCGCTCCCCAGAACCGGTGACAACATTCAAAGGAATTTCAGTGTCCCTTTCCCTCCACCATCACTGTTTCTTGGGAGCTCTACCCCTAGTGCCTGGGCAATGACAGGGCTGAGTGTCCCTGTTGAATCCCAGCTGGCAGATAACACCCCATCTCTCTCCCACCAGCCCCACATTGATGGTTGCTCCACAGTGTTTTGTGCCCTAGATCAATTACTAGGTGCCTCTAGGAAGGTTTAAGGGGATATCTTCATGCCTCTCTTGTGGGATGTCTGTGCTTTAGTTGAGACATGGCACATGGGAAAAAAATAAATAAGTAACTGCATCATAGTTACATTAACTGTGCAAGCAAATTGTATTTTGACTTTAAAACTGATAGTAAAGATGTGCAATAAATAAGGGTAATCATGCATAAGATGTCCATGAAAGTAGATGGTACCAAGGCTATTAAAACCATATCAATCAGGCACTGAAGAAGGCTTATATTTAGAACATTCAGTTTTAGATTAAACAGACTCTGCGCGCAATTATCCAGTAATTGCAAAGAGGCATAAAGACATGTACACAAAACTACAGCAAAGCAACTGTAAGCACTGGTACACATTGCACTTGGTAAACTTCATTTTGTCAGGCTTAATTGGCAAAAAAGGCTGGTGATGAGCACATGACAAGCACAACATGCAATAATGCTCTAATAAAGTGATAGAAGCAAATGTTTTCCATCAAACCTCTTCAGCACAGGAAATGTGATTAATTAAGCGCATTCATCTAATTACTGCATGAATTCTCGAGAGGTAAACTTATACTCCAAGGCAAATACTCTGGCAATGATTCCAGGGGCTGGATTCAATTCTTCCTTTTTTTTCTACGTTGTATTTATATGTAAACACGAAATAAGTTCTTCTCTTAAGGAGAGATTGTATCTGCAATCAGTATCCAGCGTCAGACCAAGGCTTATCCTCATCAGCAACATTCATCAGAGCTAATGAAAGCTCTTTCTTCTGAATGACTGTCTTGCTTCTCTAATACCTCCAATATGACAGGTACGACAAAAACCATGCAACACTGAAAGCATCTATGGTATGATAGTTGTGCTTTAGCAGCTTTCTGACATCCTTCCCCTCAACAGCATTTGACTGTACGGTTTTGGAGTATCTTTTCTAACTGGTATTAGGAAATAATGCTGGCACCGGCAAGGGAGCTGAGTGCATGGAGCTGCCCAAGTCCAGTAGGTGAAATCCTGCAAGGAGGATGTTTTGTGGTGGCCCCAGGCCAGTGGCAGCCTCGGTGTCCCCTACCCAGGCTGTGGAGCTCCCCAACCAGCACCGCTCAAAATTTCCTTTGAAAACTCCTCTCTTCATTTGGGCTGGTGCAGGATAGACAGCAATTGTACAAACAGTTCAGCCCAGGACTGAGCACAAGCCCCACCACAGCCTTAGGCTGCTGAGGGGGTCAACTCACGTGGGGTCAACGCAGTCCCCTACACCAGGGCACTGTGGCCAAATTCTTGTGTCAGCTCATGTAGGACAAGGCTGAAGGGGATGGGATGTATAACATGAACAGATACGTAGTCACAGACAAGGTTTGGAGCAGAAACTCTGAATAATTGGCAAAGTTGGAGAGAAGGAGACCGGGGAAAAGGTATCTTAAATGCCCACCACCCCTACCCCCATCACCAATTCCACTTCATTCCCCTCTCCCTTGCACAGGAGAAGGAGAAATGCCATGCCTGCTGTTTGTAGCCTTTAAAAAACCAAAAACAACAACAACAACAACAAAATCATTGCTAGGCTATAAATACCCAGCCATCTATTAACTACGTAAATACCCACAATCCAGAGAGCTTTCCTTCTGCTCCATGAACGTAGCCGGCATCAGCATTGCTCACCATCACAAGCCCCACCATATTTGTCTCATTAGACCCAACAGGGCTTCTCTCCTTCCCAATAAATTCATTTTAGTGGTTTACAACAGCCCAGTCCATAGTACTTTTAAAGTCAACAGAGGGACTCTGCCTGACTTCTGTGGGCTTGGATCGGTTCCAAGGGAAATACTTTCCTACTTAAGTAACTCGGAAACAAGATGATCACACCAGCAAAAAAACTCACGGAATGTTTCTTAAAAAAAAAAAAAGTGTTGCTGACAACAAAGGGCAAAGTTAACCTAGAACTGGGAATATATTTTTAATGTTGTTTAAAACAAATAACTCAGAATATAAAATACTTGCAGGATAGACCCACTTGCATTTATAGCCTTTTCAGCTATGGTTGGAGGGAATAAATAAATTAATAAATAAATATAAAAGCAGAGAGAGAGAGAGAGAGATTCTGATCCAAAGGAAACAGCTAAGGAAAGCAAAACTTTCTCAGGCAATCTGGCAGCTTACTTGCTTTCCTGACATAGGGAAGGAGAGCAGAGAATTGGGGAAGCCCTATGGCATGAGCCAGCAGGATCTCTCCTTAGCATCATGTAGCACTTCAGCACCTGCCTCCTCCACACAAACTACAGCATATCTCTCACAAAACAACAAGAAACCTCTCAAGCATTCCAGATACAACTTCACAACATAGATGAATAAAGCAGAGATGGTATCACCACAGAAGGAGGTGAGTCTCTATTCTGTTTGCTGTCAGCAAACTTGAGAGGTTCCCAACACTGCAAATAACCCACTGCAACACTGCTAATGTGCTGCAGGTGTACACAGCAGGGGTAGGTAAATATACCTGTGGGGAGGCATGCATCTGAGGTGGTTCCTGTAATCATCATTATGATGTAATCAGTGCTCTACCCTGCACTTAATGCTTGCTTTGTTTTGTAATGCTGAGGAAATAGTGCCACTTCAGCACAGGGAACCCGGACATGTCTTCTGCTGGATCAGCTGGTGATTCATCTCAGCTGTGAGATGGTTCCTGCTGCCGATGAGATGCTTCACATTGCTCACCTGCGAGGGGAGAGCTTGCTTCATGTTGAAGCTCTGTGCTCAGAGTGACCCGATGCTAATGCTGAGGTCTTGAGAGATGGACCAAGTTTGGTGGAGTATCACTGAAATCCATGACTGTACAAGTATCACACAATGTTTAACTGGTGGATTTACTGCTCAGGGCAACCATACAACCCAAGAAACGTGCTGTGTGGATGTTGGAGAGCCTGAAGTTCTCTCTTGATCCTTGGGAAAGGAAAGAGTCTATCATCAATTTGTCCACCTAAGTCATAAATCAAGCCCATGTGTATACCTCTCTTGGGGATAGTTAAACTGGTGCCTGTTATTACAGTGCGTGCATGTTTGTTTTCTTTTGGGATACCAGATTTGTTTGCATATTGCAGGTATATACAAACCCTATAATATCTTTGCCCTAAAAATAAGTCAGAATTGCTTCCTATCTTAATATGGTGCTATTTGCTGGTGAGGGTTCATACTCTCCCTCCAGGGCTGGTGGCATTTCATATGTAGCTAGAGCCTGTAAAGTACCTGGGGGGAACTGTGCAATATAAATAGTAAGTACAGATCCGAGTTACTGTTTGGGCTACTAAGAAGACAACCCAACTCTGAGAGAGGGACCAGCAACCAACCCCCTACAAAAGTGTAACGAAGAGACAAGTGAAATTGTAAGTGATGTAACTTGTAAGTATGAGTAGTACAGGTTGAATTTTGTAATTCATTATGTCGTTCATTCATGAGCTTCTTTTCCCTACCACCAGCCCCCATCTGCCTCCATATTTGGCTGTCTGCTTCTCAGTGCTTATTTATGGACCATGCCGAAAGGCAGAGGAGGTGGAGAGGGAGATGTGGGTGGGCATAATGACAACAGCTCGAGTCTGAGTGAAGAGGCAAGCTGCAAAGCAACGCTGCTTTTTTCCATCTCTTGGGAAGGGAAATCCCAGGGTTTACTGATGTACAATCATGCAGAAGGGGCTCGGCTCTCCGAGCGTACAGGATACCAGGAAAACAGATCTACTGTTGTCAGAGCCAGTGTGGGAAATATTGCTTTGAGATAAATCTTGGGCAAGTGCTATCTGCCGAGCACCTACATCCCATGTTTTTCCCCTGCTTTGTGGCCAAGCCTGGCTGATGGGAGGCTGCCTGTTAGTTTAATTATCCCTGTCGCAGAAGCTTAAGACAAGACAGCACCACTGTCAAAGTTGGGACCCTATCCTATAGAGCACATAGCTCATAAGATGAGGGGAAGCATGGGTCTAGAATGAAAACCAAAAATACACTGCAATAAAATAAAAGCAAATTAGAAGTACAGTGCAATGAAATACCCAGGTCTCTCTCTCCTCACCCCTTACTCACCTACGTGGCTGGAACGCAGTGCATGATGTGATGATGGCCACAGGGACCAGGGCTGGCATCAGCCAGCTCCTGCCCTGGGCCCGACCAAGCTCAGGTGCCAGCAGGGAGACGAGATGCTTCATGTTCAGGACCAGAATGTGCACTGCACTGCTTTGCCTCAGGTTTGCTCCCTCACTACAACTGCCATCAAGATCAGTCCTCTCACTAGAGAAAACACCCCCATGCACCTTCTTGACAGCCTCCGCTCGCAATCGTCCGTATCCAGCAGCCACAGGTTTTGAAATATACACCAGCACACAGGTAAAAAGCCACTTGATGAAAGAAAATAATATAGAGGAGAACTCTGACCTGGAATCAAGTAGAGTGGGGGGCTTTGGAATAACAGAAATAGCTGGCAGAGGAAGGATTAATAGACACTGCCAATGCCCTTTCCCAGGGGGAGTAAAGCAGCAGGTTATTTTCACTCCATTGCTAAAGCATATTACTTTTCAAAGGTATCCTATAATTTATATATAGTGAGAAATGGCTAGAAGTGTGTGTTTTCAGAGCACTGGTGTGAATGAAATAGAAACAGTTTTTCAAAAAACATGCAAGTCAAATATGTCTCCAAGTGTCTAAAAATCAGATTTATCCTAGAATTAATTGTGGTCTACAGGGGGCAAATACCTACTTTTTATTTCTTGTTTATAAAGCACTGAGCACAACGAGGTCTAGACCTTTGACAGAAGATCTGAGATACCACAATAGTAGTGGAAGTAATGGACTGGAATTTGGTGAGGATTTTGAAAAAGCCACCAGGAATCCAACTGAGCAAATCCAACATCACTTCTGAGGACTCCAGTCCTCAATGTTCATTCTTAAAGACAATTGCAGAAAAATGCCTGTGTCTACTGTAGTGTAAATCCTGCATCACTGAAGGAGTCTTTGCACAGTGCAAAAACGAATAATAATGTATTTCCCCATTAGTGTCAGAATGTCCATTTGTGGCTCAGGGGATTGCAGGTTTCCAATTTAAATGTCAAACGTGGATGTCTCCAGGCTTTTCTCCGGGAAACCACACACTCCAAGCTACCCGTCTTTTATGCACAAAGCTGATACAAAAGAGGAGTGATTCAGCTGGCAGCAGGATCTGTGAGGCATCAGACTTGGAGAATGCTAAAAAAGAGATGTCAGACTAGAGAAGTTCAAGGTGGAGCAAACATTTAGCAAACCATTATTAAATGAGGAGCTCAGGGTAGCAGGTTGAGCTACGCAAGGGGTTGAACTGCTTCAACATCCTGGGGACTCTTGTTTCAAAAAGTGAACATGAGTTGTCAGGGCATCCTACACCCACAATTTCAGCAGTGCAGTGACTCATGTTCAAAGCCCAAGAAGTGCTAAGCCAGCAGCCTAATGTTTAAAAACAGAAGCTACTTTTACCCAGCACAAGAAATACGATTAGTCCTTTCCAATTAGAAGGAAAATACCAGAGTAGCACCAGAGGGCTCAGTGTGCAGTCTTTCTAACAGCCACAGACTCGGATGATGATGCTGAAAATATGAGTTGCCAAGTTCAGAAAGGAAAATGGATGAAGTATTAATTTACTTATTGCTTAAGTGCCTCAGCTGATGGTGAAATACTGTTCAGGATAGAATGCTATAAAACGAGGATTCTTGGAACTAGGTCATAATACACAGTAAGAGCAGGTAATAGAATAGAAAGGGGATTTCAAATGGCCATATAAACATTTCCCAAGCCTTCAGCTAAGTGTACCTTCAAAAAGAGGAAATGTGAACCTGGGAGGCAGCGAACAGACCCATAGCCAAAAAGGGGACCCTATTGCTCCCGTCGGATTTATCTCCTCAGGCGTACACTACTTAAGCAAAGAGTCTGTTTTCATTTGCAGGCCTGCTAGTGATCAGAAGACAGATTTTCTTCACAGTTTGGGCGTTTTACACTAATTCAATGTTCTGCTCTTTTACCTGCTGCCAGACCTTAGACTAATTAAAGGCAGATTTCCTGTGAGACCACAGAATTACTTGTGTGGGTTAAGCACTAGCTGTGGCATTACAATGATCTTTCTCTTCTCCTCTAATTATTTCATAAAAAAATTCACTCAGCAGCAGGTATCTTGATACCTTCCGCTGTGTAGCTGTAAGGCACATGCATTGCCCAAGCCCGGTGTCTCTGTGCTTTTCATCTTCCAATTTTAATTTGCTTGCTCGGCAGAGAATGCCAGTAAGCATACATTAGAAACTCAGTCTAGGAAATGCTGCTCCAGTGGATCTGGGCTGGAGTGCTTTGCCCCAAAGCCCTAGGGAAGGGCTAATTGTTATTTGAATTTATCTCTCTTGCTGAGAGGAGCCTTGGCCGATGCCTCCATCCTTGGGAGCTGGTCCTGGGGCAGGGGACCAAAGAGGGACACGGCGTTTTCCTTTCTCCCTCCACTCCAAGACGCAGTTCAGCAGTATGATCCATTTGGGGAAGGCTGTGGAGAGGGAATGCCGCTCAGTTCCCATGGGCATCCAGGAACTTGTGCTCCTTTTCTGGAAGTCATTCCAGCAGCCAGTTTACAACAGCATCTTTTATGACCAACACTTAACGATATATTGGCTGTACTTTTGCCCGGCCAAATAGGGCAGTCAATACCAATCCTTTCCATACCGTAGCTGGCCATGCTGTCCTGGAAGCTTTCCAGTTGCACTCTGCTTTTAGAGGCTTCCAGGTATCCGAGCTTGCCTGCATGCTGTGCTCCCAACTTAGGCTTCATATTTTCCAGGCTAGAGTGACTGACCACTAAAATAAACTTGACAAGATCGCTTGTTTTGTTTCCTTTGGCCTTTTTTAATTTTGTTTTCTAGGAATAGCTTTCTGCAGAATTCACCTACTGCCTTACAAGCACATTTATTTAATGGAGCTTGGGACCATATGCCACCTGCTTGCTTTTCTGGACAAACAAGAAATAAAAATTGTCTTGTTTTTTGAAGGAGTCAAGGGCAACTCCGCCTTTTCTCTTTTAAATATAAACCTATCTCCAGACTTCGAAGAGCCAAGTTGTCTCATAGTAAGGCAAGGTTGGGAATCATGCTGGATTTCTCTCTTCTTCCCTGCCTTGGCTCTTGCTTCACTGGAGAATAACCCACATGTCTCCCGGCCTCTGATAAGAAAGCAGGCTTTAAATCAACAGGCAGCATTTAAGATTCGTGGATCACTGATGACGTGACTTTCATGTTGTTTTTAATGGTGCTGAGAGCCTTGACATTCTGCACTCTTCTTGCAATGCCATAAACCAGCTGGGAGCCACGAGTGATAAGGGGAATTGTGCAAATACAGCACCTGCCTGGGAGTTTTGACCATGTCAGCTCCTACAGTCATGGTTTTATTGCTCAAAGCAGCATGAAAAAAAGCCGATGAAAAAAATTTCTGACAACATTTCCCTTTTTGAAAATATCACTTAGTCATAACTGAATATCTGAAGACAGCATTCTTGAATAAATTTCTTCTGAAAAGCATATAAAAGAAGAAGCATTACAATACAATCACTGTGGAAACCTATCAGAAGGGAACATTTCAATCTATCATTTTCAAATACTTTCAAACAGGAATGCAACATAAGAAAACCAGAATTAGAATGAAACACTTGCATTTTAGATTATTTTGTCTGATAAAAAATAACACCTACACCCAAAGGTAGTGTTACTAGACACTCTCAAATTACATATTTTATTATGATTTTGGATTTTTTTTAATTTAGAAAATCTCAGGAAATCGCTCTCAGGCTGGTCACCTTTTGCAAATAAAAATAATAATAATACATTTCTTTTATTGATTTTGATTTACTGTTTTATTTATTGCATTCTTCACGCATACAGAAGGTTCTTATTTTCCATATTTAGTGTATTTAAATCATGAACAAAAAATCATGTACAAAAAATCTTACAAAAATAAAGATAATTTTAGGTGGAGACATAATGTAAGAAAATTGGTTTTCCTTAAGAACAGTTAAGAACAGTTTTTTTTTCTTGATAGTTAGATTACTGAACTAGTAAAATAGAATACTCAAGGAAAAGGTACAGCACAACAACACATTTAAAGCATAGCAGTTTCAAATAATCTCCCAATTACCTCCTCCTCATGGAATTTGCCTTTGTTTTTCAATGCCTGGAGGAAAAAAGAAAAAAAAAAGTGCTAAAACATGATAAAAAGAACTTTGAAAAAAAATATGCTACGATAAAGCAGCTTGTATGTTAATAAATTCATGGCCAGCTATACCAAGGGTTTCACAGTAAAGGACCCTCCAAATCAAATACCTTATCCAGGGATGGTCACATCTGCTTTTACCCCAGGATGTTAGCACAGGTTCCTGTAGTGATTCCAGCAGCAGCAGTATGGCTTGGGAATAAAATGAGTAGGGAGAACCAAAGCTGATGCATAAGCATGTAGTGAATGCTGCAATTTATGAATACTGCGTATGAGCAGTTCACTTAAATAATATTATTATATGGGAAATACACTTTTCTGCAAGATTTTTTTTTAAATAGTATATATATGAAATTTTTCATGTTCAAGCTGGAAGGATAAATGCAGGGAGAGGAATGAGGTGGTGCAGCTGGTGCCTGCCACTCCACCAGAGCCACCCACTTATGGTCTGCTCTCCTCCTGGCTGGTAGGAAAGGGAGATGATAGACCCAACTTTCTCCTCGTCATTCGTTCAAACAGAAAGTAAAAGGGGAAAACAAGTCTATTTTGGATCATAATATCTCATGGTTCTTATTCCATGAGCCTCCTTTGTATTTCCTACCCACCAGGATAGTTTGGGCTGAGGTAGGGAGGAACATCCAGATCCTCAAGGCAGAAGGATAGCAGAGGGCTGTGCAAAGTTCCTGTAGTCCAGCCGTGTTTGTGCTGGGAACAATAGCAGCCCCAGGGAGCCCCATAGCTAAAATATTGGTCGGGGGGATTTTATCAGGCTTTGGCAGGAACTGAAATGTGGGCTTTTAGGCCCAAAGCAAGCATGGGAAAATGCAGGCGGAAGACAAAAATGCCATGCAGGCTTAGAGTGACAAAATGCAGACCACCTAGTTTTTCAGCCTGTACTGATACAGCTGCAGGGAACAAAAAATAGCTGCTTGCAGATGTTTTAGCAAGTAGGTAAGTGCCTGGGTCATGCTTGTACTGTGAAATGTTCATGTGAAAAACTTGCTCTCAAATCTATTTATATCGTACAGAGTAAAAGAATAATGTCAAAAAAAATTTACAAAACTCTGATAGTATTTCAAACTGCCTAGGTATATTTAGAAGGAAAATTACAAAATAAGTGAGTGATTTATCAAATGCTCATTGTTGGGCTGATCTCTCTGCCATTGCTGCACTCTCACTGTGACATCTAGGGTCAGAATTGATTAGCTAGACCTTATTGCATAGGCTCAGTCTGCTTGTCTCACTCTAACCTGTTATTTTCTCAGTAATTTCTGCTGTGTGCCCACACTGCAGTTAAACAAGCAGAAATCAGCCATTTATTGCTACTGCGGTGCACAAGCAGTGCTTATATCCATGAGCTCATCTTAGCGAATTGGCTGTTTAAGTGTGAGAAATAAAGAAAGAGAAATGTTGAGGGACAATTCTTGCCCAAAATCGCACCACAGTTCTCCTGAGGTTTCCCAGAATCACAGACTGGTTGAGGTTGGAAGGGACCCCTAGAGATCATCTAGTCCAACCCCCTGCTCCAGCAGGGACACCCAGAGCACGGGGCACAGGGCGGCATCCAGGCGGGTTTGGAAGATCTCCAGAG
>VZSG01000121.1:495537-514916 GCA_013398315.1 Nothoprocta pentlandii
TCTCCAGGCTAAACAAGCCCAGCTCACTTTTAGTCTTTCTTTATTCAATAGAGGCTCCAGCCCCTTAATCATCTTCATCACTCTCTGCTGGACCCTCTCGAGAAGCTCCACGTCCCTCTTGTCCTGGGGAGCCCAGAACTGCACACAGTACTCCAGGTGCGGCCTCACCAGAGCTGAGTAGAGGGGCAGGATCCCCTCCCTTGACCTGCTGGCAACATCCTCCTGCTGCAGGCAGGATCCCGTTGGCCTTCTTGGCCACGAGGGCACGTTGCTGACTCACGGTTAACTTAGTGTCAGCAAGACTCCCCAGTTCCTCTCCGCAGAGCTGCTTTCCCAAAGGTCAACCCTGAATTGGTACTGGGATCTGTTTCATCTGTAATCTGATCTTTCATCCCTGCTTGGTCAGGTCTATCATCTGCCCTTGTGCTCCTGTCCCCATAGCTCTGTCACCCCTTTGCCTTGGCGACTCCTCAGCAGCAGCTCAGCTCAGAGATGCAGCCACTGAAAGGGGCTTCACTCTGAGCAGATCAGAGCCAAGAGGTGGCCTTTCACACCCAGCTGTTCTGCTGAAACCTTTCTTTTTTATGTACAAGTTCCAAAATACTCTAATCACTAGGCTATTTTTGTTTTTATTATGGATAAATTCTCCACGGCAGTTGATGACCATAAAAGACATAAATACAAGCCATAATTAAATAACTTTATAACTTTTTTCCCAATGGTCTCTGTCATCCAGCTCAAAGCGTGCACCACTGAATGGCTTCTGGAACACGAGGCACCTTCACCTTCCCCGAAAGATGGTAATTGCTCACTCACTTCATTGCAATCAGCTTCTTTTATTTTTTTCCTTCAGCACAAGATTTAGGAACAAAAAGCAAGTTCCTTCATAATAAAATAATTAATGAAATAATATAATAACTTCTTCCCTGCAAGTTCAATGTGTAAATGCCTTATTATTTACGATGGCATGATATCCAAGCATCCAAGCATCATTTCCACAGCCGTTATCCAATAGCTCAGTACAGATCAAGAAAGACAGTTTAGGAGAACACATTCTGTTATTATGGTATGATTTAGTAAGCATAATGAAGAATGTAGCAAGTATAAAGTTCAGGAAAAAAATGGTCTTTTTATCTTACTTGAATTACTCCCATACGCTCTGTCCCTGGTCCTAGGACTGTCCTTCTCTGGCCTTCTCAGAGCCGCTCTGGCTCCCCCTCAGAAGTGCCAAGGGCATCAGTGTGATTTTTCTCAGCTACTCCTCTTCAGGCTTATGCCAAACTTCAGTCCTTGCCTCCTACAGCTAATGAGAGACCCAGATCTATCTCAGATTAGATTTGGCCTCTGCCAGTTGCGAGACACATTAATAGGACTTCTACCTGGATCCTTCAGGAATAAGGATAAAACAGCCAGTATATTCAGACTGGCTGGTTAATCAAGATTGAAGAACCAGAGAGCCAAGCTCACCTTCCCAGCAAAGACTGGACAGCAAAGCAGGAAGGATGAAACCTGCAAAGGCAGAAATAGTTTGGGTGCTTCCCAGTTGATATTCCTTTAATGACTGCAAGGCCCATCAGTCTCAAGTGTCATCTTCAGTTCCTTGGTGTCATCCCTCCTTCTCCTGGCCCAACCTTAAGCAAAATCCCTTTGCAAAAATAAACCTTAATGAGTGGTTATGAAAGCACGGCAACCTCTGTTAAAACACAAGCACTTTGGCCATTGCTGTTCTCGGCCAGCTGGGTAGTTGTCTTCTCATGTCCCTAGCCCAGGGCCACCTCTCTCTCCCGCTGCACGGCCCAGGGCTGTGACATTGCATATCCAGGCAGGCCACTTGTCTTTCTGGTGGCAACCAGCTCAGTATTTCTTTCTAGCAATATTTGCTGCCAGGAGGGCGGGAGCCAGGGCAGTGGGGGGAAACCTGCCAGTTTCCCTTTGAGTGTCTCCATCACTGCTCACCGCACAGGATCTACCAGCGCTAACCATGCTCCCAGGGTCCGGCAATCAATGCAAATAAACAGCCCAAAAGCAAAAACTGAAAATAAGAATAACGCTCCAAGCGCTTTTATCGCTGGGTTTACTTCCTTCTTTTTCTTTTTTAATTTTTCTTAATTAAAAAATGCCCCAAAACCTATACTTGCAAGGCAAAAATCAGAACCTTTTGGCTCAGTCCCCATGCAACAGAGAAATAATACTTATGTTTTTATAGACAGTAAACTAATTTGATCAAGGCTACAGAACAAAGTATAGAAAACTCTCCAAGACTCAGTCTGGTGTACCTAATCCTGCTCTTTTAAAGTCCCCCAATATCTCTCCCAAAACAGGCTAGAAAGCTTCCCCAATTTTCAAAACAGAATGTTTTGAAATTCCCATGTCTTTGGCCACAAGGTCTAAAACACCAAGCAGCTCTCAGCACATTGTGTGAGCTATGTAGTGTTGAATGAGGCGTGATTTTCTGGAATGCCCTTTTCCATTCTCAAATGCAAATAACAGAATTCATGTACCTCACAGGTACGATGGCAGAGCTATGACAGGATTTATCAAGCATCCCAAAGTCCTTGGAGAGCAGGAATTACAGAACTATGTGCTGATGTTGTATTAGACAGATGTTCTTTTTTTCAGGATAATGAAACAAGCTGGTTTGTGTTACAGCTACATGTCAGGACTCGAGCAAGATACTCCAAAAGCATGAAATGCACCACGTTTTTCACCTAACAATATTGGCTTTATCAAAAAATCTTAGAAGGATGATTGATTTTAGCCAGTGCATTAGATAAAGCAACAGTTATGGACTATGAGCTTATTTCAGAATTTCCTCGGATTAGGGAGGTTAAGTTGGAACAGGAAATGCTCCGGGATGAGGATGCGCAGAAGTGTGTGCCTACGGGTCAGGAGAAGAAAACTGTGTGTTAGCTGCCAGCATCTGGCTGACAACCCATCACACAGGCTATGTTGGAACACATTCTTAGTATTGCACACGAAGTTTATTTGGGGTTAAAAGAGAGTGAAAAAGATAAACTCCACTGAGGCTCTGTTATATGAGCCCTTAAAAAGGGTTTGAGTTTTTGCTGTACGTATATTTGGCAGGCAACGCTGGGGATTTGTTTGCATGGTGTCATTTGAGGTTTGCTCCAACATACACCACAGGACACCCACTGGGGTTATTTTGCTACAGACTTGCTCTTTCCAGCTGTCTTCAGCTTTCTTCATCTGCTCAGGAGAGATTTCCTAAAGACAACTAATCCTTACATTGCACAGGACCTGAACATTTCTGGTGTGCTTTCCTTCACTGCCCTCTCTAAAACCTTGGCTGACTGAGCAAATAAGTGGGAGACTTAAAAATGAGCTTATGTACATGCATACCAAAGAAAATACGTGGTAATTCACCCAAAGCAACACCACCCTGCTGCTGGAAAGCCCTGTGGGTCCCTTGCTTGCTGCACCGTACTTACCCTCAGAGGAGAGGTTCCTGCTCCATGGTCCCTATGGATTCCCAGGGACCAGTGGGAGTCTCCTCTCACTTAAATAACCCAAGAATCTTTTCCTTCAGCTTTTGCATTGATTTCATTATTCTAGGTATTATGTGATATTCCAGATATTACGTGTTACTCTATGTGGTATGCTTCAGGTGATGTAAAGCAGAAAGGTTTTGCATTTAACTCCAGAATATAACCTGACAGGCAGGACATTTGAAACCAGTCTCATATCTGATTCCAGGTCTTCACTTGAACTATTTGATATTTTGTCTCATTGTGAATAATTTTATTATTCCTATCTACATATTATTAAAGCAGTGAAACCAATAGCTGCTTATATTCCATGCTTGATGAATGTTTCTCATAAAGCTACATTTACAGTTGTGTACAATGTGTGAAATCAGTTGTTCTCACTTAGCATGAGATTCCAGTCAGAGCCAGGCAGGCAGGCAGCATCCATCAAAAAAGCCTTTGATCTCTGCTTGCTGACACAGTGATAGCAGCCTTGGAAGACTGGAGGGATCCTCTACCAAGGAGAGAATTTCAGATTCACAAAATCTTCGTAAACAAAAGCTAAGCACTGTCTGGTGATGACATAGCCTGTTCATGCCTTAGACCCTGCTTTAAATACTGCAAAGAAACATCATTGACACATGATGTTTTTGAGGCTTTACCACAGGAGAAAGCATGGCCAGCACTGGCCACTACCACATCAGTTCCTACAACCTCCCTCGGGTTAAAAGGACAGTGCCTCATCTTCTGATGTGGCCATGTGGGCTACACAAAGTGTCTCTTGTTATACCCTGTGAGGGATTGCTGGCTACAGCTGAGAGAAGCGAAGACAAAACTTCAGCCCCTCATCCCTTCCCTGCTTTTCCTGAGCTGCTCGGAAGACCATCCGGACTTGTCTGCTCTGCCTTCTTCTCTGACGCAGGCTGCAGTTACCCAGCTGCAAAGACCTTCTTGCAGCTCTCACTCAAGGAGAAACCCTGGGGCCCTCATACTGCAAGAGATGGGGCAGGAGGAACAGTGATGGAGAGGGCAAGATCAGCGGTTCAACTCCAAAGTATGTGCACAAGAATCATCTCTGGACAGTCAGAAAAACAGTGCATTACCATCCACCTGAACCTGCATATGGGCAACTGAAGCACTACTGTGAGCTAGTCTTGACTTCTGCACTCCTCACCCTTGATCATTGCCTTTCTTTTAGCACAGTTTAATCATGTTTACAGCCACACGTAGTAAATTTCTATAAACTTGCAAGTGCAATTTTTTGTTTAACAAGCCTTTTTTAGGCTGTGTTCAGATGTAAAGGTAATCATTTCTGGTCAGCTCCTCTGAAAGTTATGAAAACAATTATTTGCATTTCTAAAGTCTTTGTTACTTGAGCATTTCACCACCGAGTCCATAAGTGAGGGTTAGGAGCAATATTATTCAGTAGGTCATGATGTTCAGCAGGGGAACCTGCCTGAGTCGAGCTCAGTTAGGCGAATCTAGAATTTGAGCAGAGCCTGTCTTGTCTCCATAAAGCTTCCATATTCTCCCCAGTTACTGGCAGAGAGAGAAAACATTTATCCAATGGAAAAAGGGATTTGTTTGTATTGATTGGCCTTTCACTACTGACATACACACTGTGTAGCAGCAGAGCACACTTATTACACATGAGTAACTCTTGCCTCTGCTGCAGTCTAAGTGCTCTTCCCCATTTAATAATTCAGGATGACAGGAGGGCAACCAGCTTAAAAAGAAAACTCGGAATGATCTAGAAAGAAATGAATGGTTTTGTCTTGTGCAGCAGACTTGATGCTATTTTTGGCTTAGAAAGATCCAATTTCAGCATTACTAGCCCAGTTGTTTCAGTAGACAGAAACCCATGAAGGAAAATAATGTCATCAACATATAGGTTGATGTTAATTTTTTTCTTTAGAAATCACGCCTATTCGCTAAAGATGAGATAAAAAACAGAAGGTTTTTTTTTTTTTCTGTTACTTCTGTATCTTTAACTTCTGTTAAAAAAGAGAAGTGTGAACTGCAAGTTATTTTAACATGTGGGAAAGGAAGTGAAGAATGAACTGGAACAATAAATGAGTTGCTTGCTTAAAAAAAGAAGGAAAGAAAAAAAGAAAAAGAAAAAGAAAAAAAAAACAAGGGAGGGAGATCACTCTCTCACATAACCCAGTGGTTGTTCCAAGCAAATTAAAGCAGACCGCTTTCTTTCTGCGCGTTCTAGTACAGCAGAGTTTGCAGCCAGCAGATATGCAGCTTTCCTGGCTAGTTTTTGGATTCCGGCCACGTGCAATTAGTGACCTATTTCGCTGCAATGAGATCAGCTATGTGAGCAGGACCCTGAATCAGCAGCTCCGTCCTTATTCCAGCACAGCCTGCCGGAGCGTGTGACCAGCCCAGGGTCTGGGAGAATGTGGACTCACCACCCCTCGACGCCCAAGGATGTCTGGAATGGCCTTTGGCCAAGGGGGAGCTGATCTGGGACCCATCCGAACAGGCCCATCAGCCTCCACCTTGTGCCAGCAGCTGATGCTGCTGAGCGTGAAGCAATTTCTGTTTAATTAAAAGGGCCTAAAAATAGAAGGAGTCTGTTCTGCTTCTGAAAATTGTAATCCTTCTCGGATGATGATACTAGAAAAAGTAGAAGGGGCAGAAAGAGCAGCCAGGGAAAAGTCGTGGGGCTTTAGCTTCAGACCTGAAACAGTTCTAGTCACAGACACCTACTGAAGGCCTTTACGCCCGTGCAAAATGTGGATCAGCGCTGCGTTAATAGGCACTTCCTAATGTGATCTCAAGGTGACTTCTCAAGTCTTTGGCTGCTGCTTGCCACCAGAGCCCAACACAGCATCAAGTCCAGCAATGCCATTCAGATCAACCCATACCTAGGTGGTCATGGCCACCTTGAGCAGCTGAGGCTGGAGGGGGCCCTGGGAGTCATCAGGTCCAGCTCCCTGCTTGGAGCAGGGACAAGAGAGAACAAGTACCTCAGGGACCAGTTTTGGTGACTCAGGGTTAGGAATGACACATCAGGAACTGTCCTCCTGGGATGAAGTCAGTTTTTGACAATATTTTAAAAGTCTTAAAGGAAAAACAATAAAGATGCTATTTTATGGATAGGATAGCAATGGAGGCCAGACATCTTCGCTCAGCCGCTTGCCAATCATCAGGGTTGTTGAGTAGGGCAGTGGTCCAAACCTGTGTCTAGTGAGTAGTCACAATTAAGGGAAGGGAAAAAAATAAAACAGAAACAAATCTAGTTTCCCTCCCAGCAGTGCAGAAAAGGATGGAGAGTAGCAACAGCTCATTTCCTGCCCTCATTTGCTTCTTGTCCCACGGCTGTTGTCGCAGAGAGATGGTTGCACCAAGATCAGAGCACTGCTCCTGGCCTCATTTAAGCCCCAAGTAGCACCTCTGGCATGAAGTGACGTAAGGAAGGCTGCGTTTGGCCATGTGGCCGCCAGTGGAAACCACCGCCGTGCATCACCTGAAACACACATCCCAACCTCAGCTCCAGGGGTGCCAGCCTCCCTCGGGCTGGAGCCTCCAACCCATCCATTGAGGTTAACAAAGTTTGAAACAGCTCTGGTGATTGCTGTTCCCCTGGCTGGCTTCTCCCTGGAATCCCTTGGTGAGGAAAAGCAACCATTTTCTCTGAATTTTATCCAGCAAGGAATACAGCTTGGTGAAAACCACCCGCATGGCATGTTGCCATCTTCCGTTGCCCTCTACAGATTGGGAGGCCGTTCTTGCTTGTCACTTGTCTTCTCTCCAGCTGCCCTTCCATGATAGCCATGAAAACATCAGAGATGCTACTGCAAAAGGAAAAGGGCTGATTTCTGCCAGTGCAACATCACTGGCAGCAGCAGTCCAGGGAATTTAGCTGCAGTAGGAAAACACCCAAGGTTTTCAAGTTCATGCTGTGTCCCCTTAGTGCCAGGCACGTGCATGTTTTCTTGCACGGTGAATGACGAGTTGAATTGCCCGCCCTTAGGCAGGAGACAAGAATAAGGGATACTATGAAAAGGCGAGCTCCTTTGGAAATAACAGGAAAGATTTCGTTACACTGAAATCCCTCAAGGACTCATTTAGACAGATACAGACAAAAAAGCCTTTATTAAATTAAAAAAAAAAAAGAAAAAAAAGAAAAATGAAAGATTACTAAAAGGAGATATGTAATAGGCAGAAAAATATATCTGCAGTTGGTGAATACAAGCACTGTTCAGATGACTAGAGCTCTCCAGTGTCAGTTCACCTTCCTACTGCCACATTGAGGAATGTCCTTGAGTCTCTGTGTGCATTTTACAAATAGCTTTGCAGTGACTGAGCGCACAGGCTTCTCTCTGGGATCCGGCACTGCTGCCTTTTAGCGATTTCTTTGTTGTCTGCTGCCTCCAACAGGATTACCGGAATATTTTCTCTGTAATGGGAAAAGACTTGTCGCAAGCTGTCTTTTATACTCACAAAGGAGGGCAGAATGACCCTGAAAAAAAACCTATTTGTTTTTTTTTTAAATAAATAAGTAAAAATAAATAAGTAAAATAAATAAATAAATAAATAAATAAATAATAAAAAGCTAAGAAATTTGCAGAAAAGTCAAGTAGAAATTACCACAACTCCAAATAGAAAAGTATCTCACTTTATGGTTGTTTAATTTTTAATGAAAGTTTAAAGGATAATGAATAACAGTATTTTTTGCCTTTCTAAACAAAACAAGACAGTGCATTCATTCCTCCAGGGTTGTTCTTGGAGCTTTTATTTCTGTGAAAGAACGGAGGAGGTGGAAGGGAGGATTGCTGTGGGTTACTTCTTAGGCTGGACCTCCGGGCATGACCTAGTCCATCTCCAAATCCTTACAGAACTGCTAGCACAGCCTCTTTGAACCCCAAGTACAAACACTTTGTCATGAGATTCCCTAAAATTAATGAAATTTGAGCTTAAGTTCAGACTTGCAGCACAAGTCCAAGGGATTACTGGGCACTAGAAACATAATAGAGTGCACTTGGCCTTGGACTGCCAAACATGAGCTCAGCTGCTACGAGGTTAACACACGTGCACCCATAAATACACCTATACATACACAGAAGGGGGTGACAGAGCAATGGCTTTCTGCTGCTGCAATGAGTCTCCTTCCAAGCAGGTGGGATACGAAGAACAGCAGGATCTAAAAGGACCAATGTATGAGAGATTCTTTGCTTCTGCATTTAGCTCTGATTTTCCCTTGGGTGAGTGAATTTGGATCTGTAGGGACCTACTGATCTCAGAATTTAGGTGCCTGAGAGTGGTGTGTAAAAAAAGCTGTATTTAAAAAAATAAGGCTCTATTTAGATTAAAACTTTATGAACTCTTAGCATAAACTAAAAATAGCATTGAGCACATGTTTTTCATCACACAGCAAAAGCTATTGCAACAAGCTCCTTTCCACCTAGCACTATATATAGTTGCTCACTATTATGTTACATAGGAACAATATTCATCCAAAAACACTTTCCTTTCAGTGAGATGAAGATTTAACAATAGCTCCTAAAGCTCCAAGAAGCCTATGAAGTGGGAAATGTAGCAGTGCTGAGGCATTTACTCTGTGAATAAGAGTGAAGAGACAGATACAAACCAGAGATGAAGCCCACGGCCTGATATCCAGGCAGAGGATAATGGATGATGAAGATATATGATGTTTTTGGAGATAAGCAAAGATATCTTCAGTCCCTCACACAAGCTGGAGACCCCTCAAGATCTGCTCTCGCTGCTCTGATCAGCAGATGATGGGAGGTGGAGATGACAAAAGTGACGGCCACAGCCCAGCTGTGCTCTGGCTCATCGTGCTGGGGGTCAGGAACCCAGCAAAGACCCCTTGTGTTAGGCAGGAAGATTGCTGTTTTCCTGGGATATCCAAGAGAAGGACAATAGTGAAGAGCTGATGGAAGAGGATTAAATACTGCCTGTGTGAGCGCATCTTTATATGACTGAAGTGGCATGAAATTACGTCAGTGAAATGAAGGATCAGTTCCCAAATGCAAAGTTTCAAAGCCTTGAAAACAGCCTCGCGCTGACCAGAGCTGAAGGTTGACCCATGCCTGCGATATGGCCACCTCAAGCCCCTGATTTCAGTCACCTCCAAACTTTCCAGCTCAGAAGAGGTTCCTACCCTATTTTGGTTCCTACCCACAGCTTTGAGTACACTTACCTTGTACTTGTCTAATTTGCACACAGCATAGCACAGTGGGCCAAGGTACCAGGGTTTCTCTTGTTGTTGCTCACTGTGGAAGCTCTCTCAGTAGTGACCAAGGCCTGGATAACAGACAGAGCAAGTTTAGAAACGTAAAGAAAAGGGAATTGACCTTCCAAAATAACATCTCAAGGTGAGAACCTCAGCATCTGTCCTAGTTATTTAAAAAGCAACAACTCTTTGGTTAATAGGAGTAAGGAAAACTGTTCCTCACATCTTTGTGTTCAGCTTAGAGGTGACAGAGTATGCGTTTGACACTTTGACAATAAAAATAAGTTTATAAAAGAAATGCTGGCACAAGCGCTGGCAGGGCGGCTGGGCACCCTGTGACAAGGGTGCAGTGTATGAGCTGTTGCTGCAATCGAACCAGTGCTGTTGAAGGCACCCAGCTTCTGCCCACGTGCCAGGCACAGCAGCACTAACGATTTGCTACTGTCAGCTTTGCAAGAGCTGCTGTATTTGATCTTGGTGGATACTAAGCTAGTACCTAAGCTGAAGGCTTGTGAGGAAGGAACTTCACTGCTGCTATGGCAAAACTCCCAGCATGAAGTCCAAAGGCTTTACTGCCTCTCTGAATGTTACTGGGGACCACTGAGAGTCCTTAAAAACTCTCAAGAAACCAGCAGGTGAAAGTCAAGTAAAGTGCTCCTAGATGGTTAGAAAACCCTCTACCAACACTGAGCTGATCTGCTGTCACCGGGGCACGTTTTGTGACACCAAAGGGAAACCTCCTGTTTTTTGTTTTTTTTTCCCCTTTGCCTGCTGCAGAGAGGCTCTACCAGTTTACAGTGCAGAAGTGCCCATAATAAACTCTATTATGGGTCCCTGGTTCCTGCTCTTATGTGGCATGGAGCAGGCAACTAGCTTCCCTCAGCAGCACTTCATCCCAGCTCCACTTCACACCTGACCCTCTCCATGCACTTCTCCTTGTTTCCTTCAATATTTGTGCCTTATATCTCTTCAGAACACTGCCATCACCCCCCAGCAAAACAGTGGGCAGCTAAGGCAAGTTGGGGCATTTTACTCTCTCCCCTTGCCTGCTTTTGCCCAGGCTCTGGCACGGTTTGCCTGTCGCAAGGGCTTCGCGACAGGAAGCATCCACCCATGGTGGCTTCACACCCAACATCTCCTATTGTGAAACAGAACAGGCTTCTCCTCGGCACTGGTGCTGGATTAGCAGCTTTGGGAGCTGCGTTACTTGGTCATCAGGATTGTCAGCTGCTTCTGTATTTTTGTTGCAGCACATTCGAGTTGGAAAGAGACTTTGCTGCACAGCTTCCCACCCCAGCCAAAGACAATTACTGATTCCTGGGCTGCATCAGTGGAAATCTTCAGATCTGATACTGTTCTTATACTAGGACAAAGAGGGAAAAAACACAGATTTTTGGTCATATCCATTCACACGCAAAGGGCAGGAAAAGTCAGTGAAGAATCTCAAAAACATCCAGAAAGAGGGCATCACTCCTGCCTGTTAAAGAGCAATTTCCACTTCCTCCTAGCAAGCTTTTGGGCATGGTTTGGTCCCACATGTGGTGGAGACCTCCCGAGGACTGAGCAGGAGCCATGGGGGCAGAGGAAGTCTCTGGGACTTCCCAGTCCCACCCGTTTCGCACAGGGGCTGGTTTCAGTAGCAGCTGGAGGCAAAGCAGCCGTTTACCCAAGGCCAGGGAAGAGCCAGACGTGAAGCCCCAGATGGCCCCGTATCAGCACGGCTGCCAGATGTTGGGCAAGGGGGAAGTGCTGCCAGGCGCCTCCCTGATAGTTTGCACAGAGTCGACGGAGGATGTTTGAGTCTTTAGCATATATACTACGCATATAAGCTGTTTGTTTAAAATGCTATGAAAAATTATTACATTTGAATACACTGACTTACTCAGGATTTGTGCAAAAGATTTTCTTTTCTGCTCCTTTTTGAAAGCAGCTGGACAGAACAGGCACTGGTTCATCCTGCATTGATGAGCAGAGCTGGGATGAAGGGTGGAAAGGCTGCCAGGAACCCTGGCTCTGGGAACAAGGAGACAGAGAGCAACCAGGACCCATCAAGGAGGACAAGGACACCACAGAGACAGCCTCATGGCTAAAATGTACAGCCTTCAGAGGAGAATAAATGAAAGCTTATTTCATTAAAAAAAAAAAAAAAGTTAAAATAAATATAGACACCTTTTTTTTTTCTTTTGTATTCTTTATGTGCTCCAGAAATATTTTAACTTGTTTAGAAAGCAGCTGTTGTTTTGATGGGACGTTACAATCAGACGCAGGAGCTTAGAAATTGCCGTTTTGTCCAGGAAGAGAAGACAGAGAAGACAAAAAAAAAGAGAAAAAAGGAAAAAAGAAAAGAAAAAAAAAAGAGAGAAAAAAGAGAGAAGACAGCGCGGTGGCGCAGGACCCTTCCCCAGGTGTTCACCTTTCCTCGCGGTGCCGGAGCGGCTCGGAGAGCACTAGAGGTCGCCCCTTGCAGCGAAACCCGCCATGAGCAGCAGCGCGATGCCACCGGCCCGAGCGGCTCCAGAGATGGCCTGAAAACCGGAGACGGGCCCACGGAGGGGCTCGGTGGCCTCCGTAACGTGGACGGGGGGCAGTACGAGCTTGGGGGCGCCTCGGCAGGAAGCCCCTGCAGGCTGCGGGCACAGTGGGGTTGGGCAACCTGCCGCGCTCCGTGTTGCCTGCGCTCATCTCCTCACGGGGTCCACAAGGTCTCTCAGCTAGAGAAGATCTCCAGCCAAGGCAGTCAAAACTTAACCTATAAGGTGACTTACTAGGCCTCCCCCTGCTCTTTAAACAGGACAGCTTGTTTTCTATATCTTGAACCTTGCTTCAAAGTTCAGTGTTCACTCTTTCTGGCTAGGAAAGTCAGCAAACACAGATGGAGATGAAGCTTGGCCCTCTCCAGTATGGATGACTATAACAACATCTGTAAGTAACATGATCGCAGAGACCCTAACTCAGCAGGACAGATCCCCTGAGGAAGCTCTCACTTTCCCCAACTTGGAACCACTGCTGATGAACCCTGGAGTTCCCTTCTGACCTTTTATTTCTTCCCACACTGGGGAGGGACCTCACTCTGAACAGGACACAGCTGGACCTTGCACCCGCTTGCTGTGTCACGGCCACACACCCTGCAGAGAGAGTGAGATGTCACCTAAACCATTACTCATCTCTGCTCTGCCTCAAAGCCAGGACAGCAACTTGAGCCAGGCTTCCAACTAGTATCTTCCCATACTCTTCCTCTGTGCCCTGGTAGGCCCGTAGCTAATGGGCCATGTCTGGTGAGGAAATGAGCATCTGCCTCCAAAACCATGATGTATGGAAAAAAGTAGTCCACCTTCTCCCAGATGTGAGGATGCACTGCCATGGCCATGGCCTGCCTCCACCAGCCACCATGCAGTTCAGACAGGTCAGGTCTCATTCACTGAGCCTGAAACTCATACTCTATTTTTCACCTGACATCTTCCTATAGCATGGTTGGCATCTCATGCATTTGTAGGACAGTGCCTGACCCTCCTTTTCATCCTTGGTCCAAAATCTCACTCATCACTGTCCTGTCCCACCCGCCATTCACCAGATCACTGACCCAGGTGCACAGGGTCCCCAAACTGGAAAGAAAATATACGACTCAGCAAGCAGATGTTTTTCTGCCTCTGAAGACACCCCAGCCCAGCGGGGTGCAAACAGCCAGCTATCACGTGCCCTCACACGGCCTCGTGCCTGTATTAGCAAGGAAGATACCCAGGCGCTCTGTCACCATTGACACGTTACCAACCAGCAAAGACTGGGCTTCTGCAGGAGGGTCACCTCTCTCCAGGAACCTGAGCTCAGTCCAGGAGCACATTTCCCCCCAGCCGCTAGAAGGTCCCCTGGGAGCACAGATTTGCAATTGCTTGACCTGGATTCTGCTTGACCTGGATTACATGCTGTAGGTGTGCCTGCTTGAGCAGGAAGGTTGGACTAGATGATCTCTAGAGGTCCCTTCCAACCTTAAATATTCTGTGATTCTCACCAGCAGCTACGTTTGAAGCACTCTGTATGTTTTACTTCATGAAACGACGCCAGGTCTGTTTTGCAAGGTGGCTTACGCTCACACAATATCATACCTCCCCCTTCTAATTAAGAGACAATTTCAAGAGGAGATAGGGCAAATTAGAACAGTAATTAACTGAGAAACAACTGGAGTTGTTCTCAATTCCCCATGCAGTGGGCTAAGGCAGTATTTTGGCTTTCTGCAAAATCACATGTACTACATCAAAAACAAATGCCACCTAATATTCTAATTGTGTTTTTAGATAAACATCAGAGTTGTAAATCATTTTAATGAATGTATAAAAAAGCAGCAAATGCCATATTAACTTTTAATTAGCTTTTTAACATCCCTCATGGATAACACTGTTCATTTGTGACTTTAACAGCCCCCTTTACAATATATTGTAGGTACCCAAAGGATTGAATTACTGTAGTTCTGAGGATGGTTAGGGTCATTTAGAATAATAAATAGTGATGCCTTGTCAATCAACTTCTTGTAAAAAATAAAGGTTATGTATTGTAATAAAGACAACTAGGAAGGAAACATGGACAATTTGATCTATTAATCAAAAAGAAGAGGCATTTTTAAGTGCTGTTTCCATACAGAAAATTCTAATCAAAGGAAAAGTGAACAGCAGAAAACTCTGAGGGTAGTAAATTTTTCTTGACCAGTTGTTAATCTAAATGCTCTCCTGTGACAGTCATATGATCATATACATCTAAAAATTCACAGCGAAAGACAAGCTAAGCAAAAACTCTGCAGAATTCCAACACTGACTTTCCACATAGTCCGGATTTGTGTGGTCTTTTGAATCCTTTCTTTTAGGGAAAAAGGCTTCTTCAGAGTACTTAATTACTACTAATAATTCAACAACGAAATGTTGGAAGTGACAGAAAGGTGTTCTGAGCAGAACTTCAGGGTGAAACTTCTGCTTCTTTAAAGTGATTGAATTAAATATCCCACAAAGCCTTCCTATAATGACACACTTATTATTTCTGATTTTACATTGTTTCTTCACATATTACAGTAAGATTTATGTGTAATGTTTGTACAGGCAATCCAATTTTATCCACAGCTGAATCAAGCAACAGAAATGGTGAAGAAAAACCCTTTCACTCTGTCCTAATTTATTGCACTTGACTGAAATGAGCCATCTTTGAGCCAGGCAACCTGTAATTCAACTCTGCTTCACAGACAAGACATATTTTCCTAGACACTAAATTATTTATATAATGCATAGAGCACACGAATCATCCATTACCCAATACCTCTAAAACAATAGGACCGAAAGCAGTCAGCATTAATTGATCATCTAACTGTCCACTTACTTGGTGTGGGCAATTATGTCAGATGTTATACAATCACACTTGGAAACATTTTCTAGAAATAAATCCTTCTTATGGTGGCAAGCGGTTGTCTTTGGGAAAAATGTGCATGTGCAGTGATTTCCTAGCTGCAGCATTTGGGGTGAACACGAGCAAGCACTCTTCACCACCAAATAACAGGATTTAAATTCAGATATGAACACATCTGACAGGAGGATTTGGAGTGATACAGACAGACTAACCACCCGGGTAGCTCTGCAAGCAGAGGAGCAATCCTTGCTCCACAGTAGCATTAGTCCCCACTCATCTCCTTTCTGGGGGCCTTGCTGCACCCAGCAACATACCCACCACCCACACAACCATTTTAACTTGGTGCAAAGCTCAGGTTGAACAAAATGCCAAGGACAGCGTGTCCGTATGCGCTGGCACAGCCAGCCCCCGTCCACAGCACTGCAGCTGCCAGCCTGGGCACACGAGAGCCCATCACCCATGAATGTCACCCGGTGCCCCTGGGCAAAACGAGCCCCAAAACCATCACTGCTTGATCTGTGGTAGTACAGGCTATTATATTGCATGCAAACATGGTGATTAATCAATTAATCAAGAAAAAAAAAAAAAGATATTTCAGCTAATGAAAAAGTTAGCAAATATTTTGGGGTTTCCTCATTGCCCCAGTTAAGTCCCCAGTTCTGAGAAACTTCCTGCTACAACTTTTCTGGTTTCTTTGCAGGTATCTGTCCCACACCAAGGTTTGGGAAGGTTTCCTTTCCTACATCTCAACTTGCTCCTCCACCAAAGCAAATACGTTAACATCAAGGACAGGCTACCACTTCAGTTTGCAGCCTTCATCTCAATTTTCTTACATTTCACTAGAATTCTTTCTTTTGAAAGTCGGCCGTGGAGCATTTGCCAAGCTACAAGGTGCAGAAATGTGTGGTACACTGAAAACAGGGTCAACAGCTCAAAATTATATGTTTTAACCAACATATACAGCACATCCAATTTATGTGCTCGGTTATTACACTGTTATTTATTTACTTGCTTGTTTATTTTTTATTCTCAACACTATTCCAATAGTGCTTACTTAGCTTTAATCAATTACTCTCTACAGATTTTAACCAAAAAGAGGCTGGATAGTGATGAGTCTTTCCCTTAGAAATTTTGAAATAACCAAAGACATTTTAAAAGACTCCACAGAAGTCCATGCAGCTGTGAAAACCCTGAGTAGTTTTCTCTCTAGTCTCTCCAGGCCTTCCTGGTGTAAACCTGTGTCTCGTCACATTGTTATCCTGTGAGAAATCTGGAGGGTTTTCTGTCAGAGTATCTTTATTTTCTACTTTTAGCCTGGCTCCCTGAGGACACAGGTCTCAAACAACTGCGTTGCTAGTCTGCTATTCCTCCCACACCTCTACCTTGCTATATTCAACTTAATACCTTGAAGGCATTAAGTTCCTGTGAACTTCATGAAAATAGGCAGCCAGGGCTGACTCCGGTGACTGAAGGACAGCAGGAATTCAATTACGGCATTAAGCAGTAGGGAAACCACATGAGATAGTTGGCTACTCTGGAAGCTCCGAGGGACAGGAACATAAAGATCCCAACTCAAATCTTTCCCAATACTGATGAGATTTATATAATGCATAGAGCACACAAACCATCCATTACCCAACACCTCTAAAACAATAGGACCGAAATTTCTCCTCATTTCCCTACTTTTACACTGTGTTTTTGATACACAACAGTGTATTCTGAATATTTCTGTACGTTGATTTCTCACTTATGCCCCAGAACTGATCAAGTGATATTTCTATTTATGATGACCATAAAAATATGGAATACTTTGTCAACAATAGTTACTTTTGCCGAGTTGAACTTAGTCTCAAAAAAATACTAAAAGTTCTATATTTTCTTAACTAGGCTTCAAAAGATTAATTGTTAAGTTCAAGGTATTCTTACAAAGCAAAATGTCACTAGTAATTCCTATCCATTTCATATTTACAGTTTCATTGTTCTGACAGAACAAGATGGTTACTAGACTTTTAGAAGCAGAATCTTTGGAATCTCCTAAGAAATCTTTTTTAAAGAAGCTCCGTTTATAACCCAAGCGTTTAATTTGCATTTTGATATATATTTCAAAATACATTAAGCCAGTAACTGAGCATCAAATTATTTCCATTTATCACATCTAGGTGAACATGTACTTATTTCCATTTATTTTATCACATTTATATCTGTAATATCAGTGGGGTTGTAACAGGTTGCCAAGTGTTTTATCAGTGTTCTGTATGGCTAAAGTATCTTTTCTAATTTTATAGAAATTGTTTGGGTACAAAAACACTTCAACCAAGCAATTGTCTTAAAACAAAGATACCTTTATTCTCATCTACAAAGTCATTAACATTATTTTTTGGTCAAGTTCTCATTTACCAAATTAGCACATCATATTCCTCTTATCCAGCTATTACAAATGCCTTCTTCCATGTCAAAGGCAAATGCTTTCTACCTCCACCTTGCTAATCCACACAGCTACCAACCAGACAAACCTCTGACTCTGGGGAGAGCCCAAACCTCCTGCTCTTGCCACCTAGTGACCGAAATCATCTGCATGGTCAACATACAGCCCTCAGTTTCCTGCGGACAACAACAGCCTGTTGACCTCCTCCAGCTCCTCAGGATTTCCTTTGCAAGAGCAGCCACTTCACGGCCAGCTTTCCTGCTGGGCCTGGCCGTGTTCAAAGCATGCTCTCATCAGGGGACAAAGTGTGGACCTGGTTAAAACATCTGGAGAAAATCCGACACAGCACTACCTCGATAACTAGCAGAATTTAGGGCCATTAAAAACAAGAGACTAGCTGTTTGACTGCTTATCTCAATGGTAATTTACTTTCTAACTGAAGAGGCATAGAGCTGCAAAATGGGAATTTATTTACAGTTTGTGCCTGACTTTTTTAATGTCTGGTAAAATCATG
Source organism: Nothoprocta pentlandii (assembly GCA_013398315.1). Classification (NCBI taxonomy): domain Eukaryota; kingdom Metazoa; phylum Chordata; class Aves; order Tinamiformes; family Tinamidae; genus Nothoprocta; species Nothoprocta pentlandii. Next base: position 513,552 of record VZSG01000121.1, read on the forward strand.
TTATGGAACCATTTGAAAATTCATTGCCCCCCTTCAGCAAGTTGGACATTTTGTGATTATTGGTGCTGGAAGATCTACTGGCACTGTTAGGCAGAAAAAGTTTGGAAATTGCTTCCAGGGAACAACAGAGCCCTGATTTTCAGAGTGCTGGAGACTAACAGATCCCTTTTATTGCATATTTTTAACATCCACAGGAAAAAGGAAAAAAAAATAAAGAAAAAAAGAAACACACACAATCTGCAAAGCTGAAAAAGGAAAGGAGAAAAATACCCTTGATTAAATGCAAATCAGCACAGGGCTTCACTCCCAGCTGGTTGAAGTCAGTGGTAAAAAGTGTCATTACTTCAGTGTAAGGATGATCAAATGCAAGAACACTCCAAGATCAGTTTTGGGCCTAGGTTTAGGTGGAAAATAGCTGAGAGTGGCCCAGCTGGCAGGGGACAAGTGGCTCTTTCCTTGGAATGGGGGTGTCTCACTTGGGGGCTGCCCTTGAGAAACTGCAGCCTTTAGCTCTTGTGAAAGCTCCTAAGCCTTCGTGTCCTGCAATAAACCCTCACACATGTGCCTAAAAGAGTGTGGAAATTGCCAGTGGTAAATTAAGCTTTTTGTGCACGACCTAAGGACGATGCTCCTCAGTGTGTAGCTAGCAGAGAGCATTGGTAAGGTTGGGCCACAGCATGAGTAAAATTGTCCACAGGTAGCAGTTTTTGCATGGGACTTCATGTATTGAGAAAGCCTTTGCCAAGACACTGTAGTTGTGTTCATGCTCTGTAGTTATATGAGTAGAATCATTCAAATGTTGCTTTTATCTGTTGATTAGCAGCAAAACATTACTGCAAACCAAATCACCCACAACCTTTGTAAAAAAGGCATTATTTTTCTCCACTCTCATTTCTCAGTTTCTTGCTTCCCTTTTTCTCCAGATTTTACCCACCATACTTTGCAAAATCCACCCTTTCTAGCTAAATTTTAGCCTTCATTTTTCCACTTAGCATTATGTCTGTTTAAACCCATAAGTTTTGGTGCAACCATGACAATCCAGCTGCTCCGCCAAAGTGCTCTTGAAGTTCTGATTGATATTTATTCATAAGAGCCCCTCCACGGCAGAGATCGGGCAGCAGCCCTCAGCTCTTGGAAGCGGCACGTTCACGATGCATCAGCGTTTCCTACGCGCGCCTGCAGCTGCGAGGGGTGCTTCGCTAACCACTTTACTGCTGGAGGATGTGGGTTTTTCAATACTCTGATCTTGCTAAATAATCTGCAATGAAAGCAGAAAAAAAAATGCTTTCAGGATTGCAGCTACAAATAAAAATAGGAAAAGGAAGGAAGGAAGGAAGGAAGGAAGGAAGGAAGGAAGGAAGGAAG